>CAHIKZ030001706.1:365000-412500 GCA_903632075.3 Acanthosepion pharaonis
GTTAAACAGTCTGTTAAAGGATAAATAATTTAAAAAAATGTTATTATCATGTGTAATAGAAAGTTCATTTTAGAGTATCTAAAATAGTGCTCTTATATACTTAAAAGGATTATATATAATGTGAGATGAAAGCTTAGATTGAGGAACAGCATAATAAAAAAATTCCAAATGTTGGACAATTTTTGTCTTTATTTTCTCCTGAAACTAATGCCACTATACAAAGCTTAGAATGGCTCATGATCAAAAATAATAGACATTCACTGTTTGTTATATTTAACATATATATATATATTACAGCAAGAAACCAGAAGTTACCCTAACATCGAAATAGATTATTTCAAAATACATATGCTCTGTTGGAATAAAAACATCGAGCTCTCTGTGGATCATTTAATAATTGATATTACTAGGATTCATCTCGATTAGATACCAATGGATTGATTACCTGTACTATATATATAAATATATATATATATATATATATAAATATAAATGGTAATACTTGTTTGGAAAACCTTGAATAGCTCAAATTGTAATAGAACAAATTGGTAACCAAGGAAAAAATTGGAAATAAAAAAGAAAGAACCAAGAACATTAACACAATATGAAACCAATCGTCAAGTGCTTAAGCTCCAAGTCCAAAGAAAAAAACCCCGAATGAGAAGAAAGACTAGAGTGCTCAATATGCTAAGTAGAGCGATAAACTAGAATAATCCTAAGGAGCCATGTTTTACCATGAAGATCCGTTTAGGTGAAACCTAGGTAAGTTTGCTTGACTCCTTAGGATTATTCTAGTATATATATATATATATATATATATATATATATATATTACCCTGAAGATTCATTTAGGTGAAACCTAGGTAGGTTTGTCTGGCTCCTTAAGATTATTCTAGTAATATATATATATATATATATATATGTCACAAGAGATAAACAGATACTTTCACTGTTTGTTCAAAATTCAGTCCTTTGTTAGTGAAGTGACCTCTCCAGGGTACAGGTGTTGCAAGAAAAGATGTCAGTGTTGACAGTCAGCTGCTTTTGGGGTTCCACTTCAGGTTTTCTATCTGAAAAAAACTGTCAACTAGTACCTCATCATAACCAGCTGCTTGGAATCGATGGTGCTTGACACCCCAGGAAAGCAGACAGTCTAGGAGAAAGAAAACCCTAATTTTAAACTTCAGCTGATTTATGGTCATGTCCAAACACAGAAAAGCCTATGAATTTTATATATATATATATATATATATGTGTGTGTGTATAAAATATATATATATATATATATATATATATATATATATATATATATATATATATGCGCAGTATTTATTAGAAAGTGCTCAATATCAGAGATGGAGCTAACATATTTGGTTGGATTGATGTGAGTTTGTGACCCTGGGTTTGTGACTCTGTTTGTCCGACGACCACAAAGCATGAAACCCAGGTTCACAAACATACATCAATCCAACCAAATATAGATAGATAGATTTAAAAAATTAAAGATTTTACTTGGCAATAAACCAGGAAAGTGTTCCACAAGCAAGAAGTGCAAGAGAAGAAACTGTTTAGAACTTTTGTTTACAAGTAGCAATTTCAGCAGTGAGACCTAGCTGCCAATCCAGTACAATCCTTAAATTCATACAGCTGAGGTACCCAAGATGGTAGCTCATCAGAACGTGATAATATTTATAGAAACTCGGGGATAATGAATTACAGCAGTGAGAAAGTGGCTGAAGCCAAGATGCCAGGTCAGCACTGATAACATTGCCAATTCTTCTTCAGATTATATCAAGAATCCCTACATACATAGCAGAAGCACCAAACCAGATGTAACAGCTGCATTTGCTACACAGACAAATGGTGGACTTATAAATGTACAAGTTAGATTCTGGCAAGAAAAATTGTTTAGCATGATGCAGTGAACCATTTTTGCTAGTAGCAGACTTCGGAATTGATTCAACATGATCCTTCCACTTTATGACAGTGGAAAACATGAAACCATGAAGGTGCAGTGTTGCTCTCTTGGGGGTTAGGATCAGATATGCTGATGAAAGGCTAAAAAGATTCCATAAGATGATTAATAGAGAGAAATAAGACCTTATCAAAGGGCAGATTGACCTTCATGAGTGGAGGGCTTCCTAGACTAAAGAGTTCCCCAACCCTGGTGATACCAATTTTCACCAAGGCAAGCCTTCAAATTGGAGGACATCAACTCTGGTTTGATCCAAAGAGGAATGGGTTCCAACATGTCTACTTGCCCAAGAGACAATATGCCTGAATGAATACCTTTCTGGCTTTTAATGAAGATAACACAATGTTGATAGCAGACACAGAAAGAAAAAACTATAAAAACTCCTAAATAAGGTAGAGAAGAAAAGTGAGAAAAAAAGGATTAAATATCAACTATAAGAAAACAGAATGCATTACAGTTGAAATCTGTGTATTATTTTTATTATACTCAAGTCTCTCGGCAAGCACTGGTCGGGCTCATTACTCCTCAAGCCTCTCGGCAAGCACTGGCCAGGCTCATTACTCCTCAAGCCTCTCGGCAAGCACTGGCCGGGCTCATTGCCTCCTCAAGCCTCTCGGCAAGCACTGGCCGGGCTCATTACTCCTCAAGCCTCTCGGCAAGCACTGGCCGGGCTCATTACTCCTCAAGCCTCTCGACAAGCACTGGCCGGGCTCATTACTCCTCAAGCCTCTCGACAAGCACTGGCCGAGCTCATTACTCCTCAAGCCTCTCGGCAAGCACTGGCTGGGCTCATTACTTGAGCCTCTCGGCAAGCACTGGCCGGGCTCATTACTTGAGCCTCTCGGCAAGCACTGGCCGGGCTCATTACTAACGCAGAAAGATGGGCCCAAAGTGGGAATTGCAAATCAGAGATACCAAAATCAAACAAGTACAAAACTTTAAATATCTAGGAAGTGTTTTAACAGAGGACAGAATGTGCAACACTGAAATCCAAAGGTGCATTAGGATAGCCAAAGATAAATACTTGAATCTACAGAAGGATACTGAGGATACTGTAAGCCAAACATGTTAGCAACAACAAAATTTTAGAGAAAATGAAAACAAAAAGGAAAATTATACTTAGCATCAGGAAGAGACAGTTAAGGTTTCTAGGACACAATGAGGAAAGAGGGCTTGGGAATTCTGATACTCACAGGACAGATTGAAGGCAGGAGAGACAAAGGAAAATGATGCATAACATACTTAGTGAGCTTGAGTAAATAGATGACAGATAAGTTTTAGGAGAGATAACAGACAAAAGTTATTAAGAATTACAAAAGACAGGAAGTTGTGGAGGGCCATAATCGCCTATATCCTGAAGGGACACGGCAGATAAAGAAGATATGTTGGGAACTGGTGAGGTACTCAGCTGTGCAGAAACCCAACAACTATACTTTTTCATGGAAATAATGATTATGATCATGAATTTTTTTTACTATAAACTCAAGTATGAGCCTGATCAGTGCTTGCTGAGAGACTCGAGTAATGAGCCCGGCCAGTGCTTGCCGAGAGGCTCGAGTACTGAGCCCGGCCAGTGCTTGCCGAGAGGCTTGAGTATAATAAAAATAATACACAGATTTCAACCTTGAATAATTCCATAAAGGTTAATGTGTCATTAAATCCTGCAAACCAATTCAATCCACAAGAGTAGAGCCCCCAATGAGGATTGAATTCACTACTCAGAAATAATAATATGAGAGACTAGTTAGATAAATATTATTCCATGATAACATGTCCATATTTATATTTGCTATGTTTAGCTTAGGTTTGGTACAAGGTAACATTTATGGTAGTACTCATTCAGGATCATGTTCTTTAATTAGTCAGAATTATCTGTAAGAACTGCTTGTTAACCGTTACTCTTCAACTTGGCTGAATTCGGGTATAATGCTGCAAATATATTGTAAATTGACCTTACTGCTATTGAGTAGCTATTGTCTGTTAGACTTACTGGCTGTAACTCTTTGGCAAGGTGCCCAAGCTTATACCTACATAAATTCTAATTTGGTGTTATTAACTGAATAGAGTAGATACAAATATGATTGAAGACCATGGTAGTATTTATTTTAAGAAATGTTTTAAGTTTCTTCTTTGTTTTCTTACAAGTGCTTTTACTGATGGTTTAAGATTATAGATCTATTTTCCAATATTTTTATTTCAAGTCCTTTCAGCCATTTTGGTTACCCTCAGAGAGTAAGAGAGAAGTTTTCAAGAAAAGTAGGCCCTGATCTGGCATCTGGTCTACAATCACTATCCCACAGACATACCGTGGCTTCCCTCTGTCTCTTACACAAGTATTTTCACAGCAACTTTTCGAACAAGCTACTTTCGCTGGTTTCCAGAATGCATGAATTTAAACAAGCTACCTGACTGGAATTTCAGTCCCACCCTTTCACTGTCAAAACGGTTAAATGTAACCATCACGTCTACTCAAATAGCTTCTTCTCTTGAACTTCCCATCTGCAGAACTCCCTCCCCCTTACTTGCTTCCCTGATGACTATAATCTTCAAATATTCAAGTGTAATGCCAATTGATATCTGAAAACCCTGTTTGTTCACCATCCTTCTCTGTATCCTTTCCTCAAACACGCCTTTTTACTCTTGTTCTCAATCCTCTGTAACCCCTTGCATGCTATTAGCACTCCCACCTTGCTTGTGGTGAAATGCTTAAAAAAAATTCTCTTTTTTACAAGGGTTTTTACAAGATTATAAATGTATTTCCTGATATTTTTTTTTACCAAGTAGTTTTAGTCACTTTAGCCATCTTCAAG
The DNA here is from genome assembly GCA_903632075.3 of Acanthosepion pharaonis. Taxonomy (NCBI): domain Eukaryota; kingdom Metazoa; phylum Mollusca; class Cephalopoda; order Sepiida; family Sepiidae; genus Acanthosepion; species Acanthosepion pharaonis. The sequence continues at coordinate 369,786 of CAHIKZ030001706.1, forward strand.
GATTAATGTTGTTTTCAAGAGAAATTGGTGTTTGCATTCTGTGGTGTTTCTTACAATTATAAATGTTATTTTTAATGGGTACTCGTTTGATTTAACATCTATTTTTATTTTCTTAAACAGTGAAATTAATATCAACTGGCCTAGATTAAGATGTCCCACTAAAGAAGCATGTGCCTCCTGACAGAAATCGAACCTTTATCCATTTTTTCTCCATCAGGGAACACCCTCCCATCCATAACTGAAGCATACCATGACCAATTTTTTTCCATTAGGGAAAATACTCTAATAGCCAAAGTGTCCTGTGACCAATTTGGTCAGAAGGAATTTGAACATTGAATATGTTATGCTAGGGTGAGTTTCCCACAACACCACAGGATGCTACAAAAACAAAACATTAACCTAAGAACTCATATTCTGAAATACCTTTGTCAGATCTAGACTCTCATATGGATGTCATTCATGGGCACCATACTTATTCAAAAATGTTTAAACTGCCCTGTCCTGGGTATGATGATAAACTACATCTGGCAGCAAACCTCGGATCAGGAGGTTTTGAGGAGTGTGGAACCACCTCTCAGTTGCTATTGTTCCCATTCCACACTATGGGCAAATAATGAACCCTAAACTGAGGTCAAAACCTAAAATTATAAAAATACATTTGAAAAAAATTAGCAACAGCACATTTTCATAGTAAAAAAAAAAAAAATTACCAGCAATATATTTTTAAAAAAAAATCTTACAAGAAAATAAAACTTTGTTATTCAATGACCCATAAGGAGTTGATATGCCATTAAATAAACAAACCAAACTATCGGCTATATAGAACATTTTTCTCAGATCAAGCAAATGAACCCTGTCATGGAAGAGTCCTTCATCAATTCACATAGACGTGCTACAGGGTGAAAAAATTCATATCACTTGAAGACTTTCATCTGCAGCAACAACGAAAATGGCCCAAATAGAAAATACTGAAATTACTGCTGACTTCCCACACAACTTCAAGCAAAAGGTTAGGAAGGAAGCCCTGTCAATACTAGGAAGAGAGATAACAGCAGAAATGGGAAACCTATGTTCCTGAAAAACTGTTTTAAGAGAAAAAATTCTTAAATTTCAACCAACAGTAATGCTAACTGTTCATTCAATAAATGCTAAATGTTTCCTTATAAGGAAACATCTAATATTACCATTATAATTAACATTAAGGCAAATATTTTCTTTTTCTTCTCTTGCTAATGTTTTTAGTTTCTTTTTTGATTGTTTGTGTTGTTACTACCGACATTAGCAGTGGCTGCTCAGTCAATGAATGCCAAATGTTTCCTTATAAAGAAACAGCTAATATTACCATTAGCATTTATTGTAGAGAAAGAAATCTCTGATGTCTACTTTTAAAACTTTTTTGAGAGTGGAAACATTTGATTCACTCAGTAATGAAGTAAAAATTTTAATAAATTTTTATAGTTGAATTTGTATAGATTTTAAATTGCCAAAGTGTAAAAGGTGTTCTTTATTTGTTAAATTTGTTGGTTTCTTTCTAGATGTCTGAGAGAAGGAATTACCATTATTATATACTGAACTATTCAAAAGAGTGCTGGTTTTTATTCCCAGGACATTTTGGCTATTTCTGAGATGAGAAATTACCATTATTAAATACTGAACTATTCAGACGATTGATGTCATCATAGTTGCTATTCTCAGAACATTTTTACTATTTCTCAGAGGAGGAATTCATGTTATTAGATACAGAACTATTCCGATGATTGTTTTCATCTTGGTTGTTATTCTCAAAATATTTTCGCTATTTCTTAGATGAGGAATTACCATTATTAGATATTGAACTATTCAGACGAGTGTTGCTGTCTTGGTTGCTATTCTCAGAACAGTTTCACAATTTCTTAGATGAGGAATTACCATTATTAGATATGAAGCTATTCAGACAATTGTTGTCATCTTGTTGGTTGTTTTCATAACATTTTGCTATTGGTACACATTTAATTAACTTGCCCACTTGTAAAAAAATAAAATCTGAATAATTTTGTGGGAACAATTTTTGAAGATTATCTTTCATTTTCCATAACATTTATGAAAATAAAAATATTGATTCTTTTTTTTTTGTTTTTCATTATTTTAGAAGAGTGGACCTGATTGTAGCATTAATAGTGTCAGATTGATTCCTAAATTTTTAAAGAGTTATCTGTACTTTGTTTTTATTTACAAATGACAAGTCTGAAACTGTACTTGCATCATTGATAACATTCCTAATTCTCATTGTTGCATCTCAGCAGCAAACATAATTGAAAACAGCATGTATCCTGGTTACCACTTTTATGATCTGTTACCCTCATGACAAACTTTTAGATATGTTAGTTCTAGAACAAAGAGCTTGAAGGGTAGCTTTTATCAAAGAGCCCCATGCAAAATAAATGCTGTCACATATTGACAATTTTAAATGTCATTACTTTTCTTCATGCAGTGCTGTGACTATGTTTGTTTTTTTTTTGTTGTTTTTTTTTGTGTGTGTGTGTGTGTGTCATATATATATATATATATATATATATATATATATATATATATGTGTGTGTGTGTGTTAGGACCGATTTAATAAAAAAATATCCAAATGTTGGAAATTTTTGTCTTTATTTTCACCCGAAATTAAACCAGACATACGAACATTAGAACGACTCATGGTCAGACAAAATAGACATTCATTGTCTGTTGTATTTAACAATATATGTTTTATATATATATATATGTGTGTGTGTGTGCATCTCATTGAATAATATAGACATATTGTGTCTATTTATTTTGATAGTGATCCTTTCCAGTTCTGTAATCAGTTTCTTGATGTTAAGATGAAATTTATTTATATCAAAATCAACCAACCAACACTCAACAAAATTTATTACATGTATAGCAGCAATGTATTGAAGTGCATATAACAAACATTTAATGCCATTTTACATTTCTACCAATTTCCGGTCAGCATCTTTCTATTGAAACGCTTGTTTTGCAAAAAAAATTCCATAACTACTATGGATAAATTTAAAATTTGAAAATAACTAGTTCACACGTGTTTTTTTTTTAAATCCCATTACAGCAGAATGCACATGTTATCACAATTACAATAAGTTTGTCATTGTAATTCATCCCTAAGGTTGATCTTGGAAATGATTGAAAATACTTGGATTAGAAAAAACTACAGAGCCTTCCTTGATGTATTTCGTCTTAACTCCAAGAAACTGATTAGAGAACTGGAAAGGATCAGTATAAAATTAAACAGACATAATATGTCTATATCTTTAAATGAAACATATTTGAATGATGATATATAGTCATCCATAGACAGTTTCACTGTATCACAGCTCCTCAGTGTGGCTAGACGTCCGATTGCTTTAAGCCAGGATCAAAACCTGACTGATTTGGCATCGGTCAGAGATCCTACTCCTAGGCTATCACCATATGGCAGAGAGAAATGGAAATTTTAATGTTTTCTATATGAAATACACCAGTAGCCTGGAGAGCTCAATTCAGATGAAGAGCAATGTGCTAATAGCAGTAGGAACTACTGTTTTTAAAATTACCGTTTTTCCAAGAGATATGTATAGGAGGCATGGTGGAGTAATGGATAGTAGCTTAGATTGAGGAATCGGAGAGCCAAGTTCAAATTCCAGTTGAATCCATTACATTCACTTACGTGCTAATACCCTTGGGAAATGTGTGAATTCTCTTCTTCTCCCTCCGTCTATGGGTAAATAGCAGGACAGACTGGGTTCTATAGCCTTGGTTGGCAACTGGTCTAGGATAAGGACAACTCTGAATTCAAAACCTGCGGAGGGTCATTTGGGGACCTTATGGCACGTAGTGCACCAGGTCTCTGTATTCGGCCCTTCAAAAAGTGTGGATGTTCCTGCACGAAACCTTCACCACTATAATCAAATCTCATGTGCTGTTGTCAGGCTATCGGTTTCCTAGGAACTGATCTGCTTGATCCTCATATGTTGAATTTGACAGGAGATATATATATACACACACACACACACACACACATTTACAGTGATTTGATATAACAAAATTTTATGAAAATTTTGACTAGTACCAATGAAAGAATCTTAATATTAAAAAAAGGCTAAATATCTAAAGAACCTTTCAGCCAACCCTTCTTCAGAGATCAGTCATTGGCAAATACCGTTTGTTTTTATTAATCCTAACAAGAACAACAACAACAACATGTAGAGTAGTATTAGGGTAGACAAACTGGCACATGATTAAAAGATAATTTCATCTTCTAACAAATTTAAAAGCCAGTTTAATATGTATAAATAAAACAAATAAAACTTATCACAAACCTGAAGAAGCATTAGAAATGGACAGAAAAAAAAGAAAGGAACAAGTGAAGCACTTCTTTTACCTGCACAGGTTGGGTCTTCTAAATTTGCTTGTAATTGCTTCGACAATTCTGAGCATATCTTGATAACATACCCTGTGTAATATGTCAAACAAATTTTCTTCATATTCACCTGCACACATGGGATTGTCGACCAAATACTGGCCAATAGCAGAATTTAAATCCAACTATGCTAAACTATGTGACTCCTTCAGTCTTATATAAGTCTTATATACTAGTTGATTCTTGTAACTAAGCACAGACTGGTTCGACCTACATAGTCAACATTGTACCAACATTTAAAATAGTACACAACAAAGATATAAGAAAAAGAGTGAACATTGTTCTTCTGAAAGGAAGAAAGAACGTATCTGGTAGAAAAAAAAAAACAACCTGCATTTTAGTTGCCTTGTTGGGGGTTTATTTTATCATGGCTCCCTACCTAAAGGAGCACCAAAACAAGAATAAATATGAAGTACTAAAAAGAGAAAATGAAAAGAGGGTGCCAAAATACTTTTTACCATTATTTTATTACGTGCAACAATTTAAAACAACAATATAACATAAATGTAAACATGGTACTCACGATAGATGAGGTTTAAACTCGGTAAGTTTACTACCTTTGAGCTGAGGTGAGGTCATCAACTATCAGTATATATCGTCATTCCCAAGGTGTGAAGTCGAGATGCCATTCACAATGCATATATAACCTCTTCTCAGGACTGGACTGACTCTAATTGTGTCAAGGGACCTAATTCATTTCAGTTGTCCTTACTATTTCAAGAGCATTAACTTACATCACCTTATTTGCTTGCTAGGTGGAGAGTTCTATCTAAAAGCATAAAGTCAGCAATCAGAAATATAAAAAGTAACCTGACCATTTCTGCCTATCCAAAGGACTGTTTTTTCCCATGACTCCATTTTTTTTTAACTACTTTCACTCTTTGGCAATGTTTGTTTTAAAAAGTAATGATTGGAATTGCAATAAAACCTAAACATACGATGAAAGTGAATTTATATATATATTTTTTTGTTTTTGAGAATTTAAAACAAAAATATTAAACACTATTATCACCTGTTTCCAAAAATAATTTTGTATTTACAACATTCTAAAACTAATACAATTCATATTTATCATTTACCAATTTATAAAGAAATAAATGTGAAAACAATTTTTTATTCATAAATTTATAAGCATTTACTAAATTATTAAAATATGTAAACCAACTGTAAGGAAATCCTTATTTCAGTCAGTTATGTGTCATGCGTGATACGCGCTTCGGTGATCATGTATTTTTCGATACATGACTGGCGGTGCAGATTTTTTCCCACAGTATGTTGCTATTTCTTTCTGCAGTAGACCAGTTGCCATCCAAGGCTATAGAACCCAGTCTGTCCTGCTATTTACACATAGCTTGGAGTGGCAGGGAGAAGAGGACTCATATCTTTCCCAAGGGTATTAGCACATAAGTGGATGTAATGGATTCAACTCGAATTCAAACTCAGCTCTCCGATTCCTCAATCTGTTTACTCCATTACTCCAACATTTTGCCAACCATTCCAATATATAATGTAATAAATATATAACCTAATAAATAAATAGCATTTATTATTTTTGTTGTAAATTCTCAAGAACTAAAAAAATGTATTTCAGGAAATTATGGAGAGCCATGATTCACTATGTCCCGAATGGACAGTGCATATAATTGATGATGACTCATCTATCCATCTATGTGCCTATTTACCAGGAGGGATAGTAAGGACACAAACATTATTTCAAGCTGCAAAAGAGAGGAAGTTGTGGAGAGCCATGATTACTCATGTCCTGAACGGACAAGATACATAAAAGGAGAGTTCCTCACTCTCCAATGACTAATGGTTTCTAGAAAATGAATGAGATTTTAAAAAAAAATATCTTTACAACCATGATGTCTCATTAGGAAAGCATAGGTGATTATCTCATCTTTTGCATTTGTGTCTGACTGGAAATGATGAAGAGTAAGGTGAATCAATTGCTCCACTTCACTTGATATTGATCTGACACTCACAAATCGATTGATTATGAAAATAGAAGCAACTAAAATGAAGTAACAGTCTTCTTATTTAATTATTAGTGAGCTATTAATAACAGATTGTAACAAAAAAAAAAGAATTTGCAATTAAAAAGAAGTATTAATAAGTCAAGTGGCTGCATTTTTAAATTTATATATACAATAATAGCTGGCTACTTGTATCTGAGGATGCCCGTCTACTAGGGTGGTTAGCAAATTCCTGTTGTAGATGCCTGCTCAGGCATATGTGTTTGTTCAACAGCCACAGAGCCCACCTGTGGTTTATACTGTAACTATCCTGAGTGGACATTACTGTGGAGTGGGTGACAAGAAGCCACTCTACTATCAATACTAAGAGAACTCATGGCTTCTAAAAATCAAATTAAGATAATGGTACAAAAGGGGTTAAGTCTATTAGGATTAACTCCTCGGCCTCTGTAAGGTGCAACAGTTTCACTTAATTAAAGTACTATTATTATTATATACTAGCAGTAGAGCCCGGCGTTTCCCGGGGATGTAACAGTAAGAGATAGATCAAGTATCGACCATCATAAAGACTGAAAAATAAAATTGACAAAGATTATTGTTTAAGGTTGACAGACACGCATGTCTTAATTAGTTTTTTTTTGTTTTTTTTGTTTTGTTTTTTTACGAATTGGTCAAACTCAAACTCAAACAAAAACATTGTTTTCAATCGTTATGAGTCTACTGATTGAATAGAATTTTATTATAAACAATTGCCTTGTAAATGGAATTTTTAAAGCATTCTGAATGTAAAAATAAAGAAAAAAGTGCAAGACAATAAAAAAACACTACCTGCAAAAAAAAAAGTGAAGTTTTGTTGAAATCAGTTGAAAAAAATGTAGGAAATCCGATCCCATATATAAAGGAACACACACATACACAAACAACCTGGGTTTTATAATAAGTATAACTCGATATGAGTTGTCCCCCTTTCATTCTCGACATTGATGTCTCTTAATCGTGTTTTCAAATTGATTTCATGCAAAAACAATTGTGTTTTTCCAATTTTTGGCACTGTCAGAACCACCGCATGGTAATTTTACGTAGTCCTGTGAAGTTTTGTTGAAATTGGTTGAAAAATGTAGGAAATCTGATCCAATATATAAACGTACAGACACACACACACACAACTGGGTTTTATAAGTATGATTATTATTTTATTTTCAAATTCAAAGTAACTTCTTACCTTGATAGTTAATATTGGGAAAGAAATATCTCTATTCTCCATTTAATTTTCAATTGGTACTAAAATAAATAAATGATAAATAAAAATGAATTTAAAAAATAAGAATTTATATTTTTCATAATTTTAAATCATGCCAGTCACATATTTAAAAATATCTATGAAAGTAAATTATTTTTTTTTAACAAAATATGTTGGTAATAAGTTACTTCCAAACAAAATAAGATTCTAAACAATACTATTATTATTTTATTTCTTTAAAATTTTATTCTGTTGCTAATGTTTTTGTCAGTGAAAATATCTCTGAACAATAAAAAAAATAATTATCATGGCAACCTTCCTATATTATCACGATTCAATTTAATTAATCAAAAAGTAGGTTTTTCTAACATATTACCTTTTCTGGCTAAGATAATACTTGAAGAAAATAGTATTTAAATAGATACTGATTAAACATCTTAATAAAATTTTGATTATAAATTTTAACTTAATTTTCTTTAACACTTAAATAATATCATAAATTATAATTTGTATTATTTTCTTTAGATATATACAATTTATTTTTCCTATATTTACATTTTATTTTAATATTTTGCCTATGTTCAAATCTCATCAATTTGATCACAAATATTTATTTAGAATTTATCAAATGTTAAATTTTCAAAAATGTTTCAGTTAACCAAAGCATTTCTAACAAGTGAGGTTGCCATGGTAACAAATTTTTTCATAGGTTTTTCCAGTTTTCCTGATGATGTTCTAAATGAATGAAACATTAGTAAGAAAATGAAAAAAATTTAAACATCCCACTGGTTTTCATATATACCATCTTACATACATTGTTTTAGATATTTCATGCCAGTCAGTGTATCATATATAATATATATATATATATATATATATGTATATATATATATATATATATATATATATGTATTTAAGGTATGCTATATTTATGGGATAAAGTGCTCAATATGAAAGATAGATGTATGTAAAAATGTGATGAACATTGAATTCAAACACTCAGAGGCGACAGGCTGTTACATGCTAAATGCAAAATAGCCTGATGATTGTGTTTAGTATGAAACAGTCAAATAACTGAGTGTTGAAGTCAATTTTCTTAAATCACTTTTATATTAAAAAATTGAAGTGTGTGTGTGTATATATAAAAAAGCAAAAAGTAGTATTAAAGTATATATAAAAATAAAATGTATGTAAAAATATATATATATATATATATATATAATATAATGATAAAAAGTAGTATTAAATATATATATATAAAAATGAAAAAAAAAGTAAATATTAAAGTATATATATATATATATATATAAATATATATTAATATATATATATATAATTATAAAAAATTAAATTATATATATATATATATATAAATAAATATATATTAAATATATATATATATATATATATAAATGATGATAGTATTAAAATATATATATATACAATAATGATAAAAGTAGTATTAAATATATATATATATATAATAAAATATAAATATATATATATATATATATATATATATATATGAAAAAATGTAATTTTAAAGTATACTATATTTAAAATTAAACATGCTGAAAATCAGGGATAGAGCATATGTAAATATAAAAATAGATACTGAGGTCAACAACAAGTGGTGACTGTCTGTTTCATGTTTGAACACAATTTTTAGGCCTGAAGATTCTCCCAAACTCATGCAATGGTGCTAGATAATTACAAAGAACTGTACCAAATAACAGAATTCACATCACTTGAGGACTTTCAACAGCAGTAACAATTAAAATGAATATCACATGTAACTCAAAGAGAAAATAATGTGTCCTTATAAAGAAATGACTAATGATACCATTAGCAAAAAACAAGCTATTTAATATTAACCATAGCACCAGAAAATGGCTTTCTGGCTACAAAAAAAGAGGTAGCTCCCAATGGGCTCTGCATTGGGCACACCTTTATTACTCATTCTTGGATACTAAAAAATGAGGAACCCCTAGTGTCTGACATATCTGGAACAATACACAGTAAAAGATATGTTGAGAGAATGTATTGCCTTCAAACTTATCTGTGAAAAGTATAACCGAATGACCAAACTAAAAGTGATTTTTGACAATGTCCAAGATGAACTACATTCTTTAGTTCTACCTGTTCTAACCTTCTTTAACTAAAACCCAACCTGCTATGCACATTGTAGCAAACCACTCTCATTCCTTTTGTATTCAATTTGTGAGATGAAGGTTCTACTCAAGCAGCTTCTTCCCATGAACTGTTGTTCTGTGGAACCAACTGCCAAAGTAAATGTTGTTTAATATTGTTTATTATAAACAGAGCATTTACTTAAATATTTGTATCTATAAAAAGAACATATAAACATAAAAATGTCTTAAAATAATTGTCGGACTTTGTCCATTTCATAATGTGTGACATCATTTGTTTACATTTGGATATGCTTTGAGTAGATATGAATGTACATGAGAGATTCATGGAAGATTGAAGTTTAAAGGCAGTAAATTCAATCTTGCTAATCCAACGCTCCTCTGTGGCCAAATCAGTTAAAGGCACGTCATGCTATGACGGTCCCGTATAGGATACAGATTTGATTCCTGTTGGAGGATGCATATTTTCTATGAAAATGTCAGACATTCAAGCTGGTAAATGTCATTAATACTGTTTATTATAAAACAGAGACTTTACTTAAATATTTGCATCTATAAAAAGAATATATAAACATAAAAATGTCTTAAAATAATTGTCAAACTTTGTCCATTTCATGTGTGACGTCATTTGTTTACATTTGGATACACTTTGAGCAGATATGAATATACATGAGAGATTCATGGAAGATTGAAGTTTAAAGGTAGTAAATTTGACCTTGCTAACTGAATGCTCCTCTGTGGCCAAATCGATTGAAGGCACGTCAAGCTATATGACGGTTCGGTACAGGATACAGGTTTGATTCCTGTTGGAGGACAAATATTTTCTGTGAAAAATTCTGAAACATTCAGGCCAGTAAATATTGTTTATTATAAACGGAGCACTAAATTAAATATTTGTGCCTATAAAAAGAATGTATAAACATAAAAAATGTCTTAAAACATATATACATAGAAAAAATGAAACTTGATATATTTATTAAATATGTATATACAGTAATTGGTTAAGTGTAAAAAAAATAATGGAATTGATAGGAATATTTAGATACAAGCAGGCAGACATTTTTTCTTCTTTTTCTTTAATAGTGTTATTAGAATTACCCATGATGCTTCATCTGTTGCTTTATATTTAGTGCATGAAATGATATGACCTAGCATTTTATTTTGTTTACTATGTTGTATCAGCATCTGTCAATTCATGCATCTAGATTGATGTTTTCTGTGAACAAAGAACATGTGCCTTCAACTGCTGCAAAATATAGATTCCTACTCCAATTATAATGGTTTTAATTGAGTCTTTTGCCTCAGGACACCAACAGTGCTAGGTTCGTGCTGAGCAAATGTTACAAATATAAACAACACTCCATTATATTCTAACGTCTCTCTTGAAGAGGCAAAATCTCAAACAAAACAATTTTCACTTATCTAAATTTCTAAGATGATGAATTATCATTATTTACACTTAGACTATTGTCACATTATTATAACGTTTCAACTATTATGACCTCTAGCCTTCATCAGGTGCTTCTCGATCTGTGTAACTGTTGTGGCCTTGTTAGGGCCAGAAATAAAGACAAAGAGAGGAATTGAATTAAATGTATTATCAGAAACATTAATACAAACATATACAAGTGAGAATGTTGAGTCCGACTGTCAGAGCTGACTGCTGGAAACTTCCCTCTAAAAGGCAGTACCTGCTCCTATTTATAGCTGGTAGAGTCCATGTGTGCATGGTTAAATTACCATAACAGTGACCTTAATGAAATTTTTAATTGAATCCTCTATTTAATCTTTGTGGGTAATAGCCAAGTTAATTAAAGTATTGGTTTGTGAATCTGGTGGCATAGTAATTGTGAGTTCAATCCCTGGACTGGGTAGTGCAAACTTAAAGACAATGGAAACAAGGTGAACAATAACTGAGCAATACTAAATAAGAAAAAGACAAGATATCCCAAAACAGGAACAGAAACGTTTTTAATTATTTCTTTTTTTGTTTATTTTGTTTGCAAGTAGAATATACTTGGACAATATATTTATTACTGAAAAAGACCTGATTCCAGATTGTCAACAAATCCAACTGAATTTTCCAGGACTACTTCTTTTGGTTTGTGTGTTCTCAGGCCTTCTTCAGGTTCATGTCAATCCAGATAACCATCAGGAAATTTTGAACTGAATCCGTTATTTAATCTATATTAGTAGATTGTTCTCATTACACTGTCCCTGTCAAAGGATCTCTCATCTTGTTGTTATTTAGTACGACTCGGTCATTGCTTGCCCTGCTTCCACTGAGTCTAAATCAGTACTAAACAGCCCTGGAATTGAATGCAAATGTTTTTTTTTAATCATTTCACCCCAAGCAAAGCAATAAAGTTACTAAGATGCAAGGGGTTACCGAGTGTGAAAGAATAAAAAAAAAACATATTAAGGATAGAGGACAATAAAAGAACAGGTATTAAGAAAACAGAAGATAATGATTGATATGACATTTAAATTTTTGAAAATCAAAGTTAACTGAAAAGCAAAAGGCTGGAAGAGAGTTCCAGAAGTGAAAAGTGTATAAGAAGAAATTGTTAGCATCAAACTTACAGTTACATCTAGCCATTTCCACTGCAAGATAGTGAAATCTTGCCACCAATCTAGTACTGCACTTAAATTCATAAAGAAAGTTCATCAGAACAATTACCATGAAAATATTTATAGGAAAGGCACAGAAAAGCTAGATTACGGCAATGGGTAAAGTGATTAAAAGCAAAGTGCTAGGTCAGGGCCAATAATATTGCTGATTCTTCTTTGAATTTATCAAGAATCTCTAAATATATAGCAGAAGCACCAGACCTGACCTGACAGCTATATTCAATGCATGGATTAATGGTAAACCTATAAATATGTGAGATAGATTTTGACATGAAAAATTGTCTAGCATGACACAGTAAACCAACTTTCCTAGCAAATTCACAAACCAACGTTTTAATCTAAAAAGCTATAGACCCACAAACTTTCTTGAAACTAAAGACATAAAATCTCAAGCAAAATAATTTCTCACTTATCTGAAATTCTGGGATGAGTTACAATTATTGTTAAAACAGGATTTCAATCAATAAAAAAATGTTTACTGAGGAGAAATTTCAGTAAACTTGAATAATACCTAAAGGTTAAATCCACTTTGGCAGAAAAGGAGACAAGCCAGTGTCTACCACTGCTTAGAACACATCCATTAAGCTGAGAAATAGAAGTCAAATATCTTCAGAAATTTGTTAGCCAAGGACTTGGGGGTTCAATCCTAGGTAGGACCACAAGAGTCAGCATAATTGACAATTATGTTAATTATTTACAGTCAGACTAATATTTTCATCTTAATTAAAGAACAGGATGAGAACAATCTAATCTGGTAGTTTAAATAAAGTGTTCAATTTGAAATCCCCTGAAGAGGTTTGAAGGATACAACAGTTGAAATATCATAATAATAACAATCAAGATAAGGACATTAGTCCAACTGTATATAATGTAAATAATTTTTTTACCTATTTTTGATATAATTTTTTTATATATTTCCTACATTATTTTTTTACAGTTTTTACATTTTTTTTTTACATATTCCCTGCATTGTTATCAATTTTTATGATTTTTTTGTCTACAATTTTTTTTTGTTTAATATTACATCTTCCAAAATTTTTTAAATTCAGCATTTATTTTGAACTTAATTTTTATCAGAAATTTAACTGGGCTGTCTGTTTCCAGTTGTGAGTAGGCAGCACAGGATTTGAAATAAGAGATACCTAAATAATAACTAAAAAAGTAAGATTACAATAAATACTACAAAAAAAAACAATATCTAATATTGCCCATGAAAATCTCATGGTTTTATTACTTAAATTTTCTGATAAATCCTAATTCCTAAGTAAATGATTGAATAAGCTCCTTGTCAGTTCTACAATTATAAAATACCCATAGAAATTCCCCTTATTCCATTGTTAATACTTGAGCTTTTTAAGCTTCAATTTGAAAATCGTAAAATTTTCACATGTACTACTAATAAACTCACATATTTAACAATGCCTTAGGGGGAAATGTTTTTTAGTTGTAGAATTTGCAAGAAGACTATACAATCATTAACTTAAGAATTGTTATAAATCTTAAATTTAACAAAATATTAGTCACAATCATAAGGATGAATTCAGGTCATTAGTATAACTGTATGCACTTGTGTAACATGTGATGTTGATTTTAAATACAGCTGTACATTTTGACTACAGTAAATAGATATATAGTTTGGTCAATGGTGTAGTCAGGGCCAGCAGTACATATGCTAATTCTCATGTATAATGCAACCCCCTTAAAATTAGCTTCAAAATTAGGTCTTCAAAAGTCAAATGATACATGATTATATACAGTAATTTATTCGGGTCTATTGTGTTAATTTAATGCATATTTCTGATTTATAAATAAATCTTTTGGGTTTATTAATTAAAAAAAAAACATTTATGCTGAATTTCATTTGCATAATAAAGTTTCATGACAACAAAATTGATTGATTTACTTTTTATGATTTATCAACCCTTTTCTGTGTTATTTAAAGCTGAAACATATTTTGGATTGTAAGAATATTTCTGTTTTCTTTACAAGTAAATATTGCATTAGGAATTCTATTTAACCCATAGCTGGGGGAGGAGTCACAACACTCCAAACAAGTCATTATCAATATTTTAATGAGTATATTTGAATTTTCTGGTTCATCATAATTCTTAATTTAAGGCTTGAATAAGCTCCTTGTGAGTTCCATGACTATAAAATATCTGTGAAAATTTTCTTCTTTCATCATGAATATCTAAACTTAACTTTAAAAAATATTGCAATAACAATCACAAATATGAATGCAGGTAATTCTTTAAAAAAGTAAATGAGTACAAATGAAAATATTTTAAATTGTCAAGTTTATTCCATTTCCTAGAAGCAGACATTAAACACATGAGAGTATTATCTGTTTCTCTATCTTCCCTTTCTTTCATTTTGTCACTGAAACCAAACAGCATCACTGATATGCCTTTTCCATCTTTCTTCACCATCAAAATAATATAGTCTGTTATTTATGGTGTCCTGGGTATGACGATAAACTGCATCCGCATCCTGGGTAAGACGATAAACTACGTCCAGCAGCAAGGTCTCTGATCAGGAGGTTTTGAGGAGCGTGGAACCACCTCTTAATTGCTGGTGTTCCCAGGTCAACTCTGACCTGGGGTGGTAGCACCTGTTAGGGTCTCAGCTATGGGCAAATAGTTGACCCCACAACCTGACTCAAAGCACTATGAAAGTGTAAAAATAGATTTTCATACCAGAAATACTTTTTTAAAAAAATTAGTATCAGCAATAAATATTTGAAAAAAGAAAATATTACCAGAAATAAAGATCTTGTTAGCATTAAATAACCCATTGAGGTTAATATGCCAGAAAACAAAACAAATATTACCAGCTATACATTTTTGAAAAAAAAAGGAAATTTTGTCGTCATGGAATAATCCATTTTGGTTGATATTCCGTAAACCAAACCATTATTTATGAGGTATTGGCAGAGCATAATGGTTGTGCAAACTAACTAAGAGTAAGAGTTCAATGCTCTTTTTTTCTTCTTTTTTTTTTTCTGTTGCTTCAAGTCTCTTCTTCATCCATGAGAAGATTGTCCAGCATTCATTGCCATATAAGAGGACTGATATTACATAACTGTTCAGTACTCTGGTTTTTGTTTCTAACAAAATTATTTTATTACTTAATTCTAATATTAACTAAGTGTTTCTCAGTTTTTTTTTTACTTCAGGGTGCACTTGTAGAATAATTAAAACTTTTGGGCACAATTTAAATTTTAATAAGGAAAAATTAGCCATGAAATTTGAAAATAGGAAAATAATAATAAAGCCTCCTGAAATAAGCATTTATTTTTAAGACATTAACATTTTATATTGTGCGAAACCTGTGTTTGATGTGTTTTGGCAATTTTTTTAAAGTTAGGCCTTATATATTATTATGTCTTGAGTTATGACTTGACTTAAGCATTTAAGTCATATGCTTGATGTCTCTAGCTTTTTATAAATAAAGATTTTTTAAATATAAAAGTAATTCATAAATTACAGTTCTACTATCTTCGGGTGCACGAGGCTAGTACATTAGTGTGCTCAGGCACACTGGTCAAGAAATGCACCTTTAACCCATAGCTAGTGCGAAAAGAGACTGATTCATACATTTCCCAAAAGTATTTGCATGTCAGTCAATGTAATGAAGATGTACAGTGGAGTAATGGATAGCGGATCGGATTGCGGATTCTGAGAGCCGAGTTCAAATTCCAGTTGGATCCATTACTTTCACTTACATGTTAATACCCTTGGGAAAGGTATGAATCCTCTTATTCTCCTCCCAGCTTTAGGTAAATACCAGGACAGAGTTATATAAGCTTAGGCGGTAACTGGCCTAGGAGAAGGAAACTGAATTCAAAACCCTCCTGGAGAGGGTTGGGCTCCGTCAGGTTATCTTGCCCAAGAAACACCACTTTTACTGTGGCTGCAGTACACATGGTGCCCCTATGTCTCTACAGGTTATGGTAATAGAAAAAAAACAAAAAAAAAAAAAACAAACAAACAATGTAATGAGCTGGACTGGGATTTGAACTCAACACTCTGATTTCTCATTCTGAGCCACTATCCATTACACCATCCACATTTCTCCTTTTGAGCAACTAAACAATCACCAGTTGTACAAAAATGTTGGTAGTATAACCATGGAATACATCCATATACCTGACTGTTACCTAACATAGGCTGACCCCCAAAAAAGGGAACTTTTTAACAATCCAATAAAACCAAGAGTGATGGAAGAAAAATATTTTATTCATAGGAATTGAAACCTTAAAACATGCCATTTAAGAAACAGTGATGGCATTTTTATTTTTTAAAAATTACGTCCTGTAGATGGCGTCCTCCTGTACAAATGCATTCTTGAAATCTACTGTTGAGATTCCTCATTGACTGCTGCAACATCTCAGCTGGGATACTGTGAATTTCATCTTGAATTCTAAATGGTGAAATGTTTACTTGCTCAAGGTCACTGTCTCGCAGTGTTGCCACTTGCTCATATCTGGCAATATGCACTTCAAAAATTCCCATTTTTTGGGGTCACCCTGTATATTGTGACAGTGTTATATAATTTCAAGTTCCATGATTTATATATTAACCTGAACAACAAGCAAATAATATAGATACTCTGATTGCTAATATTCAATTTGAATCATTGTGGAATGAAGAACAATTTCTGTTCTCTATTGTGCTACAAATTGTATTTATGACTATCTTGACAGTTATTATAATGGTCATGCCTAGGCATGTCCAAAGTCTGACCCTGGGCCAATTATGGCCTATGGTCAAATTTCATATGGCTCCAAACCTCTGACATAGAATGTATCACTTATGGTCTGCAAGTATTGTCAATGAGAGCATATAAAGTGCACACCTAAGAAATGCAATTTCATGTTTTGCCAAATGATGGTAACAGCACTGGGGAGCTGCCTTTTGGCAGTGTGACCCTTATGTTGACCTTTTCCAGCCAATTTCTAAAATCACTACCTTTGAATCTGACCTGGCCTATATACTGTGGTCCAGATCTTAGTATTCCTATTCACATTAGTGCAGGCAAGATATTTGTTTTGGTCATCTAAGATGAATAAATTCTAAAATCTTAGGGAATTTCTTTTGAGTTGGTCAAAATCAGTTATAAATATTGACACTTGAACTTGTGTCACTTTGTTTTCTGCTTCTTAATAAGATGAATGTTGGGGTTACACTCCTATTCATATGTTTTTAACTTAAAAGTTGACAGACAACATTACCAATAATATGAAATGTTTAAGATTAACCTAAAATATATTATAGTTTCTTGGAAGTTCTTTTTTCTCGGACATACTTCATGTTATGTGGGCTTCATATACAATAAGCTGAGTGATTTGGGTAAGACCTGTTTAAATTTATTTGTCATCCATGTGAAGAAATAAAAATATGGCATTTGCAATAAAATTTTCATTTGTATTTAATTTGGAAAAAGTTTGGACACCCCCTGATCTAAGGAAACGCACTTTGAAACCTTTTTTTTTTTAAATTTTTGACTTCTACGTGGTACTTTTTCTCTTTTCTTTTTTTTTTTAATTCCTACTTTCTATTCATAGTGATGTCCGTGTGATAAGCCATAATCCCAGATTTATTTACTGCTGACTTTGATCCGTCTTAATGAAACACCCTTTATTATAGCTTCTTGAAATTTTCATTTGTATTTGATTTTAATGGTTCAAAGAATGCCAAGCAGAATGGTTGGTTCTCATGTATATTCACCTCATCAAATCTAGCTCCCTTTGAAAAAGTTTGGACTATCCCCCCACCCTGCTCCCTCACGGTCATGGATTTCATGCCAGCATTGCAATTGTTTGCTTGAATTTCTCCCAAGACAGCAGAATGAATTCACCTCTTCAAGTAACTGCTGAAGGAATTCATAGTGACACATTAAGCAGCTGAATGTAACAGATTTCACCTGAATTACTCCACAGTACTATCAATGGCATTGCAGGTGGAAATTATCTTACATTAATCATACAAATTATGTACATTAATCCGAGGTATGATGAAGGGGATGAAGATGGTTGTTGATTCTTTTTTTTTGTTTTTTCTTGATATTGAAACCTCTTAATTGCTGTTGTTCTCAGGTCCACCCTGACCCGGGGTGGTTGCACCTCTTATGGTCTTAGCTATGGACAAAGAGTGACCCACCCCCTAAACAAAAACAAAACACTATGAATGTATAAAAATACATTTTTATAGTAAAAATACCAGTAGTACATTTTTTACAAAAAAAAAAAAATTACAAACAATACCTATTTATGGGAAAATTGCCAACATTACATTTTATCTGTAGTTCAAGTCATAAAATTGTGTTCAAAATACTTAAATTTTGGCAATAAATAACCCATAGAGTTTGATATGTTACAAAATAAAATCAACCAACTAACCTGATATTGAGTTTAAAAGACTCTCCTTGTTTCAAAAACTTTTTCTTTTCAGAAAAAGGAAAGATTTCCATTGATTGCTTACCTTCATTTGTAAACCTCATCTTGTAAAGTGATGTTTTATGATACATGATCAGTAGTCAACTGCCATTCATCTGACTCTTTACTCAGCATTTTTTTTTATCCTATAACCAACATGCAAATAAGTAAAATCCTATTTGCCAATCCTGCTACACACAGATATCCTTTCCTTCCTGATTTTCAGTGTTTTTTTTTTTATAGTAATGTTCATCCAATGAAGACCCAAGAGCCACTCAAGGTAGAGATTTACTTCATGGTGTTATATGAGCGTAAAAAAAAATGGAAAAAAAGTGGGGTTCTTGATGTTATCCAAGAAAGATAACTGTTAACCCTAGACTTAAAGAATTGTAGTGATTGAGAAAACATCCACAAAGCAGCAGTTCTTGGGAAGAAGCTGTCCAAATGGAACTTACTTCTTACTAGAGGAATATGGAAAGAAAAGATAACAGCAAACCCTAGACTTGAAGAGGTCATGATTGTGATCAATGGGAAAACATCGTGTCGGTATATTCACTCACATCATATGGTCAAAAGCAAAACAGAACAAACAAATGTACACAGTAACAATAAAAAAAACATGATAACTTGTATTGTAATTTCATACAATTTTATTTATGTGCTTGTGTGTATTGGTGTGTGTGTTTGTGTTTTACATTACAATTGTGATAAGGTTTATATTATAAAAAGGAGTAAGTAACTCTGTAATATGACAAGTCCTATCATGGAGGGTTGTTAAACACGCCTTGTCATCTCAACAGTTCTTGGGCAAAAAGATTGAAACTTACGTCTCTAGGCAGGATGTTTGTATTTTCAGCATGTACAGTCCCTGTTGCATGCTGGGATTAATTTTATTATTTTCATTTTTTATTTATTTAATTTATTAGTTTAATTCAGAGTTGTTCTCTTAGATCAATTTCCAGCCAAGTTTATAGAACCCAGTCTATCCTGCTATTCAAGTTCAAACTCCACTCTGGTTCATTATATTCACTTACATACAAATACCTTTGGAAAAGGCATGAATCCACCTTTTCCCCCCAGCTATTGGTTAATTAGTAGGATGTGTATCAGTAAATCATTATTATGTCCAAGAAATTCTTAAGATCTAAAACTATTTTCTGGCTTTAAATAACCTGCAAAAGGTTGATAAGTCATAAAAAAGCAAATTAATCAATCCTACTCTGGACGTAGTTACATAGAGCTGGCCATGAGGGAAACACTTAGTATAATTTTAGTATATTAATAAGTTTATATTAATAATAATAATAATTCAGCAAACTTACTATTTTCTCACTTGTTTAAATAATTCAGTACAGTTTTTATAAAAATTTAACTTTTTGAAATGTGAAATGTCAGATGACAATAATGGTAACTACAAACACTGCAGGAAATGAGAGCATAGCTAACATTGTTGAGCCTAAAATTATAGAATTCTACAAAACATTTTTATATTTAAAAAAATTATTTACTTTATATCTACTTCTTTTAAAAAGAGTGAAAAAAGAAAGAAAAAATAACAAGTTAAAAAAAAAAAAAGAGTAAAAATGAAACATTATTTTGATAAGCCAACGTGATATTTCTTTAATGTAAACATACTGATATTTTTTCTGCTAAGTTACAACTTTACAATTTATAAATTATAGAATTTATGTCAACCATTCATCCATGCATTGAATATTGCTGTCACATCTGGTCTGGTATTTCTGTGATGTATTTAGATTCTTGATAAAAATAAAGAACACTATTTACATAATTTGAACTATTGTCCTTATCTTTGTCGCCATATTTATCGCATTTCAGCCATTGGACACTCCAGCCTTCTTCAAACTCTGCCTTTAGAATGTCAAACTGAACTCTTTATTTCGCTCATTGGGGTAGACTGTTCTAGTTCCACGTGCCATGTCTTAATGGATGTCAGTTATCTCTTGTTAATTCTCCTCTCCAAGTTCTCCATCGCCTTAACCAGGTATTGAACTCACACTCTTTGGGTCCTGTCACTGGATCTAACTAAGGCCTTTATCCACTGTGCCATGTATCCTTGAGGACATCTGTGTATGAATTTCTAGGTATTATAAAACCAAAGATGTTCAATTTTGCTGGACCATTTGAACTCAATAAGACTTTTGATACAGTTCACGATCGAGAAAGGGAGTAACAACACACTCCCATTCCTGGATGTTCTAATATCTTGAACAGAGCATGGGTTCAAGACATCCGTATACTGTAAACTGACATTCACTGGACACTACCTCAATTTCAATTCCTACCATCCATACAGTGTAAAGAAAGGGATCATCCACTGCTTACAATACTGAGAAAAGTCATAAGTGGTGACCCAGAGACATTAGATAAAGAATTGATCAGTATAAGTAGTACCTTACAACATAACAAATACCCTGAGCTCTGGTAAAAAACGGTTACTTAAGACATTAGGTTTATAATACTCAGAAATTCATACACAGATGTCCTCAAGGACACATGGCGCAGTGGATAAAGGCGGTACTTAGATCCAGTGACAGGACCCAAAGAGTGTGAGTTTAATGGTTAAGGCAGTGGAGAACTTGGAAAGAGGAATTAACAGGATATAACTGATAACTGATATCCATTAAACATGGTACGTGGAACGAGAACAGTCTACCACAGTAAGCAAAATAAAGGGTTCAATTTGACAATCCAACCACCTGAAGAAAGCTGGAGCGTACAATGGCCAAAACATTGTGATAAATATGGCAACAAAGATGAGAACAATGTAAATAGTGCACATAATAATAATCTCAGAAATATAGACAAAAATAAAGAATCTTTAGTTATTGGTTCTAACCTGGCATCTTGGATTCAGTCACTTTCCTACCACTATAATGTAAATTCCCTGTTATATTTTCTATAAATATTTTCCTGATAATTGTTCTAATGAGCTTTTCTCTTTGATACCTTGACTTTATGAATATAAGTATGGTACTTGATTGGCAGCTAGGTCTCATCATTTTCAAGTTGAAATTGCTAGATGTAACCGTAAGTTCTATGCTAACAGTTTCTTCTCTCACTTGTGGAATTCTCTTTTGTCTCCAATCAACTTTGACAGGGTTTTAGAAAAAATGGAAACAAAAAGGAAACTTAAGATCAGGTAAAGGCAGTTAAAATTTCTGGGACACATAATGAGGAAGGAGGGTTTGGAAAATCTGATGCTCACAGGACAGATTGAGGGATGGAGGAAAATAGCATGTAATATACTTGATGAGCTTGAGTAAGTGGATGATAGAATAGGGTTTTTGAAGAAATAACAAAAAGACAAACCTTGTTAAGACTTACGAGGGATAGGAAGATGTGGAGGGCCAAGATCGCTTACATTCTGAAGGGACATGGCACATAAAAGTAGATCAACTTTTTTTCTTAAATCCAGTTCTTTTATTCTCTCTCATTAATAATGTTTTTCTTTTTTTAATATTCTTTCACTATGTTACTCCTTGCATCTTAGTGGCTTTATTGCTTTGCTTGGGGTGAAATGATAAAAAAAAATGAATTTTTACAAGGGTGATATAAATTCCTTCTCTAGAAATAAAAATGCATTTAAAAAACTTCATCAACAGAAACATTTCTCGTATATGATAATAAAAAAAAAATGAATTAAAATTAATGCAGCTGATATATTTAGTAAGAGACGGTTTTAAAAATTGTTATACAAATTAAATATTACCATATATTTTTTTTTTTATCAAATTCATCCCATGTAAGACAGTAAAGCCACTAAGACACAAGGGATTCCTGGGTGTGAGAGAATTAGAAAAAGGAACTATTTTTGAGGAGCAAGAACAATCAGAAAGACAGTAGATAATGATTGACATTGCAATTTAGATTTATGAAAATTAAAGTTGGCTGGAAAGCAAGAAACCAGAAGACTGATCCACAAGTGAGAAGTGCAAGAGAATTTGGATTTTATCAAGAATCTCTAAATAAAAAGCAGGAGCACCAGACTATATGTAGCAGCAGTATTCGAATCAAGGATGAATGGTAGACTTATAGATATGTAAGATAGATTCTGGAGAGAAAAATTGTCTAGCACAACACAATGAAGCAACTTTCTTGCTAGCATGCAGAACAATGGATCCAGTATAGTTTTTCCACTTCATGTCAACTGAGAATGTTAGCTCGAGAAGGTGCAAGGAGTCAGTTTTCTGGAGGTTAGCATCAGCCATGCTGATGGAAGGCATAAAGTTAATGTGATTTTTTTTTTTAATAAAATATATAAAGGACTGATAATAAATTTTATTATTAACTGTTTTGTTCTACTGGGAACATGCAGACAAAATTTAGCCCTATGGAAATTTCATGTCCTGATGAATGACTATTTTTTCTTAATTTTCTTAGTGCATTTCATTAGTAAAATCCTTTGCAGTTCATTTACATTATATAGAGTCACAACTTCTTTATCTCTTGTTTGCTGTTTAGGATTGGGTTTCTGGTTTCTTCTGAAATCTTTTAATTCACTTTCACTGCTAGTAGCCCCTTGCCATTATCACCTTGCTTGGGGTAAATTGATTAAAAAAAAAAAAAAGAGATGTTTGACCTCTTGGTCAGTAGATGTTAATTTCACTATTTAGAAAAAGACTGGGATGTCTACTCAGAAATGTGTACTCAATAATAAAATCTGTGTACTCAAAAATGTATACTAAAAAGAAATATGTACTCAAAAATGTGTACTAAAAAGTCTACTAAAACATGTCCTTTTCAAAAAATTGATTAAAAAAAAAAAGATGTTTGATCTCTTGGTCAGTAGATGCTAATTTCACTATTTAGAAAATGAGTGGGATGTCTACTCAAAAATGTGTACTCAATAATAAAATCTGTGTACTCAAAAATGTATATGAAAAAAGAAATGTGTGCTCAAAAATGTATACTAAAAAGTGTACTCAAAAATGTGTACTAAACTAAAAAGTGTACTTTTCAAAAAATTGATTAAAAAAAAAAGATGTTTGATCTCTTGGTCAGTAGATGCTAATTTCACTATTTAGAAAATGAGTGGGATGTCTACTCAAAAATGTGTACTCAAAATGTGTACTAAACAAGGTGTACTCAAAAAAATGTGTAGGAAAAGATTGGAGTGTCTATTCAAATCTGTGTACTCACAACATAGAGCATTTTTAAGTTGTCAGCATTATAAACTGCCAAATATGTGAAGTACGAAATAAAGGCACCAAAATCAAGCAAGTACAACAATTTAACACATTGACTGCCAAGATAACTAGTGGCTGTCAGTTTTTATTATGACGCTGACTTTTTATTATGTTCTCACATTTAGATTTTTCTGATACATTTTCATCTGGGCCCATAAACAATGAATTTATTTGCAAGGGCACTTTTAAAAGGATTTTTTATCCGACATTGTTTCTTATTACTACAAACATAATTTTTCGTGGGTATACATGTTTGAGTTGTTTGTTTTTTTTTGTTTTTATTAAACAGTCATATTAATAACAATCAGCCTAAATTGAGAAATACTACTAAAGAAAAATTGTGCCCCCAACAAGAATTGAACCTGCATCACTTTTTACCCATCATAAAATTAAAAAACAAAATAGGGATAGCAATGCGAACATGTTTACCCAGTAAAATTATCAGGAAAGGAGTGCACAACCTAATAATTTTTTTATTAATGGATAGCAGAACAAGATTTAGAAGAGATAGCAAAAGACAAAATTTATTAAGAGATACAAAGGATAGGAAGTAGTAGAGAGTCATGATCACTCATATTCTGAAGGAGCAAAGTGCAAATGAGAATTTTTTTTTTACACAAGTTCACCCATTAAAATACTCAAGAGTGCTACTGTTAAAATGAAGTGTTTGATATGAATGGTTCTCATTGTAGTGTTCAGAAAAGTACCCATGCAGGAGTCTGTTCCACAAAGTAGCAGTGTTTAGGGGAAAAACAGTAAGAATTTGTCCTTAAAATTTTAATCACCACAGAGAATCATTTTTGCCATCCATCAACATGGCTGATGCTAACCTCCAATAGGAGCTACATATTGCCCCTTTTTTTGGTTTCATGTTTTTCACTGACATGAGGTAGAGTGATTATAGGTAATTAATTGTAGGTCTGCTGCTAGGAATATTGGTTCGCCATGTCATGCCAGATAATTTTTCTTGTCAGAATCCATCTTGCACATTTATCAATCTACCATTTGTCTGTGCATTGAATATTGCCATCATATCTGGTCTGTGGATCCTACTATATATCTCAAGATACTTTGACAAAATTCAAAGAAGGATCTGTAATTTTATCAGTCCTGACCTGGCATCTCATGATCAGTTTTTTTTTTTTATAAATATTTTTATGGCAGTACTAATGATCTCCTCTCTTCAGTACCTCAACTGCATGATTTGAAGTGTACTATTAGACTGGCAACTAGGACACATCATTTTACGTTTGAAATAACTAGATGTAACAATAAATTCTATTCCAATAGTTTCTTTTCTTACACTTCTTGCCTGTGGAACTCTCTTCCAGTTTCGTGCTTCCAAGCTGCCTATCATTCTCATTAATTTAACCACAACATCAATACCATCTCTTTTTCTGAATCATGAACCCTGTTCTTTTATTGCACTCTCTCCTCATTAATTTCTTCTCAATTTCTTTCACTCCCTTTTATCTTAGTGGCTTTATTGCCTTGTTTGCCTAGGCTGAAAGGATTTTTTTAAAAATTACATTTAATTTTAATCATAAAATCATGAGAAATAATATTTCTTTGCTGGCTCAAGAGCAGTGAGTGTGCGCTATTACAAATTTTTCTTTGAAGGAGGCAAAATATATAATTTCATTCAATTTAGTATGTCTCTATATAGGTTTTCTCACAGAATATAAATATGAAATAAGATGTTTTATTTATTAATCTTATGTCCATGTACTAAATATATATGCTTTTAGTATTTGCTATATAGACAATAATTTTAGTGTGTGTGGAGTGGGTAGCTATGGTCAAATGCAAAATAAGTAACAGAACTGTTCAACAAGTAGAATTGGCAAAGTTTGCAATAACAAGGAAAAGAAAAGAACTGGGCAAAAAATAATATAAAGCAAGCAAACAATATATGCAAGGCAAATTAACAGTAATAAGGTAAAGCAAGAATGTAGTGTTCTGACTTCAAGACAAGACAGACCAGGACTGAGTCAGATGAAACTGAGAACTGGCCTATTTTATTTGCTAGGAAAAATCCTAATCTGCACTTGTGTGCTTCTGCCTATGAACTGAGGAGGGGCAAGTGTTTTGCAGTCATTCCCCATACAGATTGGAATCAACAATACATTTTTTTAAATCATCCTATCAATTACATAAAAAAGAAACTGCTTTGGGTTTATATATATATATATATATATATATATATATATATATATATATATATATATATATATCTTTAAATGCAAAATGGTGAATTTCAACCAATGTTTCCTGAAATCCATAACATTATAATTTTTAATAATTTTGTTTCAGAATGTTTTCCATTTTGTTTTGGCATTTTTTTTTCTTTTGAATGCCATGCTTCTGTCAATAAATTCTTCAAGCTTCTGAAGGTGTATTTTTTCATTTGGTGGTCTTTGATATCACTGGATATATTATCTAGAACAGCATTTCTCAACCTTTTTACCCTTCTGAAACCCTTGAAATAATTTTCATCTCAGAGAAGCCCTGCATAAAAATTACTATATAGTATTATTTGTATTTATCTCTTACATTTTATTGTAGTTCACATGTTACACATATTATAGGGTGACCCCAAAAAATGGGAACTTTTTAACAATCCAATAAAACCAAGAGTGATGGAAGAAAAATATTTTATTCATAGTAATTGAAACCTTAAAATATGCCATTTAAGAAACAATGATGGAATGTTCATTTTTAAAAAATTATGTCCTGTATATGGCATCCTCCTGTACGAATGCATTCATGAAATCTGCTGTTGAGATTCCTCATTGACTGCTGCAACATCTCAGCTGGGATACTGTGGATTTTATCTTGAATTCTAAATGGTGAAATGTTTACTTACTCAAGGTCACTGTCACGCAGTGTTGACACTTGCTCATGTCTGGCAATACACACTTCAAAAATTTCCATTTTTTGAGGGTCACCCTGTATATGGACACTGTGCATGAATCCTGTACTCAAGTAAGTCACACAATGATACACAAATCCACCATGTAAAGGTCCTGTCCACTAATAAGTGAGGGTACTTTCAAACTGATGTTATATAGACATCACTAAATACATTCCCTATGATTATTATAATTTTGAATAATATAAGAGGTCAAAGCCTTTATTATGATAACCAAGGATTTTCCAACAATAATTACTCAAAAAATGTATTAACCTATTTATAACTATTTGTTGCAGAACCCTTAGTGACCTCTTGCAGGATCCTAAGGTTTCAGCCAATACCAGTTGAGAAACACTGATTTAGACCAATATCCTTCTCTGTTTTTTTTTTTTTCCATGATAGTTTAATTGATAGGTTTTTAGACTTTCATAAGTTGTATCTTCTTTTTGGTTGTTTTATATATCACTAGATACATTATTTAGACCAATATCCTCATCTTTATTTTGTTTTGTTTTTTTCACAATATTTTAACTGATAGGTTTTGCAGGGTAAAGTGTACCATTACATTTGGTGTTTTTATATATCACTAGAAAGATTTTTTAGACCTGTACTATTTTAAGTGATAGGTTTTTCAGCCTTTGTAAGGAGTACATTGCATTTGGGGGTTTAAAATATCATTGAATATTTTATTTGTAACATTTTTTTCATCTTTGCTTTTTTTTTTCATAATATTTTAACTGATAGGTTTTACAGCCTTTGTAAGGAGTACATTGCATTTGGGGGTTTAAAATATCATTGAATATTTTATTTGTAACATTTTTTTCATCTTTGCTTTTTTTTTTCAAAATATTTTAACTGATAGGTTTTTCAGCCTTTGTAAGGAGTACATTGCATTTGGGGGTTTAAAATATCACTGAATATTTTATGTTTGCATGTGTGTAACCCATATAGGTGGAGGGTTAAGGAGGGAAAAAAAATGGGAAGAAGAAAAAGGAAATAATTTTTTTTTTGTTTTCTGTTTCTTTGGCAGATGATTAACATGAATGAAAATGCGATAAGTGTAATAGAATGTGAGGCGTGTGTGTGTGTGTGTGTGTGTGTATGTGTCAGTGAGGAGAATCAAATTGGTACTTACCATTTCAAGCCAAGCATGCCGCCATATTGCTGTTCAGTTGGAAATTGTGGCTGCGTTTGCTTCCTTTTTTATGGAAGAGCGCTCATTGCTGGTGAACCAGAAGTTATCTGGGATTGGGCAATAAATTGCCAAGAAGAATCGCATGGTGTATAGTTTGGAAGATGGAAAAAGTTGTAGCTGACGGAAGGTAAACAAGTTGATACCCGATCAGTATCAACTGGTTCACCGTGGAGAGGGGGTATGATGTTGAAAGACCCAAAAACCCCTAATGACCCTCGGCTACAAACATCACTGATGATGTGTACTAAAGCATCCAATAGATGCATTTTACAAAATATTTAGAATATTTTTTCATCTTTGCTTTATTTTTCATAATATTTTAACTGATAGGTTATTCAGCCTTTGTAAGGAGTACATTGCATTTGGGGGTTTAAAATATCATTGAATATTTTATTTGTAACATTTTTTTCATCTTTGCTTTATTTTTCATAATATTTTAACTGATAGGTTATTCAGCCTTTGTAAGGAGTACATTGCATTTGGGGGTTTAAATATCATTGAATATTTTATTTGTAACATTTTTTTCATTTTTGCTTTATTTTTCATAATATTTTAACTGATAGGTTATTCAGCCTTTGTAAGGAGTACATTGCATTTGGGGGTTTAAATATCATTGAATATTTTATTTAGAACATGTTTTCATCTTTGCTTTATTTTCATAATATTTTGACTGATAGTTTTTCAGCCATTGTAAGGAGTACATTACATTGGGAGGGTAGATATCACTAGATACATTATTTAGACTAATATCCTTGTCTTTGTTTTTTTTCCACAATATCTTAGTTGATAGGGTCTTTAACTTTTCTAAGCCAAAGTGTACCACTAGATTATTTTGACCAATGACTTCATCTTTTTTTTCTTTTTGCCTTATTTGTTTTTGTTGTTTCACAATATTTTATC
The DNA here is from genome assembly GCA_903632075.3 of Acanthosepion pharaonis. Taxonomy (NCBI): domain Eukaryota; kingdom Metazoa; phylum Mollusca; class Cephalopoda; order Sepiida; family Sepiidae; genus Acanthosepion; species Acanthosepion pharaonis. The sequence continues at coordinate 398,882 of CAHIKZ030001706.1, forward strand.
TGATAGGTTCTCCAGCCTTTGTAAGGTGTACATTGCATTTGGGGGTTTTACATATCAGTGAGTACACTGTTTAGACCGTTTTTCATCTTTGCTATATTTTTTTTTTTTTAAATAATATTTCAATTGATAGTTTCTTTAGATTTTATAAGGTGTACATCGCATTAATTAAAAACTGACAACATTGATAACGACCTTGATGTTTCTTTTGGCATTAATAAACAGAACAGATTGATACAAAAATTTTCTTTACATAAATGATCATTTTATAACATTTTATTATATAAATTCATGACCTCATCATTCAGTCACCAAAGTATTCTCTCTCATTTTCTATGGCTTTACATAACCTTTCAGCTAAATTACGTATTCAATTGTAAAAGAACAAGACTGGTTTTCATATGCTAAATACTTCAGGGAATATTTTAACATCTTCAATTTGTTGGAATTGTTAACAAAACCAGAAATGTTAAATGCAATGAAATGAGTAGTAGTCAAAAGGCAACACACCTGGAGAATAGGTTGCATGTTGGATAACTTTTCACTCCCAATCTGATTGTTTCCTGTGTTGCATTTGTAACACGGGCACAAGAGTTTTTTTTGTTTTTTTGCAGTAATGTGCAGGAATCATTTCTAAAGGATAAAAAAAAAATGGTATCAAAGAATTGCTTTTGATTCTCAAGAAAAAAAACAAAACAACATTGACTTTTTTTTTCCTTAACAGATTCAATTATTTTGCTTTGATTGTGTTTTTTATAATAAATCCATTTTTCAGTGCCATTCACTATCTTGTTCCAAAATGATTTTTTCTACATTGAACAAAAAATATATATAAAATAAGAATATCATTAAATGCTATTTGTTTCCATAAATCCTTATGGAACCAATTTTCCTTACTTATGAGTTTTTTCTGAAGATTTATAAATGATGGACTATAATTAAAAAGTTTGTCTTTAATTGTTCACTGTCACATTGTGTTGTAACAGTTTGTATAAATTTCTGATCATTTTTAGTATAGAATTCCCTTTTAACCAATCTGAATATTGAAAGAATCTTTTTTATTATCTCAGTTGATCCCATTTGGGTTTTGATATAGATAGATATAAAGATAGAAGAATCCCAGATGAATAAAATCACAGATCCAGAACAGCAGTCATTATCAAAGCCCAAAGGGGATTGACTGAGATAATAAAAAGACTGACTCTATATTTGGATTGATTAAAAAGGGTTTTTCTCTTAACTAATATTGTATTATATTCAGTGGAATGTTAAAAGGTTTTTTTTATTTATACTGAAATTCATAAGCATTCAATGAATGATAAAAAAAGGATCCAAGATAAATGAAATCATGGTTAGATCCAGAACAGCCTTCAGTATCAAAACCTAAAAGGGATTGACTAATAAAAAGATTGTTTCTATATTTGGATTGATTAAAATGGATTTTTTTTATTAGCTACCCTCATATCACATTCAGGGGAACTTAAAAGGTTTTATCATTTATACTAAATTTCCGAAGCATTCAATGAAAAATAGAAGAATCTGAGATGAATAAAATCATGGTTAGATCCAGAACCGCTTTCAATATCAAAACCAAATGGGGAATGACTAAGAGAATAAAAAAGACTGACTCTATATTTGGATTGATTAAAATGTTTTTTCTATTAGCTAATCTTGTATCATATTCAGTGGAATGTTGAAAGGTTTTTTCATTTATACTGAAATTCAGAAGCATTCAGTGAAAGATTTTTTCTATGTTCAACAAAAAAAAATAAAATAAGAATATCATTAAATGCTATTTGTTTCCATAAATCCTTGTGGAACCAATTTTCCTTACTTATGAGTTTTTTCTGAAGATTTATAAATGATGGACTATAATTAAAAAGTTTGTCTTTAATTGTTCACTGTCACATTGTGTTGTAACAGTTTGTATAAATTTCTGATCATTTTTAGTATAGAATTCCCTTTTAATCAATCTGAATATTGAAAGAATCTTTTTTATTATCTCAGTTGATCCCATTTGGGTTTTGATATTAAAGGCTGTTCTGGATCTAACCATGATTTCATTCATCTCAGATTCTTCTATCTTTCATTGAATGCTTCGGAAATTTAGTATAAATGATAAAACCTTTTAAGTTCCCCTGAATGTGATATGAGGGTAGCTAATAGAAAGATCCCTTTTAATCAATCCAAATATAGAAACAATCTGGATCTAACTGTGATCTTATTCATCTTGGATTCTTCTATCTTTATATCCATCTATATCAAAGCCCACCACTATAACATAAATTCTCTGTTACATTTTTTTATAAATATTTTCCTTATAATTGTTCTAATGAGCTTTCCTCTTTGATACCTTGACTTTATGAATATAAGTATGGTACTTGATTGGCAGCTAGGTCTCATCATTTTCAATTTGAAATTGCTAGATGTAACCGTAAGTTCTATGCTAACAGTTTCTTCTCTCACTTGTGGAATTCTCTTTTGTCTCCAATCAACTTTGACAGGGTTTTAGAAAAAATGGAAACAAAAAGGAAACTTATACTTAAGATCAGGTAAAGGCAGTTAAAATTTCTGGGTCACATAATGAGGAAGGAGGGTTTGGAAAATCTGATGCTCACAGGACAGATTGAGGGATGGAGGAAAATAGCATGTAATATACTTGATGAGCTCTATTAAGTGGATGGTAGAATAGGGTTTGGGAGAAATAACAAAAAGACAAAACTTATTAAGAATTACAAGGGATAGGAAGATGTGGAGGACCAAGATCGCTTACATTCTGAAGGGACACGGCACATAAAAGTAGATCTACTTTTTTCTTAAATCCAGTTCTTTTATCTCTCATTAATCTCTCTCATTAATAATGTTTTGCTTTTTTTAATATTATTTCACTCTCAGTTACCCCATGTGTCTTAGTGGATTTATTGCTTTGCTTGGGGTGAAATGATAAAAAAAATGAATTTTTACAAAGGTGATATAAATTCTTTCTCTAGAAATACAAATGATTTTGAGATTGACTACTGTTCTGGATCTAACTGTGATTTTATTCATCTTGGATTCTTCTATCTTTATATCTATTTAAATCAAAACCCAAAGTGGATCAACTGAGATAATAAAAAAGATTCTTTCAATATTCAGATTGATTAAAAGGGAATTTTATACTATTCTATAAAAATGATCAGAAATTTGTACAAACTTTTACAGCACAATGTGACGGTGAACAATTAAAGACAAACTTTTCAATTATAGTATATCATTTATAAATCTTCAGAAAAACTCCCAAGTAAGGAAAATTGGTTCCACAAGGATTTATGGAAACAAATAGCGTTTAATGATATTTTTCTTTTTATTGTTTTCTCAATATTGTTTTTCTTTTTTTTGTTCAACATAGAAATAATCTTTACCTGAATGCTTATAAATTTCAGTATAAATGAAAAAAACCTTTTAACGTTCCCCTGAATATGATACAAGATTAGCTAATAGAAAAACCATTTTTAATCAATCCAAATATAGAGTCAGTCTTTTTTATTCTCTTAGTCATTCCCCATTTGGTTTTGATATTGAAGGCTGTTTTGGATCTAAGCATGATTTTATTCATCTCAGATTCTTCTATCTTTCATTGAATGCTTTGGAAATTTAGTATAAATGATAAAACCTCTTAACGTTCCTCTGAATATAATATGAGGGTACTTAATAGAAAAATCCCTTTTAATTAGGTATCTCTGAAAATTTTCTCAAAAGAAATAATCATATCATGATGAAAATTGGCCCCCAAATTTCATAAAAACAAATTTTTATCAAAACGTTTGTTATTAAGAGGAGAGACCAATGTATTTGTTGATTATTTTATTAAATTTTTTAATCCTTTTTAGCACATTCGAAATTTTGATTAAAAATCTTGTTTTTCTTGTGTCAGTGGATGGGCCAAAGATTAGTATTAGGAAATTTAGTGTCTTTTTTTGTGGTAAAAAACCCATTGTTTTGGAAATTCTTGCAAAAATCAAATAATTCTAGGATTTTAATGAAATATTCGGGACTTATTCACAAATGAATGAAAGTACTTCTGATATTTTTTTAAGAAAATCTTGGTAAAAATTTATATATATATATATTTGTAATGCCCAGTTATTTAATTTTATGAAATTTCCAGAAAATAAAATTCCAGCCTCTTCATATTTATATTAGTTAAAAGTAGGACACTTGGAGAATTTAATTCATCAGTTTGTTTTTATCAAACAGAAAAACCTGCTCTGAATTGTAAAATAAAAAATGCAATAAAACTATGATATTATTTAGTTAGAAAAGCTTTTAATTGGATTTATAAATAAAATATATTAAGGACACTATTGTCATCAAGCCTTCTTTACCTCATAATGTGCCCTAAAAATTTCAACTCTTTCTGACAAGCATAAATATCCTTTTTGTTTCCATTTGGTTAAATAGCAAGACTTACTGGGCCTTCCATCCATGATTGACAATCAGTCTTGAAGGATAAGTTTGAATTCAAAACTGGACATTGCCCTGACACTGTGATAGATATCTTAAGATCTCTGTTAGGATTTGACCGAAGGGCTTCATCAAAAACAATTCATTGAATAAGGATCCATGTAATGGATTATGTAACTATTGATTATTGTTACTGAATTTGGATCCTTTATTGAATTGTATTGGATATAAATTTTATAAGACAAACATTACAATGTATTAATAGCCCCATAGACATAGCTCCAGTTTAAACTCAAGTCTGCAAGTTCACCTCTTTTTGTGGAGATGATGAGAATCTTAACATTCAGCATGGGAGTGAAGTCACTGAGTTCTAAGCACCACTGACAGCACAAAATGTTATTTATGCATATACTGTAAAAATCATTTTTCTGGAAGCCAATAAATTCTTTAGAGTTTCATTAAGAGAATTCTTCTCCAAGATTTGTCTTTTTACCATTCCTCCCAATCCCTGTTTTGCCTTCCATTCATACAAACTCATTAGACAGGTTACTCACTGCTTCTCTCCATTCATCTTGCTATCTCATTGTCCTGTGAGTGTTAAATTCGTCAACCCCTCTTTCCTCATTATGTGCCCTAGAAATTTCTACTCTTTCTGATGATGTCTTTTTTTTCCATTTGTTTAAATAGCAAGGCTGACTAGGCCTTTCATGTATGGTTGACAATCAATCTAGAGGGACAACTCTGAAGTCAAAACTGCACATTGCCCTGACATTGTGATAGATACCTTGAGTAAGATCTCTATTAGGATTCAGCTGAAGGGTTTCATCAAAAACAATTCATTGAACGAAAATTGTGCCCTGGATATTTCATCTATTTCTAATGTTAAGTATAACTGTCCTTTTTGTTTCCATTTTCTCTAAAACTTTGTCATTGCTCACATGTTCAGTCCATGGTATTCTCAGGTTTCCTTCTATAGAACCACATTTCTGTTGCTTCACGTCTTCTCTTCATCCCTGATGAGATTGTCCAGCATTCATTAAAAAAAAAAATTAAATTAAATTATTTACACTTTTTATATGTGGATTGTTGTTAGGACAATAGTCTGCATGTAAATAACATAACTAATGATAAATCCTCAGCCCAGAAATTTAGATAGAAATAAATAAAATCATTTAGAATTTGCTGTCTTATGTAAGGAAAAATGGCTGCACCAGTAAAGGACTTTGCAGTTGGTCATAATGATAGTGTTGATGCAGAAGTGATTAAACCAAACTGTCGTCATTCCTGAATCATGATTGTTCCTTGGAACTGTTTGTAGGAATGAAGAACAAATTCTGATTGAATTGTTAGTGCTGCTCATGTTCCTCCTCCTTCTGTCTGTTTCCTTAAAAGACCTTGTATTGGAGCTGGAAATAAGCTGGAAATAACATGAGTCTGAGAAGTTCACTTTTCAGTACTGGGTGTCTTCAATGTTGAAAGCTGTCAGTGACCCGCATTGTCAGATTTCCATTTTTAGCTTTTGAACACTGGCGCAATCTGTCAAAATGGAATTTTCCATCCACAGGAGAAATGGCTTGTATTAACGTAGAAATGTTCGAGGTAAGGAAGCAGCTGAAATGGCAGAAAGTAAAAGACAGTGTTTGGTAGGCATTATTTGGACAAACTCATTTCTTTTATTTTAGGATACTCTGACAAAATCTGTGTTGGAAACAGTGGACATGCATGTGGCAGAATAACTGAAATCAATTGATTTATCAGCATCAAAAAAGATACTGGCTATGCTGTGCATAGTTTGGCAACTGCATTATTATTATTATTATTGATAATAATAATGATAATGGGGTACAATGACAAACAACTAGTCAGATGCTTCTGTATTTAGAGGTTCTTGAAAAATTCTCAGAATCTTCAATGTTATCAGTTCTGACCTGGCATCTCAGCCTCATTCACCCTCCCACCACCATAATGTAGTTTCTCTTTGCATTTTCTATAAATATTTCCATTGGAATTCTTCTGATGAGCTTTTCTCTTTGGTACCTAGGCTTTATGAATTTAAGCACAGTACTAGACTGGCAGATAGGTCCCATCTTTTTACAGTTGAGCTGGCTAGATGTAACTCTAAATTCTATGGTAACAGTTCTTCTCTCGCACTTCTCGCTTGTAGAACTCCCTTCTGGCTTCATATTTTCCAGCCAACTTTGATCTTCAATAAGTTAAATGCAATATCAGTTGTTATCTACTGTCTTCTTGATTTCTCTCTCTCTCTCTCATAATGTTTTTTTTTCTCATATCCTTTCACATTTAGTAACATCTTGCATCTAAGTGGCTTTATTGCCTTGCTTGGAGTCAGATGTTTACAAAAAATAAGTCAGTATCAAATTGCATAAAGTATCATTCATTGAATGACTTTTATATATGAGTGTGTGTGTATATATATATATATAGCGTGTCATTATTGAGGCATGTGTTGTTAAAGACTATGGAACTTTTCTGTTTAATAATCTTTTTTTTCAGCTTTTTCTTGCTTTCTCATAAGTTTTTTTTTTTTTTTAATATTTGCGTCTAAGTGGTTGAAATAAGACCCTAGTCCAAGTTGTTTTGCAAAAAACGATTGCAAACTCTTGAAGCCATCCTAATTAAAAACCAAAAACCCAACATAAATAAAATAGCTTTTAATACTGGCAGAAACATCTTTAAAATATTTAATAACTAATCCTCCAAATAATAAAGACCAACCCCCTCCTTATTAATAATGAACTAATTCAACCACATTGTCTAAATACCCAAAATATTATCTATAAAAGTAAAATAATAAGCAACCTATTTCAAACCAAAACATACAGCCATGATGACAGCTGACAATAACCAAAAGCGCTTGGCAAATACCTGTTATTTAAATCATAATGCAAATTAATATCAAAATGTCTTACATATGCAAATGTATTTCTTCTCACTTTAATATTGATTAACTGACTTTTTTGTTTTTTTACAATTTAATGCTTTTTCGGTTATTGAAACCAAAAACAAATTTTGAATTGTAAAAATATTTTTTGTTTTGTTAGTGAATATTGTATTATCAAATTGTTGAGAATAACACTGATTTTTCCAGATATAAGTTCTACTATTTAGACCATAGCTGGGGGTGGGAAGATGGATTTATACCTTCCACAAAGGTATTTGCATGTAATCCACTGATTTGAGGTGGAACAACTACATTGAATCAATAGCTGCATCTACCACAAGGAAAGTTGATTCTCTGTGTCCATCCTTCACATCTACAAATCCACCATTCATCCATGTATGGAATACTGTTGCCATATATGGTCTGGTGCCCCCACTGTTCATCATGAGGTTCTTGATAAAAGCCAATGACAGATATGCAATGAGATAGGTCCTGATCTGGCATCTCAACTCCAGTCACTTTCTCACATATGTAATGTGCCTTTCCTCTGTCTTTTCTATAAATATTTTTATGGCATCTGCTCTGAAGAGCTATTTTGACTGGTTCCTCCAACTGCATGAATTTCAGAATGCTGCTCCCACCCTTTCACTGTCAAAACAATTAAATGTAACTGTCTTTTCTACTCCAACAGCTTCTTCTCTTGCACTTCCCGACAGTGGAACTTCCTTCCTCTTAATTGCTTCCCTGATAACTATAATCTTCAAAATTTAAATATGTCAATCAACATCTTCGGTTGCCCTGATCCCAGTTCTTCTTTTTATCTTCCTTCATTTTGCTTTCCTCACCCCCCCCTACCAGTCTTTTCTCTTATTTACACTCTCTGTAGCTCCTTGCATACTAGTGGTACTCTTGCCTTGCTTGGGGTGAAATGCTTAAAAAAAAAAAGTGAATATAATGAACTTGACTGGAATTTCAACTGAGCTCTCTAATTTTTTATTCCCATTATACCACCTGCACATCCATGGCTTTACTATAGAAATACATAATAAATTATTTTATTTTACTATAGAAATACATAATAAATTATTTTATTTTACTATAGAAATACATGATAAATTATTTTACTATAGAAATACATAATAAATTATTTTTTACTATAGAAATACATGATAAATTATTTTATTTTACTATAGAAATACAGGATAAATTATTTTATTTTACTATAGAAATACAGGATAAATTATTTTATTTTACTATAGAAACACATGATAAATTATTTTATTTTACTATAGAAATACATGATATTTTATTTTACTATAGAAATACATGATATTTTACTATAGAAATACATGATATTTTATTTTACTATAGAAATACATGATATTTTATTTTACTATAGAAATACATGATATTTTATTTTACTATAGAAATACATGATATTTTATTTTACTATAGAAATACATGATATTTTGTTTTACTATAGAAATACATGATAAATTATTTTATTTTAATATTTTAAGCAACCCAGGATAAAATTAAAAGCTATTTGTGGAGAGATATAAAAAAACTCAGAAAATATATATGATTACAACACTACTTCTAGTTATACTAAAAGCAGTGGTAACAATATTTTTGCATATTAATAACGGGTGTAAAGAAATGAAATGAATTTCAACAAGGTAATATTTTATATTTTGTTTTTTTATATAACTGAATAAAAAGAGGAAAAATACACAAGTGTGAATATAAAAGAAAGAAAACATTCAAAGTTAGGTATTGTGCCAGTGATACATGTATATGTTTGTGTGTGGAAAAAAAAAAATTCAGTTACTAAGGGGAAAGATATCTTCATATCTATGAAGGTCGAGGTTGGTGTTGTCACCGCAGCATGCTGGGAGGGAAAGAGAGGACATGACCTTTTTTTTTTTTATAGGCATTTAGCAGTGACCTAACTATTTCAATCAATTCATCCCAAAGTAAAGCCACTAAGACACTAGGGGTTTTCAATGAAAGAATAAGAAAACTGAATGATGAGATAACCCAACTTCCCATTCACGATAATGATTTGTTATATGGCTGATAAAGTTTGACCACGTGAAACAGTAAGGAGAGTGACAAAAAGAAGGTCTAAATACTAACACCATTTCGGTTAGCTTGGTCCTGACTCTGTCTTGTATTTTGACATACCTACATCCGATTATAAAATTATTATTGAAAACCACACTCGGGTTTACTTTGTTTATTATATCTTGTACGAGATATAACAAAAACAGACATTATTAAGGAGCAAGACCAATAAAAGAAGAGCAATCAAGAAGACAGAAGATAATTATAAACATTGCATTTAAACTTTTGAAGATCAAAGTTGGCTGGAAAGCATAGAGCTGGAAGGGAGTTCCACAAGTGATAAGTGCAAGAAAAAGAAACTGGTAGCATAGAATTTATGGCTGCATCTAGTCAGTTCAAATGTTAATTGTTGCCAATCTAGTACTGCATTTAAATTTATAGTCTAAATATCACAGCAGAAAGTTTGTCAAAACAGTTACCATGAAAGTATTAATAGAAAATGCACTTTTCTCCCACCATTATGAAGCTGAGATGCCAGATCAGGACTAATAACATTGTGGATTCTTCTTTGAATTTTATCTTTAGATGACATGCAAAGCTATGTGGGTATAACCTGCAGTATCATACATAGAATTTGTCAAACAAATGGTAAATCTTTCTTTTATTGTTATAATTACTGAGAGTAAAAACAAGCAATTTGTGAGTAGGGCTTGAAGAATAATTTCAGTGACTTTTATGAAGAAATAGGACAAAATTTCAGTATTTTGGTGTTCAAAATGAATTCCTGTGATTGATGGGGAAACAGCAATAATTCTCCTGGTTGATGTGTGGGAAGAAACAGTATTTCAAGCACTTGGGTGGGAAGTGAATTAAACTATTTCTGGTGACCAGGGTGTAGGGTTGTTGGCAGTGAAACAATGACTCCAGCAATTGGGAGAGGGGAAATGAAACAGAAATTTTAGTTATTGCTCTTATAATAAAAAAATGTATTTTAATATTTTGCAATGAATTTTGTAACATTTTTGTTATGCAGTGAGCAGGTCAAGATTTCCATGTTAATCATCTAATTGTTTGTATTTCTCAGTATTTGTAAAGTTTGCATAATAATTTCATATTTATTGATTGTTCTGTGTCTTCAAAGTTTAAGCCATAGATGGCAGCAAAGTTTGATAGTCATGAAACTGTTTTCCTGCAAAATGCTATCTTCATTTTATGGAATTTGCTCAGAATATAAAAACCATTGCAATAGAATACCTTTGGTGGTCATACTAATTGTTGAAGGTGAAAATCTCATTTGGACATGTGCCAGAATAAATACTGTATATACTTACGTATCATGTGACTTTTGAAGAATGTACTCATTTTCATTGTGTTAGAACTAAAGTTCCTGTTTACAGATTGATGTCACAGATTACTTCCACAACAAAGAAAGCAAACCGCAAGTCCAAACTTGAATATCAGGGGTAGAAAGAAATCTCAAAATCTCGATTCACAGGTCCTATGTCACAAATTCCAATGCATGTAAACAGTCAGAGAAATAACACACTCGCCGATGAATGCGGTAGCAAAATAAACGACTTTTTTTCCTCCCCAATTCAAGAACACCAACTGCTTTTATTGACAGACAATTTTTTTCATTCATCAACAACTAGGAGAGGACACACAATATTAGCCTATCCAAGATACTTTTACAGCAACTCCTGCAACTGATTTCTTTTCTACTTTTAATTTTGGATATTCCATTTTCAACATTTCATACAGAATATGTACCCTTTTTCTCAGTAAGTAAATTTTTTTCACTACATTTTCCATCGTAGAATACACACAACACACTGTCACTTGGTTTGATGAAGTAATTTGCTGTTTTCTTCACCATAAAAACCTAATTTGGAAGCTAATTTTAAGGGGGTCGCATTATAAATAAGATATAAAATTAGCATATATACTGCTTGCCCTGGCTACACCATTGATCAAACTGTTTACTGTAGTCAAGTTAGCTTCAAATTATATCTTCAAACGTCACATGAAACATAAGTATATACGGTATGTAAAATTTCCTGCTTTTTCTATAACACAAAATCTGTTTATTCTGATCACTATGGTGGACAATTGTTTCATTTAAAGACATTCAATCCTTACCAGGTGCTCCATGCTTGTAACCTTATGCCAAACTGAACTAAGTATTCTAAATATTTTGATTTTAAAGTCATATTCATGATTTAAAATATTTTCTTTTTTGTGGTAAACATAACTTATTATCGATAAGTAAAATTCTACAGAATAGAAAATATTTAAGATTGTTTCAAAAAGTTTAGCTTGAAATCTAGAATGCAAAAAGGATTCAGGTTGAATATCAATAATTAATAGTTTCATAATCCATTAGAAGAATCTTTGCACAACTCTTGTTCAATGAATTGTTTTTGATGAAACTCTTTGGTTGAATCCTAAGAGAGATCTTATTTAAGATATCTATCATAGTATCAAGGCCATGTCTGGTTTTGAATTCACAGTTGTCCTTCTCATAGACTGATTGCCAACCATGGCTAGAGAGCCCAATCTGCTATTCTATTTAACTCATCCATGCTTTATACTAAAAAATAAAATAGATATAGATATGTTATCTCACTTAATCAAGGTAATCATCTAAGTGGGTTAATTTTGAAATTGTTAGATGTAACAATATTTTCATCATTTCTTGCTTGTGGAACTCTCTTCCAGCTTCTTTCTTTTTCGGTCAACTACAATCTTCAAAATCTTAAATGCAACATCAATCATCATCTGTTTTTTTTAATTCTGTTCTTTTATTGTCCTCTCTCCTCAATGTTTTTCTCATTCTTTCACTTTCAGTAAATCATTTTATCTTAGTGACTTTATGACCTTGCTTAGGGGTAAAAGATTAGAAAATTAGAATTCCTTTTGTAATGTTGTCAAAGTTGAAAATTCCTCGCCCAATCCATTTCCCAAAATCGGTCTAAATGACCAAACAGCAGAATTTCTTTTATAATACCTTCTTGGTTCTGCTGAGAACTTTTCAGTACTATATCACACTGTATTTTTATACATACATATAAATATTTTTATACATACATGTGAGTGTCCTGAGTAAGATGATAAACTACATCCACGTCCTGGGTAAGACAATAAATTACATCCAACAGAAAGGCCTTTGATCAGGAGGCTTTGAGGAGCATTGAACCACCTCTTAATTGCTGGTGTTCCCAGGTCCACCCTGACCCAGGGTGGTAACACCTGTTAGTGTCCCAGCTATGGGTAAATAGTTACCCCCCCCCAAAAAAAAGGCCTAAAAACACTATAAAAATAGGTTTTAATACCAGCAATACTTTTGAGGGAAAATTATTATCAGCAGTACATTTAAAAAAAAAAAATGACTAGCAATACATTTTTGAAAATGAAAAATATTACCAGAAAAAAAAAAATATATTACCAGCAATAACAATCTTGTTAGCATTAAATAACCCATTGAGGTTGATATGTTGTAAAACAAATCAAACCAAACAAAACACACATATGATAAATTTACAAGTTTGGAATAATATGAGATTTAAAAAAATACAAAAAGTTAAATGCAATGTTAATAATTATCGTGTGTTTTGTTGATTCCTTTTCTTGTATTGTTCTTGCTCCTTAATAATGTTTTGCTTTTTTCTTATTCATTCACACTCAATAACCCCTTGTGTCTTTGTTGCTTTATTTTGGGCTGAATTGATTAAAATAGATTCATCATCCATTACAAGGTTCTTTGCACAACTCTTGTTCAATGAATTGTTTTTGATGAAGCCCTTTGGTCAAATCCTAATAGAATTCTTACTTAAGATATCTATCACAGTGTCAAGGTAATGTCCAGTTTTGAATTCAGAGTTGTCCTTCTAGACTGATTGTCAATCATGGGTGAAAGGCCCAGTCAGCCCTGCTATTTAACAAAATGGAAACAAAAAGGACATTTATACTCATCAGAAAGTGTAGAAATTTCTAGAGCACATAATGAGGAAAGAGGGCTTGACGAATTTAACACTCACAGGACAATGAGATAGCAAGATGAATGGAGGGAAGCAGTGAGTAACCTGTCTAATGAGTTTGTATGAATGGAAGGCAAAACAGGGATTGGTAGGAATGGTAAAAAAGACAAATCTTGGAGAAGATGGATATTTTAATGAAACTCTAAAGAATTTATTGGCTTCCAGAAAATGAT
>CAHIKZ030001706.1:417500-428206 GCA_903632075.3 Acanthosepion pharaonis
ACAAAAGAGAAATTGATGATTGGACAAAATGATATGACAATGATCAGTTCAAACTTTGACCTTAGTTCACGAAGTGTAAATTAAGATGGCTAAAAATTATGACTTCAGACAAGGCATATTTTTCAGCAGTTATAACAACTGATTCCTATCAATGTGCCAGGGAGGGAAAAACATTACACAAGATGCTTATGTTCTGTATTCCTCACCATCAATATAATTTCCACAGATTTCTTTTATTGATGTTCTATATAGTGATTCTTGATAAAATCCAAGAATTTGCAATGTTATCAGTTCAATCGTAGCATCTCGGTTTTAGTCACTTTCCCACAACTATAATATGGTTTCCCTGTGGTTTTTCTATAAATATTTTATCATAGTAAATGTTCTGATGAGCTTTTGTCTTTCATATTAGATTTTATAAATTTAAACACAGTGCTAGATTGGTAGTTAGGTTTCATCATTTTATATTTGAAATGGCTAGATGTAACTGTAAGTTCTATGCTAACAGTTTCTTCTCTTGCACTTCTTGCCTGTGGAATTCTCTTCTGGCTTCTTGCTTTCAAGTTTGATTTTCAAAAATTTAAATGTTTAAAATTTTTGTCTGTAAAAGATGTAACACTTCAACTAAAATTTTTTTCCTGTATTAATTTTGCTGTATGCAGCCTTGAGTTGTCATGGAGTGCAATATTTTTCTTATTGATGTTTGCAGGTCTATTTCAACCCATTGCACTTTTAGAACTCTAAATGAATAGTAGCCCAACTATTTCACCACATGCACAATATCATTTTTCTTTGATGGAGCTCAACTTTTGGGATTAGTTGTGGACATTTCTCCTTGTCAACCAACTGTCTTTTATGTTGAACATTTACATACATTAGATACATTAAATTTATTCTCAACTCTCATACATGCTTAGTAAGTTATGATTCTTTGGAGCTTAATGGGGGCAGATAGTTTTGTCTATCACCCGTTTCACAGTCTTCCCCGGTCTTTTGAAGGTGGAGAAGGCTGGTCTATCTAGATATGGTTGCCAACCATATCTAGATAGCTGAGGCTGCTCTGTCATTTAACAAGTAACTTGAGTGGGTGGGGGATTAATTCCATGCCTTTCCCAAAGGTATTTGTTTGAAAGTGAATGTAACTAACTTACTTGACCAGAATTTGAACTTGCCAATTTCTTTTTCCATTGCACTAATTATTACCCCATCTGTACATACTTGTCATAAGTATTTATCTGTATATATATATATATATATATATATGTGTGTGTGTGTGTGGTCTTTCAAATAGTTTTCTCAGTTTTTTGAACAGAAGTGAAGATTTACAAGATTGTTTCCTATTTAGAACTTATTTTTTCTAAAGTCTACAAAAAAATTTATAATTCTAAAAATCTTGATGCTAAACTGTTGTGAAATTTTATTTACCATTTATTTAGCTTTTTTTCCCCACCCCAATAAGAGTAGATAGGTTTATGATTGTCTGGTTCACACTCTTCCCTGATCTTTTGAACAGGAGTAGAGGTTTATCCCTTGTTTCCTTTTTAGGATTGGATTTCCGATTTCTTCTAAAGTTTACTTCAACTCTATACTTCTAACATTTCTGCATCAATTCTGAATTTTATTTACTATTTATTTTTTTTCCATCATCCCAATAAAAATAAATAGGCTCAACTGCTATATTTAAAGATTAAGAGTACCTAAGATCCTCCATCAGAAGTGTTGATATAGTAGACATTAGTTTAGCCTTACGAGATAAGAGATAATAAGTACAACAAATTTATCATATTCTTGGAATCTAAATCCGTTCCCTCAGCTTTGAGAAACAAAGAAACTAAAAACCGTTTAGTTATTGAATTTGTCCACAATATAAACAAAACCTCTAAAAACAAAGCCAGCCTTTTTTGTTCGATACCCAGCCACATGATGTGAATGAAAGGTCAGATAAAGGAGCCAAAATTGCCCTACACATTAGCACATCAAACATAAAATTCCTTGCATCACAGACTTGAAATAAACCATATGCAAATCCATCACCAACAAATGGCAAGAATCATGGAATAAGTGCCTAAAAAAAACAAACTCCAAAAGAATCACCCCATCATTGAAGGACCACCTCTAGGATGTAGAAAGATTAAAAGAGAAATGTTAGTCTTCGCTAGAATTAGCATTGGACTCACCCACCCTAACATGTTCTTTTTTTCTTAAAAATGAGTAACCTCCAATATATGAAGCATATTTTTTTTTTATTTTTATAAGCATTTCACCCCAGGCAAGGTGGGAGTTTGACTAGTATGCAAGGGACTACAAAGTGTGAAAGTAAGCGAAAAGACTGGGTATAGATTTAGGAAAGGATAAAAAGAAGAATGGGGATCAAGGCATCAGAAGATGTCAATTGACATAACATTTAAATTTTTGAAGATTATAGTTACCAGGGAAGCAAGTAAGAGGAAGGGAGTTCCACTGTTGGGAAGTGCGAGAGAAGTTGTTGGAGCAGAAGAGGCATTTACATTTAACTGTTTTGACAGTAAAAAGGTAGGAGTGAGATGTGAACCTAGTAGCATGCTTAACTTTATGCAGTCGGGGCACAAGTGAAAATATCTTGTCAGAGCAGATGCCATGAAAATATTTATAGAAAAGACAGAGGGAAGCCACATTACATATGTGAGAAAGTGACTGGAGTCATGCCATTAAACAAGAAAAACCAAAAAAGTGTTGACAAACCATAAAAAACATATCAAACAATCAACAATAATCTTTTTCAAAGAAAAAATTCTATAAAAATATAATAGACATGAACAAGCTTTTCATACAAACTTACCCGAATAACATCTTTAACTTTATAAATTAGAATTTCCTGCAGGTTACCTGGATTGATATACAACTGATGGAGGCTGGTGGGGACAATGGCTGAAATGCTGTGATAGCAACAAAAAA
Organism: Acanthosepion pharaonis; assembly: GCA_903632075.3. Lineage (NCBI taxonomy): Eukaryota > Metazoa > Mollusca > Cephalopoda > Sepiida > Sepiidae > Acanthosepion > Acanthosepion pharaonis. The sequence goes on from CAHIKZ030001706.1 coordinate 420,435, forward strand.
GATGAAGACAATAGTCCACATGCAAATAGTGTAAATAGCTTTTGATAGCTCTAATAAAAACAATTTGATGTGCATAGATCCTTACTTTCTATACAGACAATTATTTTTATTTCATGGGTGAGTTTTGTTGGATTTTGCAATTAATTTTGATTATTTCCAAATTTATTTCCAAGTTATAAAAATTGTTATCATACAAAAAAACTTTGTTGCAAAGAATCAGCTAAAAAAATCACTGAAAACAATCACAGTAATGAAAAGTTGGAAATCCAAAATTTCTGTAACAGGAGCTATTGAAAGTTAGAGAGTTGTTCCTTTAATTGAAAAAGACTGACAGTAAGAAACTGAAAGTGAGAAATCTATTATATAGATGAATAGTAGAACAAGGACCAAAAGGATGGTAATGAGTGAAAAATGACTTAAAGTAACAAAATAGAGGCAGAAGTTGTGGAGAAACATAATCGCCTATATCCTCCAAGTATTTGGCATATGACGCATGTATACACCTTGCAGAATGTTGTTTGTTGACATAGTTGTACTTCTATTCAATCGTTTTAAAGTTATATGAATAGCTCAAGCTGTATAGCTGTCCTTATTGTCACAAGATTTTTTTAACTTCTTGTGTATAGCTGTTTTATATATATATATATATATATATATATATATATATTGAAGAAAACATACTGCACAATCTAGCTATTTCTAACACAAACACATACGGCATTATGTAAGGGTTCAAATATCAAAAGGTGCAGTGAATGAGTCAAAAAAACTTAATATTTCTAACTGAAAGCATTAAATTTGATAAAACAATTTATAATGGTAATGAAAGCGAAAAAATAGATAGCATTACATGAGGTTTGAATATCAAAAGTAGCAGCAAATGTGCTAATTTTATTTACCAAAATAAAGCATTAGTAGTCTTTCATCAAAATTTCCAAGGGTAACTAACAAAATATAGATATCATTATGCAACCATTCCAATATCCAACATAGCAGCAAATTTAATATAATTAACAAAATAAAGCATAAGTAGTTTTATATGGTAATTTTTGTTGTTTTCTTATCAAATTCAGTATTCATTGACCAAGCAGCCATTACTACTTATGGTTGAAATTTAGAAAATCTTTCTCTGAAAACAATTTTTCAGAAGAGGTTTCTGTTATATACCATACCTATGAACACTAAGAAAAATTATATCAAAAAGATAAAACAAAATACGTTGGACACTATTGTAAGTGGGGGTTTATGCTGTCTAATGAAGTCCATTTTTACCAGTGGTTTACCTACTTCAAAATGCTGGCGAGTATTGTATTTTAATGATGTTATAAAGATTACTATTTCATTTCCAATCTCCATTTTAGTTATTCCCCATTTAGTAAACCTTCCTAGGTTACAAAAGTTTCTAGAGTCCAGGACCTGTTATCACTCTCTCCAGTATTAATGGGGGGTTCTTTCCTAATCTTTTATTTAAAATAGCAGGGGCAAGTTGACATCTTGATCATGTGGTTATTTTCTCTTTGAGTTATATGTCTTATCCATTTTAGTTGTTGCTGCTGCTGAATCTTCACAAGTGATGTGGTTTCTGTTATTTGGAACAGTTCTATGTTTGTAATTTCTGTCTCTCTTTCCAGTCTGCAATGTTTAAAGGAGGATGCTCTTCACTAAGATTCACAGGTTTAACTTGCTCAAAGCCATTTTTTAACCATTGATCATAGTTTAGCTGACAGTTTAGCTATTTCTGAACTGATTTGGAGACATGCATTGCATCTGTAGGAAATCGCCTCGTCCTTACTCCTATGGCATCCTTCTGGAAGTGTCTTTTCATGAAAAATTGATTTTTCCAGACACCATAGCTCAGGACTAAGATTTGGACATTGGGTATCTGGGGAGAGCAATGCTGGACCGAACAGCATGGAAAGGGTTTGTCAATGGCGTTCTGACCAACCATAAGGAGGTTGAAGGATGATGATGATAGGAAATTTTTGATCTGATGAGGCTATTTAAGATGATGTGAATTTTCTTGTTGTTTTAGTTTTGTGGCAATTTGCATTGTTGGGCAAAATTTCCTCTAGCAAAACCTATTCTATGCTTAATTTCCTTTTCTCCTATACTAAATTTGTTATAACTGATCCATACCTTGAAGTATTTGAAATGTTTTGCATTTACCAATTCCACATCCCAAATTTTTATGATAGATTCAGATTAGGTACCATTGCTGCTTTCATTGGTTTAAATGGTTAGATGTAACTGTAAATTCTATGCTAACAATTTCTTTTCTAAAACTTCTTGCTCGTGGAACCCTCTTTCGGCTCCATGCTTTCTGGACAAGTTTGATTTTCAAAAATTTAAATGCAATATCAGTCATTATCTTCTTTTTTAATTCCTGTTCTTTTATTATGTTCTCTACTTGATAAGGTTTTCCTTTTTCTCGTATTCTTTCACAGTCAGTAACCCCTTGTGTCTTAGTGGCTTTATTGCCTCGTTTTTAATTAAAGATGACTGACAAGGTACTGCAATTAAGATTTTTATTCAAATTTTCGTTGAAAAGAAAAATAAACAAATAAAAGGAAAAAAAGCTAACACTCAATAACATCAACTATGAACAAGGCCAAAATGTCCTGACTATGTTTGGAAAATAAAAGAAAACTTATGTAAAAACATTTCCATCACTCTAGAAACATAAAATCTACACATTCAGTTAAAAACATACTTGATAATGGCTAATAGAATATCCAAAAACACTCAGATATATATATATAGAACATTTGGACAGTTTTAAATATTTATATCCAGAAAAGAAAACACTTATATGAACACAAGAAAAATTGAATAAGAATCTTAATTGCAGTATTTTGTCAATTGTCTTTTATGAAACTTGTGATTGAAAAAGGAATTACATCCAAATACACAAATATTTTATATATATATATATATATACACACACACACACACAAGATTTTGAATACCTCTTTCTAAATTGTATATGGAATAAATTCTTTAACAACAAATAATGCTCTTAAAAAGTAGCTCAAAACATATTTAGAGCAAATTTAATCATTTAAAAAAAAATTATAACAGTTAAAAATATTTATAAAATTTTTACAAAAAGTTCCATTTTGTTTCAAAATAAAGTAATTTTCCTCAATTGATGGTGTTAAACCCCATCAACTGAAATCATGGTAAACAATAAAATGTTGAGAACAAAATGGCTATTTTTTAGTGATGATTAATGTTTTTATATCTTATAATTCTTTGAATTGATTATATATATATATATATATATATATATATATAATATATATATATATGTTGGACTCTCCTGTTGTATTCAGTATATTAGGGTCAAGCTGCTCAGTTATAAGCTTTACTTGGACAGCCCAAACACCAATTTAATATGATTTGATTATAGTATTTGTAGGCTTTGTGCAGAATTGATTTTTTTGAAGAACTGAATACAGAGACCTGGTGCATTATGTGTCTAAAGTCTCCTCCACAGGTTTTGAATACAGAGTTGTCCTTCTCCTAGACCAGTTGCCATCCAAGACTATAGAACCTAGTCTGTCCTGCTCTTTATCTATAGCTGGAGGAAGAAGAGGATGATTAATACCTTTCCCAAGGGTATTAGCATGTAAATGAATGTAATGGATTCAACTGGAATTTGAACTCGGCTCTCTGATTCCTCAATTCGAGCTGCTATCCACTACTCCACTGTGCATATATATATATGTGTGTATTAAATTTCCCCATTATTTCATCAGGAATTTATCAGTGCTGGTGGGTGGGACATTGTAGAAGTATTATTTGCATTAATACAGTCACTTCTAGCAATTTATTAGTGGACAAAACAGAAAATGAAATCAATATTCTAGGTAGACGTGTCTTTGCCTTTGGCTCACAATATTGATAGAAAGTATTGACAGGAGCTTAATCAATGCAAAGACGTCTTTCATAACACTTTAAAAGAAAAGTACTTACTTGTTCTTCACAGTAATTACATGCCCTTAATATGAATAAAAAAAAATTTGAAAAAATTTTTTTGGGAAATCTTGGCAATGAGCAAATCCAATTGCAGATATTACTTCTATTATGTCAGTAAAAATCAATTTTTCGACAGTCTTAATGTGTTTCTATTGTAAAATCAAGTGCAATTCATTTCTATAGTAAAACCACTTAACAATGCAAATATCTAGAAGAAGAAATCATTAGCAGTGTGTTTATCTTATACCTTTAATAATTGTTTTGAAAAAAAAATTGGATTTACAGATAATATCATGTCAAACACCAAGTTCTTATTAATCATGAATTTAAATAATAATCAAACTTGTTTTATTTATGTCTAAATTTTTGAAATTATTTTGCTTTAAGTTTTGGAATGTGGGTGGTGTAATAGATAGCTGTTCAGAATTTAAAAATCAATTCAGTATTAAATTTTTTTATGCACAACTACCCTTGGGAAAAGTATGAATTTACCTCTTTTCCCCCAGCTAATGGGTTAATTAGGAGAAATTTAAACATAAATTTTTTAAAATTTTTAAAATTTTACAATCTAAAAATTATTTTCTTTTTTAAAAAAAAAGGTTGATAAGCCATAAAACAACACAATCAAAAAATTTAAATTCCTGATTTTCTGGCTCACCTATTATTTTGAGTTGCACCTGTGGAAATGCATCGTTGAAAATTTTGGCATCAAAAATTTATGTTTTCTTATAAGGCTAAATAAAAAAACAATATTAGTAAAAACCTTTTGATGACAATGTATTTGAAAGTTCAACATTCCAATTATCTAAAAGAAGGCTGATCTACATTGGCTAAAATGTTGTGATAAATAGCAAAAAAGATAAGGACAATAGTATGTAAAATAATGTAAATAGTGTACATAATTGTAAATATCAGAAGTAAAAACAAGATAAAAAAATATAATCATCATTCAATAAAATGGCAACAAGGATAGGACAATAGTCTGAATAATGTAAATAGTGTACATAATACCTCATCTCAGAAATATAGACAGATACCAATTGAAAAGATCCACATATTTTAATTCATTTGTAATGCAATCTATAGTAAAATCATAACTATAAATTACTCTATAGTAAAATATAGCACTCTATAGTAAATTATAACTAATTCATGCATGTTATGAATATAATGATCTTATTTTTATTACTTCAAATGCTATTGGATAATTCATATTTGAAATAGACGGAATTTTTATTTAATTAAGCAAAATCAGCCTATGCATTTGAAAATCTTAAAAAGGTAAACATTTAATTGGCAGAGATGAAATTTGTCATCCTTTTTAATAGGAGAAACAACCTTTTGATCTTCTACATTTTTAACGGCCACAAAGAATAACCACAGAAAATAAGGTTCTATTTTCCCTTCTTTAAGAAAAGCACATCCTCTTCATGCAGATTGTCTTCTCAAAAGTTTCATATCTGATTGTTCTTTTAATCCAACATTTTTATTAATTCAAACATTATTGTTAGTACATAGTTTGCATATGAAATAGATGCCCTACTTTTATTTATTATATGTATATTATATCTATCAACCTACGCATTCAAGAATCCATAGGAAATTGAATCTGTATCCCCCTTTGTAGGGGAAACCATAGTTTGATCCATATTGAATGCACAGACTGAAAGACACACTGCTTAATAAATAAAAGTGGGGGTATCTATTTCAAATATGAAGTACCCACCATAATAACATTTGAAGTAATAAAAATGTCACATAGCATGTGGAACTAGAACAGTCTACCCCAGTGAGCAAAATAAAGGGTTCAGTTCAACATTCCAACCACCTGAAGAAGGCCGGAGCATACAATGGCCAAAACGTTGTGATAAATATGGTGACATAAATGAGGACAATAGTCCGAATAATGTAAATAGTGTAAATAAAAATTTATTAATTTTTTATACACACATACACACATATATTGTCATACAAAGACAGACTGTTTTGCTGTATAACAGCTCATCAGTGTGGCTAGACATCCGATTGCCTGAAGCCGGGATCGAAACCTAACTGATTTGGCATCAGTTGAAGATTTTATCCCTGAGCTATCAGCACCCAGTTGAGAGGAAGGCTGATTTTTACGTACTTATTCTTCAAATAAACATGCCAATGACCGAGAGGGAACAATTCATTCAAGTATGCTTTGGGTAAAATTAGTAGTAGTCATTGATTTACAAATTTGTGCTTTCTCTCAAGGTGCTCGAAAAATTAAATTTTCCAGAGATATATAATTAATATGCTAATTATATGGATTCTTGTATTTGACAGAAACACCCCAATATGAGTATCCCCTATAATAACATTTTAAGCAATAAAAATGTTGGGTTAAAGATAAATCCATTAATTCTTTGGAAATCATCTTATTTATAAAAATATTTGAATTTCTATATTGTCAGTTATTAATGTATGAGTAATATTACTTTTGTCATATCCAATGGTTTTTAATGTAGAAAATATTGCAGTTAAACCTTGCTGTAGAAAGCTTTGTAAACCTTGCTGTAGAAAGCTTTGGAAACTGAGGAATTATGGGCTCAGAGTTGCAATAAGAAACAACCAAAATAAGATGAAAGAAATACAAATCAAAAATTAGCAAATATAAGTTTTATTCTGTCCGTAACACTTACATTCATTTTTGACCACTGGCAATCCGCTTTTTAAAAACTTGAAATGCAGTTCTATAGTAAAATCTAAGTAGAATCATTACAATGCTTTTTCATTATACATATAATATTAGATCATTGTAGAATTCCATCCCTGATTGGAAAATTAAAAACAAAATTTTATATACTCACAAAAAAAAAAATTTATTATTTACATTGTTCAGACTGTTGTCCTCATCTTTATCATATTCATGATGTTTCAGCCATTGTATATTTCTGAGATGAGGTATTGTGACTATTTACATTATTTAAATTCTTAGGACTGTTGTTCTCATCTTTATTGCCATATTCACATTTTGGCTGTTTTACACTTCAGCCTTCTTCAGGTGAATAGAATTTCAAACTGAACCCTTTTATTTCATCGACTGGGGTAGATTGTTCTAGTTCCACGTACCTTGCCTCTTTCCAGATGTCTCAGTTATCTCCCTTTACCTCATCTCTCCAAGTTTTTGTTCACCACTGCTGTAGCCAAGTACTGAACTCAGAACTCTTTGGGTCATGTCAGTGAATCCAACCAATGCTTTTATCTACTGAGCCATGTGATTTGACCCAAAGAGTTGTGAATTCAATACCTGGCTATAAATTACCATAACAGCATTTGGTTAAACAACTCAACAATCTGAAAAAAATAAATGAATTTAACATATACATGAATTTTTTTTTTATATATATATATATATATATATATATATATATATATTGTGTATATAGGCAGCAATCCTTCATTTATACATATTTTATTAAGGATAACAGACAAGGTACTGCGACTAAGCTTTTCATTTAATTTTTCTTGTGTTCAAACAAGTGTTTTCTTTACTGGACATAGTGTGTAGAAACTGTCTAAATGTTCTGTAATTCAGAGTGCTTTTAGCTATACTTTTAATCATTACCAAGGATGATTTTATTTTTGCTTTTTAACTGAGTGTATGGAAAAAGCCAACACTCAGTAATATTAACTATGAACACAGCTGCAATGTGCTGTGTTCAGAAAATAAAGTATCCCTATTACTCTAGGAACACACACACAACCCATACACCCAGTTAATTTTTTAAAAAGTAAAATTAAAAGTTTGTTTCTTCTGAAATTTTAAA
>CAHIKZ030001707.1:0-22500 GCA_903632075.3 Acanthosepion pharaonis
ATGTTTCGGCCGTTGTACGCTCTGGCCTTTTTCAGTATCTGTCTATATTTCTGAGCTGAGGCATTATGTACACTATTTACATTATTCGGACTATTGTCCTCATTTTTGTCGCCATATTTATTACAATGTTTCGGCCGTTGTACGCTCTGGTCTTTTTCAGTATCTGTCTATATTTCTGAGATGAGGCATTATGTACACTATTTACATTATTCGGACTATTGTCCTCATTTTTTGTCGCCATATTTATTACAATGTTTCGGCCGTTGTAGTATCTGGCTATTTTTCAGTATCTGTCTATATTTCTGAGATGAGACTATTATGTATCTTATTTACATTATTCGGACTATTGTCCTCATTTTTGTCGCCATATTTATTATACAATTTTCGGCCGTTCATCTTTGTCACCATATTTATTGGCGTTTTTTTCAGTATCTGTCTATATTTCTGAGATGAGATATTATGTACACTATTTACATTATTCGGACTATTGTCCTCATTTTTGTCGCCATATTTATTACAATGTTTCGGCCGTTGTTTCTGGCCTTTTTCAGTATCTGTCTATATTTCTGAGATGAGGCATTATGTACATTTATTTACATTATTCGGACTATTGTCCTCATTTTTGTGTGCCATATTTATTACAATGTTTCGGCCGTTGTACGCTCTGGCCTTTTTCAGTATCTGTCTATATTTCTGAGATGAGATATTATGTACATTATTTACATTATTCGGACTATTGTCCTCATTTTTGTCGCCATATTTATTACAACAACGTTTTCTGGCCTTTTTCAGTATCTGTCTATATTTCTGAGATGAGATATTATGTACACTATTTACATTATTCGGACTATTGTCCTCATCTTTGTCGCCATATTTATTTAATACAACGTTTTCGGCCTTTTTCAGTATCTGTCTATATTTCTGAGATGAGATATTATGTACACTATTTACATTATTCGGACTATTGTCCTCATCTTTGTCGCCATATTTATTACAACGTTTTCGTTGGCCTTTCAGTATCTGTCTATATTTCTGAGATGAGATATTATGTACATTATTTACATTATTCGGACTATTGTCCTCATTTTTGTCGCCATATTTATTACAAACGTTTTCTGGCCTTTTTCAGTATCTGTCTATATTTCTGAGATGAGGCATTATGTACATTATTTACATTATTCGGACTATTGTCCTCATCTTTGTCGCCATATTTATTTCAACGTTTTCTGGCTTTTTCAGTATCTGTCTATATTTCTGAGATGAGATATTATGTACACTATTTACATTATTCGGACTATTGTCCTCATTTTGTCGCCATATTTATTACAACAACGCCGTTGTACGCTTGGCCTTTTCAGTATCTGTCTATATTTCTGAGATGAGATATTATGTACACTATTTACATTATTCGGACTATTGTCCTCATTTTTGTCGCCATATTTATTACAACGTTTCGGCCGTTTCAGTATCTGTCTATATTTCTATGAGATGAGATATTATGTACACTATTTACATTATTCGGACTATTGTCCTCATTTTTGTCGCCATATTTATTACAACGTTTCGGCGTTTTCAGTATCTTTCTATATTTCTGAGATGAGATATTATGTACATTATTTACATTATTCGGACTATTGTCCTCATTTTTGTCGCCATATTTATTACAACGTTTCGGCCGTTTTCAGTATCTATCTATATTTCTGAGATGAGGATATTATGTACACTATTTACATTATTCGGACTATTGTCCTCATCTTTGTCGCCATATTTATTACAATGTTTCGGCCCTTCAGTATCTGTCTATATTTCTGAGATGAGATATTATGTACACTATTTACATTATTCGGACTATTGTCCTCATCTTTGTCGCCATATTTATTACAATGTTTCGTTGCCTCTGGCCTTTTTCAGTATCTGTCTATATTTCTGAGATGAGATATTATGTACACTATTTACATTATTCGGACTATTGTCCTCATCTTTGTCGCCATATTTATACAACAACGTTTCGGCCTGGCCTTTTTCAGTATCTGTCTATATTTTGAGATGAGATATTATGTACACTATTTACATTATTCGGACTATTGTCCTCATTTTTGTCGCCATATTCGCCATATTTATTACGTTGTTTCGGCCTTTCAGTATCTGTCTATATTTCTGAGATGAGATATTATGTACACTATTTACATTATTCGGACTATTGTCCTCATCTTTGTCGCCATATTTATTACAACGTTTCTGGCCTTTTTCAGTATCTGTCTATATTTCTGAGATGAGATATTATGTACATTATTTACATTATTCGGACTATTGTCCTCATCTTTGTCGCCATATTTATTACAACGTTTCGGCCCGCTCTGGCCTTTTCAGTATCTGTCTATATTTCTGAGATGAGGTATTATGTACATTATTTACATTATTCGGACTATTGTCCTCATCTTTGTCGCCATATTTATTACAATGTTTCGGCCGTTGTTTCTGGCCTTTTTCAGTATCTGTCTATATTTCTGAGATGACATATTATGTACACTATTTACATTATTCGGACTATTGTCCTCATCTTTGTCGCCATATTTATTACAATATATTTCTGAGATGAGATATTGTACGCTATTTGGCATTTTTCAGTATCTGTCTATATTTCTGATATTTATTGAGGCATCGGCCTTTCAGTATCTGTCTATATTTTAGATGAGATATTATGGACATTATTCGGACTATTGTCCTCATCTTTGTCGCCATATTTATTACAACGTTTCGGCCTTTCAGTATCTGTCTATATTTCTGAGATGAGATATTATGTACACTATTTACATTATTCGGACTATTGTCCTCATCTTTGTCGCCATATTTATTACAACGTTGTACGTTTCTGGCCTTTTTCAGTATCTGTCTATATTTCTGAGATGAGATATTATGTACACTATTTACATTATTCGGACTATTGTCCTCATTTTCTTTGCCATATTTATTACAATATTTATTACAACGTTTCTGGCCTTTTTCAGTATCTGTCTATATTTCTGAGATGAGATATTATGTACATTATTTACATTATTCGGACTATTGTCCTCATTTTTGTCGCCATATTTATTACAACGTTTCGGCCTTTCAGTATCTGTCTATATTTCTGAGATGAGGCATTATGTACACTATTTACATTATTCGGACTATTGTCCTCATTTTGTCGCCATATTTATTACAACGTTTACGGCCTTTCAGTATCTGTCTATATTTCTGAGATGAGGATATTATGTACACTATTTACATTATTCGGACTATTGTCCTCATCTTTGTCGCCATATTTATTACAATGTTTCGGCCGTTGTTTCAGGCTTTTTCAGTATCTGTCTATATTTCTGAGATGAGATATTATGTACACTATTTACATTATTCGGACTATTGTCCTCATCTTTGTCGCCATATTTATTACAACGTTTCGCTCTGGCCTTTTTCAGTATCTGTCTATATTTCTGAGATGAGGTATTATGTACACTATTTACATTATTCGGACTATTGTCCTCATTTTTGTCGCCATATTTATTACAACGTTTTCTGGCCTTTTTCAGTATCTGTCTATATTTCTGAGATGAGATATTATGTACATTATTTACATTATTCGGACTATTGTCCTCATCTTTGTCGCCATATTTATTACAACGTTTTTGGCCTTTTTCAGTATCTGTCTATATTTCTGAGATGAGATATTATGTACACTATTTACATTATTCGGACTATTGTCCTCATCTTTGTCGCCATATTTATTACAATGTTTTCGGCCTGGCCTTTTTCAGTATCTGTCTATATTTCTGAGATGAGATATTATGTACACTATTTACATTATTCGGACTATTGTCCTCATCTTTGTCGCCATATTTATTACAACGTTTTTCGGCCTTTCAGTATCTGTCTATATTTCTGAGATGAGGATATTATGTACACTATTTACATTATTCGGACTATTGTCCTCATCTTTTGTCGCCATATTTATTACAACGTTTCGGCCGTTGGCCTGGCCTTTTCAGTATCTGTCTATATTTCTGAGATGAGATATTATGTACACTATTTACATTATTCGGACTATTGTCCTCATCTTTGTCGCCATATTTATTACAACGTTTCGGCCTTTCAGTATCTGTCTATATTTTTCTGAGATGCATATTATGTACACTATTTACATTATTCGGACTATTGTCCTCATTTTGTCGCCATATTTATTACAACGTTTCGGCCTTTCAGTATCTGTCTATATTTCTATAGATGACCATATTTATTATGTACATTATTTACATTATTCGGACTATTGTCCTCATTTTTGTCGCCATATTTATTACAAACGCCGTTTTCTGGCCTTTTTCAGTATCTGTCTATATTTCTGAGATGAGATATTATGTACACTATTTACATTATTCGGACTATTGTCCTCATCTTTTGTCGCCATATTTATTACAACGTTTCGGCGTTTTCTGTATTTGTATCTGTTTTTGAGATGAGATATTATGTACACTATTTACATTATTCGGACTATTGTCCTCATCTTTGTCGCCATATTTATTACAATGTTTCGTTGTACGCTCTGGCCTTTTCAGTATCTGTCTATATTTCTGAGATGAGATATTATGTACACTATTTACATTATTCGGACTATTGTCCTCATTTTTGTCGCCATATTTATTACAATGTTTCGGCCGTTTCAGTATCTTTTCTATATTTCTGAGATGAGATATTATGTACATTATTTACATTATTCGGACTATTGTCCTCATCTTTGTCGCCATATTTATTACAACGTTTCGGCCTTTTTCAGTATCTGTCTATATTTCTGAGATGAGATATTATGTACACTATTTACATTATTCGGACTATTGTCCTCATTTTTGTCGCCATATTACAATTACAACGTTTCGGCCTTTTCAGTATCTGTCTATATTTCTGAGATGAGATATTATGTACATTATTTACATTATTCGGACTATTGTCCTCATCTTTGTCGCCATATTTATTACAAATGTTTCGGCCTTTCAGTATCTGTCTATATTTCTGAGATGAGATATTATGTACACTATTTACATTATTCGGACTATTGTCCTCATTTTTGTCGCCATATTTATTACAATGTTTCGGTACGCTCTGGCCTTTTTCAGTATCTGTCTATATTTCTGAGATGAGATATTATGTACACTATTTACATTATTCGGACTATTGTCCTCATCTTTGTCGCCATATTTATTACAAACGTTTACGCTCTATATTTTTTTCAGTATCTGTCTATATTTCTGAGATGACTATTGTCCTATTATGTACACTATTTACATTATTCGGACTATTGTCCTCATTTTTGTCGCCATATTTATTATTCAATGTTTCGGCCGTTTTCTGGCCTTTTTTCAGTATCTGTCTATATTTCTGAGATGAGATATTATGTACACTATTTACATTATTCGGACTATTGTCCTCATTTTTGTCGCCATATTTATTACAACGTTTCGGCCTTTCAGTATCTGTCTATATTTCTGAGATGAGATATTATGTACACTATTTACATTATTCGGACTATTGTCCTCATTTTTTCGCCATATTTATTACAATGTTTCGGCCGTTGTTTCTTTTTCAGTATCTGTCTATATTTCTGAGATGAGGCATTATGTACACTATTTACATTATTCGGACTATTGTCCTCATCTTTGTCGCCATATTTATTACAATGTTTCGGCCTTTGTATCTGTCTATATTTCTGAGATGATATTATGTACATTATTTACATTTTCGGAGTATCTGTCTATATTTTGATATTTATGTACACTATTATTTACATTATTCGGACTATTTCCTCATTTTTTCTGTATCTGTCTATATTTTGAGATTATTATGTACATTATTTACATTATTCGGACTATTGTCCTCATTTTGTCGCCATATTTATTACAACGTTTCGGCCTTTTCAGTATCTGTCTATATTTCTGAGATGAGATATTATGTACACTATTTACATTATTCGGACTATTGTCCTCATTTTTTGTCGCCATATTTATTACAACGTTTCGGCCTTTTTCAGTATCTGTCTATATTTCTGAGATGAGATATTATGTACACTATTTACATTATTCGGACTATTGTCCTCATCTTTGTCGCCATATTTATTACAATGTTTCGGCCTTTCAGTATCTTTTCTATATTTCTGATTTCTGAGATGATATTATGTACATTATTTACATTATTCGGACTATTGTCCTCATCTTTGTCGCCATATTTATTACAACGTTTCGGCCTTTCAGTATCTGTCTATATTTCTGAGATGAGATATTATTACATTATTTACATTATTCGGACTATTGTCCTCATCTTTGTCGCCATATTTTTACAACGTTTCGGCCTTTTCAGTATCTGTCTATATTTCTGAGATGAGATATTATGTACATTATTTACATTATTCGGACTATTGTCCTCATTTTTGTCGCCATATTTATTACAATGTTTCGGCCTTTCAGTATCTGTCTATATTTCTGAGATGAGATATTATGTACACTATTTACATTATTCGGACTATTGTCCACATCTTTGTCGCCATATTTATTACAACGTTTCGGCCTTACAGTATCTGTCTATATTTCTGAGATCAGGTATTATGTACATTATTTACATTATTCGGACTATTGTCCTCATCTTTGTCGCCATATTTATTACAATATTTTTCGGCCTTTCAGTATCTGTCTATATTTCTGAGATGAGATATATTGTCCACTATTTACATTATTCGGACTATTGTCCTCATCTTTGTCGCCATATTTATTACAACGTTCTGGCCTTTTTCAGTATCTGTCTATATTTCTGAGATGAGATATTATGTACACTATTTACATTATTCGGACTATTGTCCTCATCTTTGTCGCCATATTTATTACAATGTTTCGGCCGTTTACGCTCTGGCCTTTTTCAGTATCTGTCTATATTTCTGAGATGAGATATTATGTACACTATTTACATTATTCGGACTATTGTCCTCATCTTTGTCGCCATATTTATTACAACGTTTCGGCCTTTCAGTATCTGTCTATATTTCTGAGATGAGATATTATGTACATTATTTACATTATTCGGACTATTGTCCTCATCTTTGTCATATTTATTTATTCAACGTTTTCGCTCTGGCCTTTTTCAGTATCTGTCTATATTTCTGAGATGAGATATTATGTACACTATTTACATTATTCGGACTATTGTCCTCATCTTTGTCGCCATATTTATTACAACGTTTCGGCCGTTGTTTCAGTATCTGTCTATATTTCTGAGATGAGATATTATGTACACTATTTACATTATTCGGACTATTGTCCTCATTTTTGTCGCCATATTTATTACAACGTTTCGGCCTTTCAGTATCTGTCTATATTTCTGAGATGAGATATTATGTACATTATTTACATTATTCGGACTATTGTCCTCATCTTTGTCGCCATATTTATTACAACGTTTCGGTTGTTTTCTTTTTTCAGTATCTGTCTATATTTCTGAGATGAGATATTATGTACACTATTTACATTATTCGGACTATTGTCCTCATCTTTGTCGCCATATTTATTACAACGTTTCGCTCTGGCCTTTTTCAGTATCTGTCTATATTTCTGAGATGAGATATTATGTACACTATTTACATTATTCGGACTATTGTCCTCATCTTTTGTCGCCATATTTATTACAATGTTTCGGCCGTTTTCAGCCTTTTCAGTATCTGTCTATATTTCTGAGATGAGATATTATGTACATTATTTACATTATTCGGACTATTGTCCTCATTTTTGTCGCCATATTTATTACAACGTTTCGGCCTTTTTCAGTATCTGTCTATATTTCTGAGATGAGGTATTATGTACACTATTTACATTATTCGGACTATTGTCCTCATCTTTGTCGCCATATTTATTACAACGTTTCATTTTTCTGGCCTTTTATCTGTCTATATTTCTGAGATGAGATATTATGTACATTATTTACATTATTCGGACTATTGTCCTCATCTTTGTCGCCATATTTATTACCTTTTTTCAGTATCTGTCTATATTTCTGAGATGAGATATTATGTACATTATTTACATTATTCGGACTATTGTCCTCATCTTTGTCGCCATATTATTTATTACAACGTTTCGGCCTTTTTCAGTATCTGTCTATATTTCTGAGATGAGATATTATGTACACTATTTACATTATTCGGACTATTGTCCTCATCTTTGTCGCCATATTTATTACAACGTTTTCTGGCCTTTTCAGTATCTGTCTATATTTCTGAGATGAGATATTATGTACACTATTTACATTATTCGGACTATTGTCCTCATCTTTGTCGCCATATTTATTACAAACGTTTCGGCCTGGCCTTTTCAGTATCTGTCTATATTTCTGAGATGAGATATTATGTACACTATTTACATTATTCGGACTATTGTCCTCATCTTTGTCGCCATATTTATTACAACGTTTCGGCCGTTTCAGTATCTGTCTATATTTCTGAGATGAGATTTATTATTAGGCATTATTATTTACATTATTCGGACTATTGTCCTCATCTTTGTCGCCATATTTATTACAACGTTTCGGCCTTTCAGTATCTGTCTATATTTCTGAGATGAGATATTATGTACACTATTTACATTATTCGGACTATTGTCCTCATTTTTTTTGTCGCCATATTTATTACAACGTTTCGGCTTTTCAGTATCTGTCTATATTTCTGAGATGAGATATTATGTACACTATTTACATTATTCGGACTATTGTCCTCATTTTTTGTCGCCATATTTATTACAACGTTTCTGGCCTTTTTCAGTATCTGTCTATATTTCTGAGATGAGATATTATGTACACTATTTACATTATTCGGACTATTGTCCTCATCTTTGTCGCCATATTTATTACAACGTTTCGGCCTTTCAGTATCTGTCTATATTTCTGAGATGAGATATTATGTACATTTATACACTATTTACATTATTCGGACTATTGTCCTCATTTTTGTCGCCATATTTATTACAACGTTTCGGCCTTTCAGTATCTGTCTATATTTCTGAGATGAGATATTATGTACATTATTTACATTATTCGGACTATTGTCCTCATCTTTGTCGCCATATTTATTACAACGTTTCGGCCTTTCAGTATCTGTCTATATTTCTGAGATGAGATATTATTATATTCTAGGTCAACCCATCGACTGCTTAACACTTTTCTTTCCCTCTCTTGTTTTCTTTCCCTCCTTTCCTCTCTTCATGTCTATCTCTCTTTCTCTAAAAAAAAAAGAAAAAAATAATTTTGAAAACTCTTTCCTTTCCTTTTTTTTTTTTTTTTTTTTTTAAAAAAAAAAAATTCATTATGTTTGTAAAATTTTGGTCTGAAGAGATGGCCGCCTGATAAATTATTGCCTGTGGATTTCTAAGGACACCGCTTTCATTATATATATATAATGAAATGGACTAAGTCCGATAATTCTTTTAATAAATTTTCTATTTATAAAATAGCGTATAAACAGAACACATATATATATATATATATATATATATATATAATAATATATAATATATTTTTTTATATATAATAACATCAGTGAGAAATTGCAAGACAAAATGGAAAAAAAGTTTACTTATGATGTGTTTCATCCGTTATATATATATATATATATATATATATATATATGCACATATATGCATACAGGGTGTCCCAAAAACTTTGGCACCGTTTCGCAGGCCCATAAATTTGGCAATTCTTGTTGAAATAACCTCAAATTTTAACAGAATGTATAGAAACAGATCAAGATGTTTTATCTCAAGGGCGTGGTGGGGATGAAGACAGTTTTTTAATGAAATGGCCGCCTGTACCCGTGTGATTTCTTTTTATGAGGATATGTGAAGGGATTGATCTATGTCCCCACTTCTTCCTTCAAGCATTGATGAACTAAAGCAGAGAATCAATTCCGCACTGGACAATGTTACTGGACACATGCTACAGCGTGTTTGGCAAAAGCTTAACTACCGACTTGACGTGTGCCGTGTCACAGGCGGTGCACATATTAAACACTTATAAAATCGGTTCCATAATAAACTTATGATGTTCAAAACCTAAACTGTTCAATTTCATTGAGCTAGACTTAGTAGTTTTCAAGATAATTGCTTTTAAAATGATGCCAAATCTAAGAATTTCCATTTTTTCATTGTGACAAAGATAACATGGTGCGTACAGGTTCGCGCCCTCCTAATTAATTTTCATTTAACAGTAGAAGTTTTGTTTTTCGCTTTAAAACTCCAAAAGTACTTGGACAACGAAGTACTATATAAAATATAGTAAAATAAATAAATTTAATAAAATATTTAATAATAATACACTCTTTTAAGAATAGTGTTTTTGGTTATTGGAATTTTATTCCAGCTGAACCTACCCTGTACTTCCTCTTTAGCTAAATGTTATAGCACGTAAGGCTATATGACGATTCCGTGTAGGATACAGGTTCGATTCCTGTCGGAGGACACATATTTCCTATGAAATTTCTCGGATATTCAAGAAACCGGTAAATGTTGTTAAAACTGTTTAGCCTTTACTTAAATATTTGTATCTATAAAAATAACATATAAACAGAATATATATATATATAATTATTTATTTAAAAATATGATTCTTTTAAAAAATTTAAATAAATAATTATATTTATGGTCTACTTTTTTGGTATCGAGCACTATTTTTTAAAAATAATAACAAAAATACTAAAGAACTTTAGATTATTTACCTAACGAGTTCTTTCCGATCCGATACACACACACACTAGTGATTATAATGGATAAATATTCACGTATTTGTTTAATACATTTTACATGCCCGCTTCAGTCAACGAATGTTTAATAAATTCTGTCCGTACTTCTAAATTCAGTTGTAATCATATTGTAAGGGAAATAACTCCGATTTTGCCTACAGAGTTGTTTCCTCCTGGATATTTTTTTTCTTAATGTGGTCCCTTCCAAATGAAGACATCCGTTCACCACAATTTGGACTTTTTGGTTTTTTAAATAAAATATCTGTGAAATGTTTTCCCTTTGTTTTTTTTTTCTGCGGTTTTTCTGTTGCTCTTTTGAAAGCTTCAGCGGCGCAATTCCCTCTTTTCAGCCTCGAGAGAGACCAGTAGCATCGATACAGCTTTATAATGAATTATTTTCCAGCCAACAAACAACCTCTCTCCCACAAATGAAATGGCACAAGCTCCTCGTTACTCTATCGCTCGTTCCATAGCAACTATTCTGACGCGCTACATTCCTTACTTTCGCGTATCGCCTGGTTTACACTCCTCCCCGTTTTTTTGTGGGGGGGTGTTTTTTTAAACAAGAGTAAAGGATTATTTCTGGTTTCCTGTTTAGGACTGGAATTCTGATTCGTTCTTCAGGTCATTTATGGTGGAATTTTGAACCAAAACCTTTTATTTAATCTTTTTCATGTAATTGTATTCATTCAACATTCTTTATTTAATTCAAAATTTATGGTTTTATTTCATAACATTTAAATGTATATCCTTTAAAAATTTTGCCAAGTGTGCCGTGATATTTTCATTTGCTCTTGGGTATGCCGTTGCTTAAAAAAAACTGAGAAATACTTTTCTAGTTCCACATGCCATGCCTTTTCTGAATATCTCAGTTTCAGTTGATTTCCCTTTAGTATCTCAACACTCCAAGTTTTTGTTCACCTCTGCTGTGGCCAGGTATTGAAATCATAACCCTTTAGTCAAGTCACTGGATTACTTCAACCAACGGTTTTATCCACTGGGCCATGAAACGTTGTGAATATGGCAATAAAGATGGGGACAACGGTCCAAATAATGTAAATAGTTACAATACCTCGTCTCAGAAATTGACAGGGTGCGATGGATAAATTGTCCTGATAGAACCTACACTCAGATGCTGAGAGCTATACTTACCATCTGTTGGTGACAATATCCAACTGAAGCACAGTTCTATAGATCCATCACTGGTATTTCTATAATCTTACACGAATGCAGAATGTGCTTTGCAAGTGATTACTGGCGAGCAAAGCAAGAAGTCACAAGGGATCTCCTGCTTCGGACACACAGCACAAGAAGGGCTGGTCGCCAGGCAACCACCTACATTGACCAGCTATGATCAGGGCCTTCCACCCTGGATGCATTTGATTTTTTTTTTTTTTTTTTTGTAAAATGTCCCGTTCTTGTTCATCTAATCTTTTATTTAGATATATGAAACCAGGAACAGAAACGTTATTTGATTAGAGAAATTCCGCAGTGTTCTGTTAAACAAAAAACCACTTCGCTAGTCCCATGCTCAGGAGTGCTCCAATATACGAGTCTTGTGTCATACTTAGTAAATGAGTAAGAGTACCTTGCCATGGAGTAATACCGAGTAAGCCAACCCAGATTATTACTAGAATAGTATGTTTAATATGCACGGAATGGTCCATATACAAGACATTGTATTAAACTACACGCGGCTTTAGCATCAAAATTGTCTGGTAGGCAGAGTTAATGTACGGTGCCACTGCTTGGACATTAACTAAAACTCTAGAATCTAAGCTTGATTGATGCTGAGAGCTATATTTAATGTCTTCTGGAGACAACATTGAATTAAATCACAGATCTATGGACCCATCCCTGACATTTCTACAATCTTACACGAATGCAGAATGTGTTTTGCAAGAGATTGCTGGCAAGCAAAGCAAGAACTCACAAGAGATCTCCTGCTTTGGACACACAGCCATGGCGCAAGAAGAGCTGGTTGCCCATTAACCATCTACAACACACAATGCCAACCTAAAGACCTTGATTGCAGGACCGTGATGTTTGGTGTGACTTACGTGCAAATACCTTTGGGAAAGGCATGAATCCATCTCTTCTCCATCCAGGTATTGATTAATTAGTAAGACTTATAGTACTAAATCTACCCCCCATGACCCCCCAAAAAAAAAACAATTAAATCAAATTATTTTCTGGTTGTAAATAACCTGCAATGGGTTGATAAGCAGTCATGAAATTATCTGTCAATATTAATATTACTAGCAGCATGGCCTGGTGTTGCCCGTGCTTGATTCAAAAATCGTACTACTCATACAGCAATCGCTATCACTTGACTTAAAATATTTTTGCCCTTCCTTGCCTTTAAAGGAGTGCCCTTTGCCGTGCTGATGTTGCTACATGCCTTACTTCTTGCCTATCTCACACTGCGAATTTTTCAAAGCTCTATACTAAACATTAAATTTACATAAAAAAGAACTAAACAAAATGAACACAAAACGATCAGCTTTAAAAAAAGGACTTGTAACTGGAAAAACCGAATAAAAAAAGAATGTTAACAACAAATACTTTTTCACACCCAACCCAGTTCTGCGGAATCAGGTAATTTAACTGTATTGTCAACATGGGAAAAAATAATCTTAGTATAAAGAGAATATATATGTTGGTGTCTGGACGGCAGAAGATACGATCAAAAGCAAAATGGTGGCACCCAAAAAAAATAAATAAAATAAAAGTAATCACCCTCAGCGTCTTTAGTTATTTATTTCCAGTCAATGGCAATTTCCTATCCCTCCCACAAATGGTCCAGCACAGCCAGGAAACAATGCTAGCAGTGAAAATTTTAACAACCTTGTCAAATGTGTGACATCATAAATTTAGAGGATAATCTATAACAAGGGCGGGCAACTCATTCGACCCCACGAGCCGGATCATGACGGGTCGCGGGCCGGATGAAAGTGGATCAGAGGAAGATAACAGCAGGCCTTTTGTCGAATTCGAAAGCCTTGTCTCTCATGTTAAAAATAGAGTCATTGGGAATCAGGCTCACAGGCAGGTCAAAATGCCCGCGGGCCGTAGGTTGCCGACCCTTGATCTATAATCATGAAAGTGATTCTCCATTTTCTGAACAATTTAGATTCTAGACGTCTCTAGCAAGCAAATAAGTCCTGAAACACAATCCGGTCACCTATAAATATTTAAATAAACAATGAAATCATGCATACAAAGTGATGAATTAATTTCTTGTTAAATATTTCTGTATATTTCTTTAGAAACGAGATTTCCCTCCACCTGATTCAAATTAGATATCTGACTATAGCTTAAGAAAAAATATCCAAGTTGTTCCTACCCCTGGAAGTTACATCAATTTTTGGAGCATGAAAAAGTTCCAATCATGTTTTTGGGAAAATTAGAAAATTTGTGTGTGTGTTTCATTTTCTACAGCTTATCAACTCTTTGTAGATTATTTAAAGCCAGAAAATATTTTTTTTTAGAGATAATAATGGTTTTAGTGATACAAGTCTTTAGCCCAAATCTGAGCCATTATTCATTACACCACCTGTACATCCAAGCTTACATCTGATATGCCCAAGCAGTCACCCATCTTGATACTGACCAAGATCAATGTTGCCTAACTTCAGTGATTATTCAGGGACCAGTGTTTCAACGTGATGTGGCTGTAACCTGTGTGTGCGTATGTGTGTGTGTGTGCGTGTTTTGGAAATGCTGGAAACTTTTAGGCTCATTTTACAAAAAAAAAAACCTCACTTTAGACCAATTCCTGGGATGAGGAGATATTATCATCTTCATTGCTATTATCACATCAGTACATCCATTGTCTCCATAACATGCTTGTCAATCTAGGTAACCTGCCTGTAATTTTAAACTTAAACTCTTATTTAATCTAAAGGTATAGAGTTTTCTTGTTACCCTGTCTAGCAATGTCTCTAGTTTTTATTTAGTACTGTTCAGTTATTGCTTGCCCTGTTTCCATCGAGTTGAAGTACACACTGCCCAGCCCAGGTATTAAACTTAAAATTATTAGCAAACTAACAAACTAAAGTCTTAATCCACTTGGCTTAAGACTAATTTTTCATTTTTCTTTTATAAAATTCCTCTCCATTCTATCAAATTAAGTAAATGTCTTATTAAATTCATTTCAGCTTGTTTCCTCATTCTGTCATTATAGGAAAAAAAAAATATTTGGGCACTATTTAAACAGACTGGTCCACTTATTAAAAAATAAAAAGGGAGGGGGGAGATTTCTTTTTGTAGGTTAGCATTCATTAGACCATCTTTCAGCTGCAACATTTGTCAGCATCAAGAAATATTGATTTGTTAATTTAGAAGCAAGGGAGGTTCTTGTCCATGATATGGATAGTATAAAATCAATATCTGACTTTTCAGAGTTATTGAACTTAACCGTTTTGTACAGAAAAACAGACTTTTTTTTTTTTTTTAAACAAAAAGTTCTCTTAAATAAAGAATGAACGGATATATACATTTTTGATTAAAGAACAAAAATTTACAAAAATTAATGAATGCATCTGATAATTCTACATTCAAATGTTTGTGCATGTGGCTCCCCCCCCCCACAAAAAAAAAAAATTTTTCTGAATATTTTAAACAAAGAAAAATGCAGTAAGCACAGTTTTAATCTTGACATTTGCAAATAACAGATAAGTCCAATAACTGTAAAAAGTCAGGGATTGATTTTACACTATATCAATATTATGGACAAAAGTCTTACTAAACTGATAAACATTTTATTTAATATGTCAAGCCTTGAGGCAAGTCTATGATGGTTTAAAAAAAAAAAAAAAAAAAGAAAAAATGGACCAATAGTGTCAAAATTTGGGGAATTTCTGTCTCCGTTCCCTTTTCACATGGCACAAGGTCACAGGGATTTTTCAAAACAAACAGAAACAATGACTCTTTCCTTCTGAATAAAAATGTACAAAATCCCCAAGAAAATTTTCAGTGTTTGAGTGAGAAATTCTAATACAAAAATGTGAAAGAATCAGAGCTTCAAAACAATTCCGCTTGATGGCATTGAACGAATTGAAATGGGGGAGGGGGAAAAAAAGCAGACAAAAGCAAAAGAAATTCTTCTAAAAATGTTTCTTTATTTTTCTTCATTTTGGGCGCCTCTTGAAATGAATTGTTGAGTTCAGCAATCAAGATGAAGTGGGACTTTTTTGCTTTTATTTTTTTTTTTTTTTATCTCGCTCTAAACCAGGTGTGGTCAATAGTAGACAGGGATTGGCACCAGGGGTTAGAGAACAAGAACTGTTAGAGCAAAGGCTCTTGGGTTTAGCTGGGGTTGGGGGTTTTTAAACCACCTTTCAAGGGTGGAACAAAGCAGGGGAAAAAAGAAGAGCCAGAGACTGAAGCAAAGAAGGAAGCCAACTTTCTTGGCATCAACAGAATCAGGTTAAGCAACAAAGTTAACAGATCAAGAATCCCCCCTCGCTCGCTCCCTCCCTCCCTCCCAGGGAGGGGGAGCAACCACGGTAACAAAGATTTGGCTGTAGTTCAACATGAAAAACAATACCATTTCCTAGTCTGCCTTCTGGAAATCGGTACCCCTTTTATTCTTCCCCCCCCCACACACCTTTTGGGAAACAAACAAAATCTTAAACATGCATTCATTTTTAGCTTTGATTTTATTTTGGGACTCAGACGTGTGTGTGTGTGTGTGGATGGAAAGAAAGAGAGAGATGGAGAGAGATACACACAATGGTAGCCAATTCAATACTTGGAAAAATCTACAATCTTCCAGGAGAAATATATCAAGACTTCAAGACTGACTGCTTGAAGAAAAGGGTCTCCTGCTTTGCTTTTGGTTTGAAATTTGATTTTTCCATCTCTTTTAAAAGTTTGTAATCAGAAGTCTCACCTTCCTGCCATTTGATATGGGATCTCATCTACCAGTGACTAATAAGCTTAATCCAGATTAGCATGCACTTGTAGCATAAATTGAGAACTCTATAAAAATGGCCGTGTGCCAAACTTAGCGCAACAGTGTAACACTTTGCAATTATTGTTTAAAGAAATCAGAAGAAAAAGAATCAAATTAAAGGCCAAAAAAATAAAGAGAGAAAGAAATCAACCAACTGTTGGGAACAATTATAAATGAAACGCACTGGGCTTTCATGTTGCATAACGGTTTTCAAATTCTCATTTCACAGCCGGGTGGGGGGAGATCCTTTGTTTGCTTTCAAACATCCTTTCTGAAAATGTTTAGTTTATTATTTTGGATAAACTTTGCTTACAAAACAAATCCAAACTGGGTGCAAATCTTCTAAGCAGAGAAAGCATGTATACCTTGAAAATCAGCATTCAAATCCCTGTTTTTACCTTGGCTTGAACAATAACTTATAACTGTCACTCATTTCAACAGTAAAATAAACCTCTTATTTACTTAGTTTTAGTCTGGCACAAGGAGAACCCAGCCAAAATTGAACACACTACAGAGAGTAAGCAATTTGGACTAACATAATGAAATATTGACTGTGTGTGAACATTTATCATGTTATACTTTGACAATTGATGGATTTGTTTTTTATGGCTTATCAACCTTTTGTCGGTTATTTAAAGCCAAAGCATATTTTGAATTGTAAGAATAATTTATTTCTTGCAAGTGAATATTGCATTAAAAATTTTTTGAAAATAAAATTATTTTTTCCAGATACAAGTCCTACTATTTAACCTGTTTGTGGGCAGGTGGGGGAGGTTATTTGCACATAAGTGAATAGCATGAAAAGCCGACTGGAATTTGAACTTGGCCCTCCAATTTCTAATTCTGAGCCGCTACCCATCACACCGTTGACACATCCTATCCTTTTAGGAAATAAAACATTTTAAGTAATATATCAAAGTGAATTTTTTTTTTTATCTCAACAAGAGATGGAAATAAAAGGTAGCAAACTCTCATCCTATATAAGCATAAAAAAATATTTATGCCTAAAAAGGGTTCTCAACGCCACCCCTTTTTGCTTTGGTAATTTTAATGTATTCTTGGATTAAAGAAAAAAAGGGAAAGGAAAAAAAAAAGAAAAAGAGGGGGAAAAAAAGGGAAAGGAAAAAAAAGAAAAAGAGAGAAAAAGGAGAAAAAAGAAAAAGAGAGAAAAAGGAGAAAAAAGAAAAAGAGAGAAAAAGGAGAAAAAAGAAAAAGAGAGAAAAAGGAGAAAAAAGAAAAAGAGAGAAAAAGGAGAAAAAAGAAAAAGATATTTTATTGCTAAATGCATTCCAATGAATAAATATATCAGTAAGTATTAGTGCCATACAATGTCCTTGATGACATCTCCAGAAGAAAGGGAGTTACTAGCAAATGCCCAGTCCCTTTCCATGTAACACAAGGGGTGCTACTAGATTGAGTGATGACAAATTTTAAACCTCTCTTCTCCATCAATGACATGCCAGTGATAAGTCCTTTGTTAAGATATCTGGCAACAGGTCAAAGGGAAAGATTGAATTCATGCCTTTCCAAAGGGCAAGACTGCAAAAGGAATGTACAGTGCCTCACCAATTCAGTTTTCCTCTCCTAGAACCTTGATGTCCCAAACACACACATCTCACCACACATTTACACCACCCTCCCAGTCACATAGGGGAAAATAAAAAAATCATGGAATTTGGACGGTGGACTTCTCAGAGGAAAAGCAAAATATCTGTTCAATAGTCTGAGAAAAAAAACAAAAAAACTACAACACTGAAACAATATGCAGCAGAATTTCTAAAGGAAGTTTGGGCTTTTAAAAGCAAATGTTAAAAATTTGAAAAGACTAAAATGAAAACAGACATTTTTTTATGAAAATCTTTTCTTTACCAAAATTAGGAACATTTTAGTGGGAAGAAGTTTTTTTTTTTTAACATTTTAAGTAAATTGCAGATAAAAATATGATTGATATTTGTTGTTTTCTTCCAGAAACTGTCAAAACAATCCTGAATGAACCCCTATACCTACCTCCCCACCTGCTTGACTGCAATGAGGAAAGTCCATCTTTGGATATGAGCAACAGAAAACACAGGGTCTCAAAAACTGATTCAAGGAAGAATTTCTTATTTGTGAACCTCTTCCAACAGCAACAAACCATAGAAACTAAATTTGCCTTTGGTCTTTAGTCCTCAAATAAATAGTTTCTCTTGTTGAATCCATTTCTGTGGAATTAGGTGGAAAATAAAAGCTAATGACTGAGGTTGAAATTTTGAGATGAGGAGGAAAAAAAATAACAATGGTCACTTGATAAAGACACTGAAGTTGATTCAACCCACAAGGAGATAGATGCTCCCAAAAACCCTAACACAAAAGAAAAAAAAAAATATCTATTACTCTAAACATTATTTCAGTGCAATTATTTTAGAGTAATAAGGTTAGATTAAAAATAAAATTCACTGTATATATATATATATATATATATATATAAAGGATTTGTGCCAGTATCTGCTGACTTGCGTACACACAGACACATACTAAAACAAAGTAATATAGTTTTACTTTGGAGTTAAGAGACAACCTAATTTTTCTTTTTCATAATCTTTGTTTCTTTTGCTTAATTCATTATGTCTTGTGTTTGATCGATTAAAAAAAGAAGCCAAGCCAAGACTAGGAAGGAACCTTGCTGCACACAAAGATGAAGCTGAAAACTTAAAACAAAATGGTTTTGTGGGTAATCACAAAAAAAAAAAAAAGAATGATGGTAGGAGAAGTACAAACAAGTCTGAAAGACAACTGTATAGAATTCTATGGAGCGCGGGTGAGCGGCTATCAGTTAGGGTCAAGATGGTGGCAACATTTACGACAGATTGCAGACAATCTAGAAAATAAAACACAAACAATGGATAGATGGAATATTAGGAGAAGAAAAAAAAAAAAAAAAAGAGAAAAAAAGAAAAAAGTCATAACTCCTTTCCGAATATTTCATTTCGGTTGAACAAAGAGCCCAATTTACAGGTAATAGAAAAGGTGTCTGTTAGCAGCAGCAAGAGCAACATCAATTCCATCGGATGAAAGGGGATGGAAGCTGACCCTCCTCCTGCTCCCCTCCAATCCCAACTCTCCACTCGAGTGGGAAGCCACTGGCAGAGGAGAGAAAGAGGATGAGGAGGAGGAGAAGGAGGTGGATGCTGGTGATGGTGGAATAGTCATTGGGAAGGGCTGATCAATGTTCTTGGTCGTCCAGGTGAATACAACGCAACCCCCACCCACCCACTTCGGCATTTTCCCCCTCTGCTTCCCCCCCCGACCCTGGTAGCAGGCAGAGGGCCAAAGCCCCACTGACGGAGAGCCAAACAGGCCACATTTAGCCACATTGGCCTCCCTTGTTGACCTAGCAACAGTTTTAGTCTGTCATCCATTCCCTGCACGATATACTTCAGAACTTCACTGAACCCGATGGTAAGCTGCTGTTGATGAGACGATAGTAGCGAAGATCATTGACAAATCGATGGACACTCTGTGTGAATGATGGCATGTCCTGCAAGAAAAGACGACAAAATATCAGTGGTCAGCATTTATGTTCGTGACATTAGTAAAACAGCCGTCACTGATTTCAAGATTTTGGATTTTTTTCTTCTTTTCTTTCTTCCAACAAATAGTGCATTTTATTTAAGATTTTAGTTTCAGAGAAAGAAAATAAGATGTAATTTTTAGTCTATACAGTGAAAAGGATCCTCTTCATAAAGTTTTTTTTTTTTTCTTTGTTTTTATTTTCTTCCTAACCACACAGCCTGTATTCAGCTGTGTTTGTAACTCCGAGCAAAATAATGAATCTTAGTAAAATCTTCATTAAATCAATGTTTCCTTATGTTTCATCTGTCATACATTAGCCATAGCCTATCAGTAAGAGTGGAAATATATGTCCAAGAGTAATGATGATATTTTAGCTGCAGAATTTCCAAGAGAATATCTCATTTATTCATTTGGGATACTCAGCTGCAAATCCAAAATGGTTTTTATGTTAAAAGCTGCTTTTGTTCCAAAACAACTGGCTTGAAAAGGTTTTTTTTTTTTTTACTTATTTCTATTGATCTTTTTACATCCATTTTATTAAAGACTCTTCTTTTTTTTATATAGTAAAGTGACGGCTTCAAAATAAAATAACAAGCATTTGAAAATCAAATCAAATTACAAGATATCATATAAGGTGGTAAAAATAAGAAAACACTTGCCTTATCTAATTTGAAATTCTGTCCAAGAACAGATCTTTGATTGGCTGCAAGACCTTCACAACTGCTGAGAAAATGAGGCAAGAAATTTGAATAGAAATTGTCAAAGTCAACAGAAGCCATGTTGTAAATGCTGATAGCGATTTCTTCTTGCAGCAAGTCATGCGATTTCTGCAGTAGGACTTGAATGAGCACATTCAAAAACTGGAAAAGCATCATTTCACGGAAAACTTTCTGAAATAAACAATCAAATAGGAATAAATAAAGAAAAGCCAGAAAAAGCTTGCAAGACTCAAAGACCAGTAAATTGAATCAATTGGTAAGAAAATAGATAAGAGAAAAATTAAAAATAAATATCCCAAAGTCCTTTACAAATTTTGTTGGCTTTAAATAAAAAAAAAAAAAAAAATAACCATTCTTCATTACAATGAAAGGGAAATCATTGGTTGAGACTAAACAAATCCTGGACAATTGTGACAAAAAGTGATGTCCATCTAAGGAAAATTAACACTTTCACCTTTTATTGAAACAGGTTAGATTTTGTAAGCATGTTGTGTAGTTGTGATAAGTGTGGAAAAATAATGCACTTCTATGTTTCAGTTTTTGCATTTATTATGACAACATACGCATGTCATGTGACGTTTGTTATGACAACATACGCACGTCATGTGACAAGTCTATTGAATTGTTACCAAATATAGTTTGTACCCCAATCTGACATGGACATAGCTTGCACCCCATTCACACACGGACATAGCTCGCACCCCATTCACACACGGACATAGCTCGCACCCCATTCATACACGGACATAGCTCGCACCCCATTCTGACACGGATGAGAATTATTACTCTGGAGATAAGTCTGTTGAACATGCTAATTAATTTTATAGATTTCAGAAACAATTTTTTTTATTTATTCAAATTTGGTTTGAGATGAATGAAAGTTCTTTGTTCAAGACATTAATTTTCCTACAGTTTGGATCATTTTTCTGGTTTCCAAGGAGAATTGTCTAAATGTCTACGGAGATACATTTTCTTTGGTTTCTTATGTACTGAATTCGTTGCGTCTAATGGTAAATGTAGCAGAATTTTACAGAGGGGGATAAAATTCAATCCAGCAATCACATGTCTCAAAAACTCCTCCACACAACTCATAGACAAACTCCCCGATTCCAATAAAGTTAGCTGTTTTATAGAACCTAATTTACATAGTGCAATGTGAATCTCATTCAGAATTTACATATCCTTAGAGACTCACGCTGACAACAAGAGTTTATACAGGCCATGTATGTCATTCGGACAGGCCAACACACTGAATGTCGTTTACTCAGGTAAGTGTTTCTTGTTGCCGTTCTTTTTCTGGCTGGCTTTTACACTCTTTTCCATCTTCCTTGGAAAACGGTGTCCATAACATGGGTTTGTTTTTGAGGACATTCATTTATGCATTCGCTACAGTTGAGAAACAAATGCATTCAGATAAGCACAGCCTCATCAGCACACACACAGAAATTCACATTATTTACATTGTTTGGACTGTT
>CAHIKZ030001707.1:27500-150000 GCA_903632075.3 Acanthosepion pharaonis
ATTATAACCATGTTGGCACGCATCCTCATGATAGTCTGGGTGAGCACGTGTGTGTGTGTGAGTGTGAATGTGTGTGTGTACGCCACTCTGGTGAGCAGATTTAATTACAATCTGATTTGTTCAACAGACTGAGCAAGTCCAGAATGCTTAAACTCACCTCAGTCACAATGACTTGTGACTTTATGCATCTACATCAACAGCTGAAGAGTTCTGTCTGCCCAATTTGACAAGTTTTCAGGTACTAGCATCATCTCCCCACACTGATAGCACCAAAAACTTACCTCCATGACAAATCTACTATTGCAAGTTTGAACCCAAATCTCATAATTAGAAAGCGAACATTCTAACTACTCAGCCATACACACACACATATATATATATATATATATATATATATATTTAATAAACAATAAAATCCCAAATCACCTCATATGGGGAATAGCCTATTTCAGCAGACAAAGATATCAGTGGTCTGTCTTATCAATCTCTGTGTGAACTTAGTTTGTGTCAGAAATAGAAATTTAACTGAAATTTCTGACATGAACTCAGTTCACACCAGGGTTGATAAGACAGACAACAGATATCTTTGTCTGCCAAAATAGGCTAGTGCCTATATGAGGTGATTTTTGATTTTATTGTTTATTAATTATTGATCACTATTATTTTCACTAACCTGCATGATGGCTACAAATTGAGCAGCATTTTCCATTTGCTCATTGTTCTGATTGTTAACGGCAGCTAGGAGAGAGCCCTTGAAGTAATAGCGCCAGTTGTTCAAGAAAAATTCAAACAACAATTTGTACAGCATGCCTTTGATGTCAGGAGATGGTCTCTGAAAAAGAAACATTTTTCACTGTTTATTATTAATTTGCACTTTTTTTTTAAACTACTACAACAGCATTTCTGGACCACATTATAAAGAACAGCAAATTTACAAAAACAAGATCCAAGTTATCCAATCAGGGAAGACTTGATAAAAAAAATATACTAATCTTAGTTGGGCTATGATTGGATAAGATTCTTAGTAAACCTGTCTGATAAGATTCTAATCTTACCTGGGCTATGATTGGATAAATCTGGTCCATACAAATGGAAATAATACTTGGAAGGAAGGCTTTGAAAGCTGAGCCGGGTTCTTGCACAATTAGTTCGAGTATTCGCAGAAACCTAAAAAAATAAAAAAAAAATTGATATGTCAATGTCTTTATTCCCATGAAGGTCAGAACATTTTGCCAAAATCAAAAGATGTAAAATAAGAAACTTCATACAAATTTTTCCAAAGATTAAGGATTAATGATGAAAGCAGAAAAAAAATTCTTTCATCAGCCAACTTGATTTCAGATCCAGGAATTTCACAAATTTTAATGAATGTTCCACTACTAACCAGACTTCAAATTTGAGTTAAGTTTCAGTAACATTTTAGACATGGTTGCAATTGTTAGTATTCAGTAATAATAGTTTTAATAAGCCATAAATTCTATTTTAACATATTTAATTTTCCATGTACATTATTGATAAAATACTCAAAATTAATGTTTGCCCGATATTAAAAAAATTTTTTAAAAATATACTCCACTAGTGGAATATATTTTAAATTCTAAAAAGGTTAAAAAGATTAAGTTAATTATATTTTAATACCAGACAAGTATTAATTGTATTTTAACATGATGTGTAATCACATATTTTAATTTTTTTGTTTATATTATCGATAAAATCATAAAAGATAATGCTCATCTGGTATACAAAATAAAAAGTCTTAAAAAAAATATTCCTCCAATAGAACAATGGATATAAAAAGGTTAAATCACTGTCTTCAATGATGGTCAGAATTTTTTAAATAATGGTTTGGATACAAAGTTCATTCTGTTTCTGATGGGACAGAGATAAATTGACAAAGAATTAATGAGTTATCTCCCTTAGTATCAACATTATCCTCTTGACTTCTGTAATCGTAGGGAGGATCCGAATGCAGAAGAGAAAATAACCTACCTCAAAAAAAGAGTTTGTTTTCTGCATGGGCTACCAAAGGAGAATGAAAGGAAATAGTGAGCAAAAATCTGGTACTTTAGGCATCAGAGAAACTCTGCTAATGTTCTTTCCTTCCCTGAATGGCTAATCAGAAAAATCGCTCGGTGAATAAAGGCCATTTTTGCTTACCAAGGACAGAACAATTTTTGAACTTGGTGAGCAAAAGTGCATTTCTCCTGTTGCGAAGGGAAGGTTGGATTTCTGACCCCCTTTTTTCATGACCACATTACCTGCTAGACTGTTTACAACAGATTTGTGATTGAACTTACTGCTGGCATATGGATGATTTTTTTTTTTTTTTTTTTTTTTTTTTGACCCCATTCAATGATACCCAAACAAAAACGCCCTCTTTTCCACAACTCTATCAACAGAAGCCATTATCAATTCTGTACAGTCATACCTGTCCATTGTTTGACATTGTCCAACCAGTTTTTGCGTTAATGTTCTCTCCTACATTCAACTTTCAAGACTGTTGTCTTGTAATGTGTTCAAACCATGCCATTTTTTCTCTGTTTGATAGCAGCAAGGAGAGGTTCCTGGTGTCCCACAAACCTTTCAACCCTTTTCTGTACAAACTCATTGGTTTTTTTGTTCCCAATAGAAAATGCCAAGGAGTTTTCTCATGCATTTGTTCTCAAACGCTTGGAGCCTTCAATGTTTCTGCCAACAGCATCCACGTTTCACATCCATATTGGAGAATGGAGACTACCAGCGATTTGTACAGTCTGTACTTTGTTTGAAAGCTGATTTTGCTCCTCCATATCCTTGTCAATTTGGCCATCGTTACAATGGCTGCAGCAATCCATGTACAGATTTCCAAGTTGCAGCTATCATCTTTAGACAAGATTGTTCCTAAGTATTTAAAACGAGACACTTCTTCCACTGAATTCCCATTCATGGTAATGTTGACACAGGTGTTAGTGTTTGTGCTATTCACCATTACTTTGGATTTCTTGGAGCTGACCTCCATTCCATATGCACCTGCTCTTTCAAAAAGTTTGTTGGTCAAGACCTGGAGCTCATTCTTACTACCTATTATGAGATCAAGGTCATCTGCAAAATGTAAGTTACAGACGGGTCTACTACTGATAGAGTTTGAAAGATCATGGTCATTCAGGGTTTCTTGCATGATTCTTTCTAGAAATAGGTTGAACAATGTGGGTGAAAGTATGCATCCCTGTCACACACCAACAGTCGTCCAGAAGAATCCTCCCATTTGTTTTCCCAGAAGAACTCCACTGGTGGTATCTTTAGGGACTGGATGACTTGGACAACTATAATGAATTCTCTAAGAATTTGCCAAAGACCATCATGCCATACATAATCAAATGCTTTCTTGAAATCAATAAAGTTGTAGAACACATTCTTTTGATGTTGCAGGTGTTTCTCTATGAGGATGCAACAACTGAAGACCTGTTCTATTGTACTTCATCCAGTTCTTGTTCCTTTGATAGCAGTTCTTCAGTCTTGAATTTCAAACAATTCAAAATGATATGGAGCAAGACTTTTCTAGGATGACTGATCAGGCTTATGTCCGTCAGCAATTTAACATTCTCATCCTCTATGACTGCTGCTCTCTGTCGGTTGGTCTTAATGAGGGATTCGAGAATATTGTAAGCCTATTTGTTATTACCATTAAGCATATCCTTCTCAATGGTTTTGCACTTATTTTGTATCCACTCCTCTTTAGCTGCTCACATTTTTCTCCTCGCGTCATTGTGCACTTCCTGATATTGGGTATAGACCTCACCACTTGAGTGCTTCTTTCCTCTCAATTCTCTCCATTTGTCACACAAATCCATGATTTTGCTTGTGATCCACAGTTGGATTTTCCTTCAGTGTTTACACTTCTTTAATGTGATCTGCAAAAGTGTCTAAATCATTGTTATTTAGGTTCAGGGCTGCAAACTTGCTGCTAACTTTGGTCTGGAACAGTTGAGGGACTTCAGGGTCTTTTAATTTCTCAACGTCGAAGCAGATGCGAGAGTCCTTTGAACAGCAATTCATTTTCAGCCTTAATTTAAATGTCGTCGTAGTCATCACAAGATCAGGATCGCTGCCATAACCTAAAAGTCTGGTTAATTGAATTTATGTTGTAATTGAGTCAGTATTGGTTAACACCAACTGAAACTGAGAGCTACAGTAATTTGGCTTCTTTTACTTCAGAAAAGGATCTAATCAGATCAAAGCTTAGATTATTTCCTCAACACCCACCCACCTGCCTCTATGTATGGATGCTGGCAAAGGGTGTGATAGCCAGAAATACTATTCTCTTTCACAAACCAATTGGAAAATGACAGGCAGTTGAAGAAGGCTGCAGAGTCTAAGCACCAAGATGAGGACAACAGTTTCAATATTTACTGTATTTATAATAAAAATATGATACACTCCCAAGATTTGCCAGTGTTGTTCAAAGTCCAATTCTTATGATGAAAACACTGAAAAAGATGGGACAAAAATATGGCAATAAGAAAAGACAGAGAAGATGATGATAATGATGATGAAGAAAACAGTGGGGAGGAGGAGGAGGGAGAAAATTCTTACTTTTCTACAACCCGGCATCCAGCAGAACTTTCATGGAGGATTGTCTCAGTGAGTTGTTCCCTACAAGAAACAAAATGAAAATTGTTAAAATGTAATTATCAATGACTGTTCTTTATAAAGCAACATGTCCACCAATTGGAAAGATTTCTGATAGCACAAAGCAAATTATTCATTACATGTTATAATTAGAAAAAATTAGTCACAATCATCACTGTACACTGATTATCATTACTAATTAGTAACTGCAATTTTTTTACTTTCAAATTAGCGAAAATATACTCTATTTAAATTTTGTTCAAAATCCCTAAGCACTTCGTCTTTGAGAAATCTGAAGACAAACCTACCACACAATGATAGTTGATTTTTATTAAATTAAAATCTTATTAAGTATTCCATTACTGTAGACCTGAGTCAAACTAAACAAGACTTTGTAAATATATCATTTAGAGAAAGACAAACATACATTACAAACTTTTTCCTACTACTTGTTGTGTTTTCTAATGGAATTTCACTGAAAAAACCACATTATGAATACATTTAGTAAGAATAAGGAAAAAAAATAAATAAAACAGCAAACTGGTTAATATTTAACGGAATAATCCTCGTTAACGTTGTGTAGCTAATCATTGGTCATTTCAATAAATGCTTAGAAATATATCAAAAAAAGAAAAATTGTTAAAGCAGCAGCATCCTACCTGCCTTTTTTTGCAACTTGTTTGGTTCATCCAAACCCAAGCAAAAAATGGTTACCTAATTCAGGTAGGACATTTCTTCACTTCAAAAGTCTAAAGATTTACAATGTATCTTCAATATCTGAGGAAACCAAAACTTAGGGGTTTTTTTTCTAAAGATGCTGGCTTCTACATAAAAAAGAAATTGGTTTGAGATGTGGTTGATTAGTCACACGTAACGAAGAAGAGAAACAAGTAGGCAAAAAAGGAAGGTTTGGTTTTGTTTGTTTTATGGCATATCAACCACAATGGGTCATTTAATGCAGACAACTTTTTTTTCCTGGTAATAGTTGTGTTTTGTAAAAAACGTATTGCTGGTAATAGTTGTGTTTTGTAAAAAACGTATTGCTGGTAATAGTTGTGTTTTGTAAAAAACGTATTGCTGGTAATAGTTGTGTTTTGTAAAAAACGTATTGCTGGTAATAGTTGTGTTTTGTAAAAACGCGTATTGCTGGTTGGTAATGTTTTTGTGTTTTGCTAAAATAGTTTTGTTTGGTAATAGTTGTTGTTTTGTAAAAAAACGTATTGCTGGTAATAGTTGTGTTTTAAAAAAAACGTATTGCTGGTAATAGTTGTGTTTTGTAAAAAATTGCTGGTAATAGTTGTTTGGTAAAATAGTTGTGTTTTGTAAAAAACGTATTGCTGGTAATGGTTTTTTCTTCAAAAATTTATTTCTGCTAATTTTTTTACAAAGTATTTCTGGTATTAAAACCTTTTTTGTAATGCTTTTTACCTCAGTTTCAGGGTTAACTATTTGCCCATAGCTGGGACCCTAACAGGTGCTACCAACCCGGGTCAATTAAGAGGTGGTTCCACGCTCTTGAAAGCCTCCTGATCAGAGGCCTTACTGTTGGACATAGTTTAATAGTTTATCGTCTTACCCTGGACGCAGATGTAGTTTATCACAAAAAAGGAAGGATTCTTTGCATCTAAGGCAAAACTTTCCATTGTAGGCGCACAAAGGATCAGAAAAGAAAAACCAACCGACAAAGAAATGCAAAAGTATAATGGGGTCAATTTGTTTTTAGAATCAAAACGACAATAAATTAAAACAAAAGAAAAGAAACCAATTCAAGAGACACTACCACAGAGTAAAGCATCAATTGTTAATACAAAATGACAAAGACGACCTCTGGGGTCTTGTAAAATAAAATTATAAACATACAATCAAAAGGTCATTGCTCAGTCTTTCACATTACACTTCAATTCTCGTTAGCAAGAACAAAAACAGAGAAAGGAGTTTAATGCACATTCAACAATATGAAAATATCAACAGAGCAAGAACAAAAAAAAAAAAAACAAACAAACAAAAAAACTCCCGTTTTCCTTATACAGGATTATTTATTCAGAGATTCACCTGACTGTCTGGGGGTTGGTAGGTAGCGCTTGGGACATCTCTGATACTACTGCCATCTTCTCACACGACAGATTAATGGACGAGATCTTCCATTTGGCCAGCGAGAACTGACTGTCCATCTTTACATCATAATGTACAGCTTTCTTTCCGATTCTCTACATCTCTGACCAATGGCTTGTCACCACCCAACAGCTTGCTCGTAACAGACTGCCATCTCACAACTGAATTACTTCAACTGTAACAACCTATATATAAATATAGACCTGGAATTACCTAATTTTTATTTATTTTCTTTTTACTACTTCTGGACAACACATGGCTCTGCTTTAAAGCTCTTAATTCATTTGTTTGTTTGTTTGTTTGTTTGTTTAGCTGCATATCAACTCCTTAATGAGGAAATTTCATTTTCTTGAGAGCATTAGTAATTCCATTTACAAAAATGTATAACTGGTAATATTTTTTTTTACTATGAAAATGTATTTTTATACTTTTATAGTATTGTGACCCCTGTTTAGGGGGTTAAACTATTTGCCTATAGTTGGGACTCTAACAGCCACCCTGGGTCGTAGTGCACCTGGAAACAGCAGCAATTAAAAGGTGGTTCCATGCTCCTGAAAGCCTCCCAATCAAAGGCCTTGCTGTTGGATGTAGTTTATCGCCATAGCCAAGAGTCTTAATTCATAGTTTTTACTGCTGGACATAAAACACTAGACACTTCCGTCTCAGATAAAATCAATTTGAGCCCACTTTGCAGGTGTTCTAATCACAGCCAGGTCCCATTAGGCCACAAAATAAACAAATAAAAAATAGGCAATCATTGACTTACCTGGTGAAAAGACTCATAAAAGTCTGGATAGTCCGTTCTGTAAATGCAACTCCCATCTGGATGCGGAGACCTTTGAACACAGCCAAAAAGAAACTGAGGATTTGGTCAGCAGTATCTGCAAAACAAACCAAAATCAATGACAAACTCAATCACAAAGGGTCCCATTAGGTACTGAATAAGGAATGTATTCTTTATTTTGAATAAATGGCAAACATGATACACTTTGGACCTAACTTCCCAGAATTATCCAAGACAGAAAATCATAAAGTTACATTTTAACTTCTTCCATGTGCTGCATCCATTCAGCACATAGAAAGTTGTGGAGAGCCATAACTGCCTATCTTGTGTAACCCTTAGAACTTTTCCTCCCTATTATAAAGTTTGTATAATGGTCGTAGTTCTGGTTAATAATACTGTAAAGAAACACTGCAGCAAAAGGTTGAGTGAAGAACAGGTTTAATCATATGAGAGACGTGGACTAATAATACAGTAATTGAGAATACCATAGTGCAATGTGGCAATGCACATGACTCAAACTATGAATTGTGACCCACTTTCTGAAAAGTGTTCCTATGAATAGATGTTTTATTCATAGTAGATAGACAAGTCTATGTTTCCTAATTAGTGTAGAGAAGGTTGGTCATCTTTCTACACAACACTCCCTTTGCTAAGCCCCTTTTCCCTTCTGCTTTCCATTCACATATCAGGTTAGCAACTCACTGCCTTCCCCCTATCTCTCTTTCTCTCAATATACCCTGTGAAGGTTAAGTTTTCCAAGCCTTCCTTCCTCATTTTGTACAAGTAAATTCAGTAGCCTTTTCCTGATTCTGAGTAGAAGCATATTTTCTTTAAGGCTTCCCTGTTGCTTACTTGGCTCCATTCATGGAATTTTCCTTCTATAGAACCACTTGTTTTTTCCTCATCTGTGGGGGGGGGGGTGATTGCCATATAAGAGGATGGATATCACATGGCAAGCCAAGACTCTTTTCTTTGTTTCTAACAAAATTTTTTTCCATTTCATGGATTCTCACAGCCCCAAATCACATTTTTTCCCCCCAATTTTGACATCTCAAGTTTCCTTCTTTTCCATCATTATATTTATGACTTCTACATCCAACTGAATTTCCTTGCCCAATTCCTTCAAAGAAAATTTCTCCCCTTGGATTCTATTCTAAATCAGGCCTCAATATGATCTGGAATTCTTGATGAGGTTTGAAACCCAATACAAGTAATGAAAGACATTCAATCCAAAATATCCTTGGCAAAAACTTGTAGGTCAAGATTATTTTTAATTAAATGCAGAAATTCATTCATGAGTTTGTTTAATAGAAGCAACATTTCATTAAGCAAAAAATTGAAAATTAATTATAAAAAGATGTTTGCCTTCTGTGAATACAACTTTATGACACTCCAATGAATTGGAGAGTCAATCAAATTGCAATGCTAAATTCAGATAGTTACAGAGACTGTTGGTGGGAAGATGAATTCTTCAATCCATTCTGGTTTACAAAACACATTGATTAAATCAGAGAACCCTAGCAGACAACGCTCACCTGGTTCGTGGATATACACTGGGAAAATGGCCAGGGTCACCTGCACGACTTCTTGAAGAGATTGATAACAAATCTGCTTGCTTTTGTTGGATTCTGAAGCAATTGCTTCAATCCAATCCTGAGAAATCTTCAAGGCATTTTCTATCACATACTTTGCTGAAAAAATGTATAAAAGTAAAAAAGCAATATTACAGAGTGCAAAGGTCAATTTGCCCTTGAAATAAGCAACAATCGTTTCATAACTGGCAGGAGGGAGATGTCGTTTTTAATGCACAGAGCATTTATAATTGAACAGCCATGAAACAACACAAATGTAGTACATTATCTAATATTAAAATAAGAGCCAATATGGCAAGGACAAGAGAGAAAAACATTTCAGAATGTTCACTTCAGATTTGGCTTAAATAAATTGATTGATTTGGGATTTTTTTTTTTTTACAGTTTCTCAACTCTTTGCAGGTTATTTAAAGCCAGAAAGTATTTTTAGATTCTAAGAATTTTGGGGATATAATAATGGTTTACTGATATAAGTCTTACTAATTAACGCATAGCTGAGGGAGAGGAGAGGTAGAAAACAGAAAAAAAAATTTTATTTAATAGAAATAAATCCAATTTATCCATTTTATTGGGTGGAAAATGTATTTGTACAATGCAAATTTCATATGTTAAAACTTAAATTCCTTTAATACTCTAGATTATTCAAAAGCAGGTTTTTTTTCTGCAAAAGGTACTGGTAACATATTAGTAACAGACATTAGAATGAATGCTGCAGCATATCAAATTATTTTGCAAGAAAATTTAATGATTTTGGTTGAAAATCTTGAACTTCCTCCTGATTAGATCTTCCAACAAGATAATGACCCGAAGCACACTGCAAAATCTACAAAGAAATGGCTTGATGAAAATAATATAAATATCCTGAAATGGCCAAGTTAGTCCCTAGATTTAAACCCAATCGAAAATCTGTGGTGTTATTTCAAAATTCAAATCCAATTGAGAGCTCAAAGAAACATCCCAAATCTGAAGACCATATGCAGAGAAGAACAAAACAAAATACCAACTAAAATTTGCAAATCATTAATTCAGTACTACAAGAAGTGGTTGTTTGCTGTAGAAGTGAATAATGGAAGTATTAAATGAAGATTATGTATTCTTTTTGCATTGTATGAATAATTTTTTTTTATCCATTAAAATGGATAAATGGGATTTATTTCTATTAAATGAAACATTTTTTTTGTTTTCTATTCATATTTTGTTATTATGCATCTGTGTACAGTTAATTATATGAAAAGTATGTTTATTTATTAGTTGGAAATTCAATAGATTAAAAATTTGTATGTGTACAAATATTTGTTTCCTCCCCACTATATATATATATATATATATGTGTGTGTGTGTGATCGCACACACAGACTCATATTGACTGCAAGCAATGTAAGTTTCATAAAGACATAAGTACATGTTGTATTAATCAGAATCTATTTCATCTGAAAATTTTCTTCATCTCCTTTTCCTTTCCTCCCATTCAAAAGATCATGAAAACTAGAAAGAAAAAAAAAAAGAAAGAAAGAAAGAGTGTCAAAAAGGGGTGACTCTCACCTTGTTGCTGTAAGGTTTTATTCTCTATAAGGGCTTGTGTGTCCTTCAATTGACAATACTCCATGGTCAGCTGACAACTGAAGTCCCGATGATATGTGGCCCTGTTGGTCCAATCTTGTTCAGTTTCACTAAGGTTCGGCCAAGGTAGTAAGAGATAATGCGATAAGGCTCGATAGACTAGTAACTGGATCTGAAATCAAAGAAGAGAGAGAGGGGCTGTATTAAAAGTGGACAAAATCAAATAGAATTATCCACAACTTCATTCATATTCACAAGGGAAAAGGGATTTTCAGAATAGAGAGAAATAAGCTGAGATTATTCAAAGGTGAAGGTCTCAAGATGAAGAAACTGCAAAACAAGTGATACCAGTAATCGCAAGAGTACATGAAGCATTAATAGAAAATTCATGGAAGTGAACAACAGTGCATCGATGTTGGTATAGTTTGCCCCCTACTTTCATATCTAAATATGAATTTATAGTAAAAGGGAAAGAGATTATCAGATAAAAAACATATTTAACAAAATATCTGATCATAGTTTTTAGGCACTGAAGCATTGTTTGCACACAAGAGTCACTGTCAGATATGTTACAAACAACAAATAGCAACAGTTAAGATACCTTGCTCAAGAGTGACCTGGAATGAAGGACCTTAACTCATATTTCATACTGTCCACTCACACACACAAGTTCTTTATGATGAATAAAGGATGTCTACAAGTTTTGGTTATTGACTGATTATCAATGTATGGATTTTTACCCCCAAACAAAATTTCTTGTTAGTCAATAAAGACTCCGTGTTTCACAAAAAGAGAGAGAGAGTCATTTTGATGTGTTTAGAAAGAAAGTGGAAATCATATCCCACCTCAAGTGGCAGCTCTTTACACTGACCCTGGCTGACCTGGGTGTACAGACCCTGGATGCACGGCATTTGCAGCAGGTAGGACGGCCTCACAGTCAACATCAAAGACAACA
Source organism: Acanthosepion pharaonis (assembly GCA_903632075.3). Lineage (NCBI taxonomy): Eukaryota > Metazoa > Mollusca > Cephalopoda > Sepiida > Sepiidae > Acanthosepion > Acanthosepion pharaonis. Next base: position 39,112 of record CAHIKZ030001707.1, read on the forward strand.
ACAGATGAGCTGCAGATTGGACTATTTTTTCAGGAATCTGAAAGCATGACAAAGAAAAAAAAAAAAAAAAAAAAAAACATAAAATAATACACTAAATGCCACCAAGTTTTTTGGGGGTTTTTTTGAAAATCTTTACTTCACCAAACATAAAACAGAAGCCAAGAACAGCCTTTAAAAAAAAGAAATGTAACAAATGAGTTTATAGGACCAATTGACACATAGTAAAAATAAAAATATTTAAATCAATTTTTAACAATCTATTCTCTGTTGGCAACTTGGTTCATCCAGCAAATAGTTTTGTTCCACTATTGGAGCAGCACTACAAGAGTATGTTTAAATGTTTTGCAGATGTTTTATTACTTCTAGCTATGGCAACAGAAAATGACTGACTGAAATTGACAATGGTAGCAGATATTACCAAAAGAGCCTATCAAGCTTGACAGGGTTTAGCAGGCTGGTTTTCTTAAAAAATTGAAGGGCACTGGTGCTCCTGGTTGAAATTTTTCTTATAAAGCTGATTGTAAATTACTGGCAAGTGAACAATTTATTTAGATTTAAAAGCAAAATACAACCTCTTTTTATGAAAAAAAAGAAAAATGGGTGGGTGGGGGATGTATAAGGTTTGTGGGCTTTACTCAGATCAACCAGTCAAATAAGAACTACGTTACATTTAAGCTGAGGGTAGAAGCAAAAATTAAGAAATTATTTTCCATAAATGGGTCATGACCTGTAGATTAGCAATCAATTGCTGTCATGTTTCAATACGCATCGGAACACGACTGCAATTGTGTAGCAATTTTGGCATTTTCAATGTAATATCCTAAATAAATATATATATATATATATATATATATATATATATATATATATATATATATGTGTGTGTGTGTATAATTAATTTTATATATATATATATATATATATATAATTCACAAAATGTGTGTGATCAGATGTTTATGCATTTCAGTTTTCATCTGATTTTGATGAAATTTTATTTGTTTGACATAATTCTTGCTGGTTTTGAGTTCAAATTGTTGGCGACAATGGCTCTCCACTACTTCCTATCCATTATAACTCACAGCAACATTTTACTATTTACTATCTGTTCTTGGACATATACCTTTCATAAAAACTTTAATAAAAATAAATATTATTTATTATTATTATACAGTTCCCTTTTCAGGGTCATCCCCACATTCAAATTGTTACCCCGCCTCCTTTTGGGGACGTGTCTCAGTTGCACCCAAATGTTGTTACTAATATTGCTTTTTGGGTGGGCTGACTTTAAACTTAAACTACTCCAAATGAACGGCAAAAATTCCCAGTAATGAATGACCTGGTTGAAGACGGGTTATACTGCTAGTGTGTGTGTTTGTGTGTATGTGTCTATATGTATGTATATATAAAAAAAAAAGAAACGGGTTAAGTCTGACAATCATTTAAAAAGAAAGTGTCTATATATATATATATATATATATATATATATATATATATATAAGTTCAGGGGACTCCTTTTTTTCTTTTTTAATCCATTTCATAATATGTTGTCAATGTTTACCTTAAGGTACATTTAATGAGCATATATAATCAGTCAGGAAAGATTGTTGAAGATTTGTTGTTTATGAACAGAAATTCTGACTTTGCTAATCAGACACTTTTTCATAGCTGAATGGTTAACAGCACATCAGATCAAATGATAGGAATTGAACTTGTAACCCCAATAGAAACTATCAGAGAAGCATATATATTTGTTTTTTATTTTTAAAAAACGAAATTCCTTGAACATTCAGGTCAGTAAATGTAATACTGTTTATTTAAAAAAAAAAAAACACAGAGCATTCATGTAAATAAATTGTATCTAATAAAATAATAAACAGAAAATATATCACTTTAAATATTATTTTTTTAGTGTATACTCATATTTGATGCTCTGTTTGTTTATTAAACAGTAAATTTATTTTTGCCGACCAGCCTGAATACGAGAAATCTTATATAAAAAAAAAAAAAAAAAAAATGTAAAATATAATGTGCACTCTCCAGCAGAATTCAAATGTGTGTCCTTGGGTAGAGAAAACCACCATTATATTCAATATGCCTTAGCAAATCATCCACAAAGAACCTTTTGCCAATCAAGCAAAGCCAAATAGTGTCTTTAAGTGAAATCCTTATCATAGACTCTCGAAATTACATATCTGCTCAATTTCGTATCCAAACGTAAACAAAGATGACAAACATATCAACATATGCAGTTATTAATCACTATCTCTGTGAGGATTATCTTGCCAGAGGGAAACATCAAGTCTATTTTTTTAACAGCTTGTATATATGAGAAAGAGAGAGAGAGAGAGTGAGAAATTTAGAGACCCAAACATTAACAGGAGACAGCATTAATTATTGTCTGTCAATGCAAATGAAAATATTGAAAGCCTTACCTGTTTTCTGAAAAGTGGGACAACAGCTTCAATGAGGGTAGAAAATAAACTTGCAAATTTGGCTTGTTGGTTAATCTTCTGTGCTTCTGTGTAATACTGGGCCAGCCAGTGAGCGTATGCCTTGAGGGTTGCCAGGGCTTGAGCATGCCTGAAATAAACCAAACATAAATACAATCAATCACTTTCTGACAAAATAAGGCACTTCAACATGGTGTAAGAGTTAACAAGCTTCTCTTGCTAGATCAATCAAAACAACCGAGTAGTGAGATCGATCCTCACTGGGTGCTCCACACTTCTGGCTTTGTGCCACATCTAAGCTATGCTTAGAAAATCATTTGGGTACCTCGAAGTGGTGTAATGGTTAGCAGGCTTGTCCCACTATAACAATTACAACTGAGTAATGACTTTGATCCTCACTGGGTGTCCCATAATTTCAGCTTTGTGCCACATCTAAGCTATGCTTAGAAGATCACCTCTCTCTGGCAAACTATTTTAAAAGGTGCTACCAAGATATTCAAATCAGATCAAATAGTAATTGCATTATAAGTTAATACACCAAAAAAGTCAGGATTGTTGAACAACAAGAGTAAATTCACTGCTTTGGTTTTATTTGGAGACTTTCATTTCAATTTTAATTTCATATAAATAAAATAAATTACTTTAATTTAAAATTATGGCAGAATTTAAGAAAAGCCTCAAAATACAATTACTTTATGATCAAATGACTTAATTTCTCCTGAAGGTAAAAAAAATAAATAAATAAAATAAAGTTTATAATTTCAGTTATTTATGTCCTTGAAACAGACTAAAACAATCAATCAGCAACAATTTTCATCTGCTTCAACAACAGGGTGGGGGGAAGAAAAAAGATACCAGTTTTTTTTGGCAGGGGATGGGGTCAGGGGTAGTGAAAAGGCTAATAATATTGTTACTAAAATAAATTTATTCTGCTTCATTGGCAATTTACAAAAAGTATCAAGTGTAATTGTTTTCTGATATATTAAAAACACTGTATCTAGTTTTATGATTTATTTACATAAGAACTAGGTGCCTTGGCATGAGATAAGTGTTAGTGAAGCTCATTACCAAGTAGTGAGTTTGATCCTCACTTAGTTCCCTCATATAAAATTTGGAAATCAAATAACCCAACAAGGGTTGTCATACCCTAAAAATCAACCAACCGACCAAGACCTAAATCTAATATTTTCAAGCAACAATTTGATCTTGACTTGCTTCATTACCCCTATATCACCATGGATTTTTTTTTTTTAAAAAAGACCTTAAAATGAAACTTGCTTATTAAATAAAAGAGCATATGTCTTTTAGTTATTAATTCTTTCTTACATCACATCTAGCAGTAAATAAAATGCACTTTTGTGCAATAAACTAACCAGTGAGGCCCAAAGCACCTTCTGAATAAATCAATCAACCAAAACGTTTGTTATAACGCCTTGCACTCTAACAAAGGGAAGTGAAGAATTAAAGAGAGAGAAAAAAAAATATCAACATTCCCTAAAGACTAAATAGTATTGTTGGGAAACCAGTATGAGTCACAGTAGTGCATAGAGGACAAAATGAAGACCAAGTGCAAATTTCAAAAAGGGGAAAGGATATTAATCATCATTGTTTTTACTTAACAAGTACAGCAGTAAAATATTTCAGTAGGCAAAAATAAATATACTGTTGAATAAATAAACAGAGCATCTAGTCAAATATGAATATCAACTTTTAAAGTGATAAAATATATATAAATGATAAATAAAAAAATTAAAGTGACTTATGGCTACATTTAACAACTTCAACGGTAAAATCAGGAGAGCTCACTAACACTCTAGTACGAGATCTTAAATGCATAAAGTTGTAGTATCAAAGAGGAAAGCTTATTTGGTACCAAAAGTGTTAACCTTTTAGCTTTAAGCACAATGCAAAATCTTTTTTTTTTCTTTTTTTTTTGCTATTTTATGTATAAGGAGTTTCCTTTTGGATTATTTCAGTCAAACTTTAAAGAGGAATATTTTTATGACTGTTTATTATAGTGGGGAATGAGTTCTTTCAAATCAAGCAACAGAGAAAAATACTTTTACCGTAAATACTTGTGTATATAAGCCTACTTCATGTATAGTGCGACCACTGAATGTTTTGTGAGAAACCACATTTGCTTATATTGCTCTTGTATGTGACCCCAGCTTCCGAGCAATACTAGTGGGACTACCATAGTCAAATATTGAAGTACTGGGCATCATCCTGGACATATTTTATAGCAAATAGATGGTCTTCATTCTTTTTTGTACAAAGCTATTCCAAAATGATGAGAAAAAAAAAATACTTACCGTAAAATATCTGATATGAAAATTTAAATACCGTTTTGTTTTTGTTCATGACCAACTACAGTACTTCAAAAAAAAAAAAAAAAAAAAAAAAGAAAATTTACCTGCATATGGGTAAACACCTTTTATTCTGTTGCATAAAAACTGATCCTAAATACTTTCAGTATACTCAAGCATATACAGTGCATGAAACTAACTTTGGATTGACAATTGTCTTATCAGGAATTGTCAAAGAGAAATTCAGAAAACATCATCATTAGAAACAATTACTTTGCATAAATATGTTTGTCTAATTGAATCCTAGAAGTGTAGACTAAAAGGTTGGGGGTGGGGGGCTTGTCAAGGTTCCATCTTTGAAGGCCTTGTGAAAGAAAAAAGTTTTTAAAAAATTACATAATAGCTATTTACCAAAATACTTTTAAACAAATCTCAAATCTGTTATTTACCAGTAACGCTTATATAAAGAAATCGAAACTCACAAATTGTGATTGTTTCACAAAAAAAAAAAAAAATATATAAATAAAAAGTAAAATAATAAAATAAAAGAGAAAAAAGTTTGGATCAGATTCTGACAAAGGCAAAATGATACATACACTTCTATGAAATCTGGTTGAAGAACAGTCTGTGCAATGGAACTAACTTCATACAATTTGGCTGAGGCACTGTAAGCAAGAGAATGGACCAACCTGACAAGAAAAAAAAAAAAAAAGAAACACACAAACCAGTCAATTATTCTACTTTCAAGTAACAATTTTCATCAGAGTGAATACACAAACTTATAACAACAGCTGGGTCATTTTTCATTAAACTGCCCAAACTGACCAACATTTAACTATAGAAAATCTTTGTTTTCTTAATTGCACTCATACAATTAAACTCCTCTTATGAAAATCTTTACTGGAAAAGTGCAAAGCTGATTAAAAAAATAAAGTATATTGTTTTGTACTCTTAAGGTCACTTATCAGCTGACATTGTCTTTATTGCTAGATTAAATACATAAATAAAAAAAATGAAATTCATACAAATATTTCTTTTTTTTTTTAATCAATCATTTTAAGAAACTATTGTCAGCTGTTTTCAGAAGTTTGTCCTTTCAAGAATTGTAAAGACTACTGAAGTTGTATGACCTTTAGTGATAGCTTAATATTTTAGACAACTTTTTTCAGTCATACATATCCACAAGGAAAGAGATGCAATCATCACATTCTATACTACAGGCTTACTCATGGTGCAACTAAGGGCCAGAACTGGAGGCCTATTTCAAAATGTTCAAAATTTCAGAACTTCTAAGAGAAAAGTTAAAACATTGACACAATTACTTAAATTTAAATTTTATTAAAATTAAATTTTATCAATATATTTGTTGTTATGAATAACAATATCAGAAAAATATTAACTTTCTGACAATGGCTTTTTATTTAATAAATTTCAGTGTAAAAACAAAATTGAGGAAAAAGTCTTCAGAAGAAAAGTTTATTAAACATAAAACATTAAAATTAATTTGAGTCTTTGTAACAATTGTAAGACTGGTAAAAATTCAATATAATTGTTACCTGTTAAAATCAGAAATACAAATTATGTAAAAAAAAAAATGTTTATCATTAGTGTATTTATTTGCTTTTATGAATAAAAATTTCATAGAAAAGAACATTAACTTTAAATTAAAAATGTTAAGTAAACTTTGAACCAACAAGACCAAAATTCCTAAATAATATTTATTTTTTTTTTTAAGAGAATTTTGAACAAACTTTTTTTTTTTTTTTGCAAGAAAACACAAAATAATCTAACAAGGCAGCAGCAGCTTTATCTCATTATCTCGTATTCAAGAATTTAATTTTTTCTTTGCCAATTCTCTTTCTTTATCATGATGGTGTTGATGACTAAATTTGCCACCAACATGCAGGTTCAGGACAAGAAGCTTCCAGTTTCACCAAAACCTGTTCCTGTCATCCATTCCTTATCGCCATTTGACTTTGCAAGAGTTGGTTGAAAGTGAAAGAAAATCAGAGTAGAAGAAAGTGCCAATGGCGTGAATTTGTTTAAGGTGGATCTCAACTTGTCAGGAAGTGACCCACACACTTGATATGACCTTCCTATAGCACATATGGAATGAGACATGCAGAATCCAGTTATGAAACTGCAAAAGATTGCAACTGATTCTGTTATAATTTCAAGTAGCACCTTCTGCAGCATGTCCATCATGTGTAGACCACTTCATTTGCTGGTTCAACCATTAAAATCTGTTGTAATAGTTATCATCATCATCATGTTTGTGCTTAGTCTGGGTCCTTGTCTACCAGGAATTTAGAACTCTGGACAGCATTGCTCTCAGAAGTATTGGACCACAATATAACAAGTATGAAGAAAATAAATCTCAATTACTCAATTTAATAAGCCAAATTTATTTTAAGTGTAAAAGCAAACATTTTTTTAAGCCAGCTACATCAGAAAACTACCACAGGACCAAACCTAAACTAAAACGTGTTGCTCTGATTGGAACAGGAAGTTTCTGAAATAGGCTTCCAGTTCTTGCCATGCATTGCACCATGTGTTGGCCTGTAATATACAACACTATAAGTATAATTTTTTTTTTTTTTTTATTGTCAGTTACCCAAACTTCATCCAAATCATATAAACCTGGCAATAGCCTTTAACCCTACTTATATATAATAAAAAGAAAAATATTTTTAGTCAATATATAGGGGGTGGGGAGACAGTCAAAATTCCTACACTTACCTCTGCACTAAACTATTAGCATCAGAGAATTTCTCAACAAAAGTCTCTCCGCTAAAATGATCAGCCATCCTCCCTAGAGCCTGCTGTAAGGAGGACAAATCACGCAGTATACAGTGAAGTCGGCGACACTCATTCTCTGCATCAATGGTCAGTTTGCGACCCTGCGAGCCATTCGAAACTACATACTGTTCCAATCCCATATATACATCCATATATTCCTGGAATGGCTCATACTACAAAACAAGACAGACTTAATGTAAATAGCTGAACCTTTTACCATTTTCATAATAAATGCATCAGAATTAAAGAAAAATTTTGATAACTTTAGAAACAAAACTTTTTGTAATTTTTTTTTTACTTGAGCTCACATTACAGATTACAATTTTAAAACTTTCAAGAATATTGAGTTTTTTCTAAAGGAAATGTACATTTTTATGCAAACAGAAAATGCAAAAACATTACAGTAAAAAAAATAAAAAATAATTATGCTAAATGAACAAGAAAAATAGTGCAAGCATTCAATTTTAAAACTTGCAGGAAATTCATTCTGAATAATGAACTGAAAAAAAAAAAAAAAAAAAATTTCTTTAAAATTTATGGCCATGTTCTTGCGTATTGATGCTTGACATGATGTCGCTCAAAGCAATCAAAATGTTTTTTTTTTAAAACTGCATTTTTATAATGCTCAGTGTGCAGCAGAAATACCTCCCACATAATGCTAAGACATAAGTTAGAAGAAGACACCATTGTCACTAATATCCTACCATTATGTGGGAGGTATTTCTACCACACCCTGTATAAATTTCTTTTACAGCAAAAGCAGATAAAATCTCAAAGCAAAATTCTCATCATGCATCTAAGGTTTTTTCATTCAATATTAAAAGATTTCACAACACAGGATTTATTTTCATGTTTTACACATAAGAAAAATATATATAAACAGACACACACATTTATAAAACAAAATGTTCAATAACTGTATTTTCTGATGAATATTACCTATTTTATTATTGTTCTTGTTAGATGACATTAGAAGTGCTTAGTTTTAATTAAATAAGATAAATACAAAATAAAAAAAAAAAAGATTTATCACAGCTGCCACATCAGAGTGCATTTCCAAGAAGTAAAACTGAAGATAAAAAGAAAATAAATTACACTTCTACCATATCATGCTAATTTTAAGGCGAAAAAAAAAAAAAGCACCACAAATTCTAAAATAATTTGTGCTGTTTCTGAAGAAGTTGCACTGAATGATCCAATATTTCAAAAATGGTTTGCAAATTGTAATATGGTAGATTTAACACTAAACAAGGCTCCATAGTCAAAGTGACCAGTTGAGATCGACAGCTATCACATCAAAATACTACTTGAGGATATAATGGCTGGTTGCTCATATACGAGTATGCCTGACTACTAGGGCAATTCGCCAATCCCTGTTGCAGACGCCTTCTCAGGCATATTTGTGTTTGTTCAACACCCACAGAGTCCACCTGAGGTTTTATACTGCAATTATGCTGAGCTGGCCCTAGTTACGGTTTCTAGCATGGTCAAGAGTCTGAACAAGGCCAGCACACTCACACCCTCAGTCACAATGACTTTTGACTTCGTGCTAGCACAACAATCAACGGCTCCCAAATCATTTCATGTATCCAATTTCATACACGGGGCTTTGGTCAACTAAAAGTGTGGTTTTTCAGGCACTTTCCAAAAGGTGCTGCTCGCTGGGATCACCTCCCCAGGCTGATAGCATCAAGAAGACAAATTGAGCATGAGGAGATTCAAACCCAGGTCTTATGATTGGAAAGCAAATGTTCCAACCACATACCAATGACTTGAGAATAGTCAATGTTTTATGACATGGAAAGTAAGCAAGAGATTCAAAATATCCCAATCAAAACCCAAAATTATTTAAAACTATCTTTCACTTGCATTAGTCACTTCAATGTACACTTTTTAGATAAGTTAAATAAAACAAAATTATAACACAAAAGTAAGGAGATTGTGTAGCAAGAAGCAAAGTAAACTACTACAGCAATATTGAAAAAGATTTCATCAGCATAAAATGATGGTGTGTATATGATAGGATTGAAAAGGAATTTTCTATGATGAACTTCCAGTGAACCAAATGATTGATATGAACAAGTACTGCTCCTTACAAGACCCAGTAAGATAGCAATCAACAAAAAGTACCAGGAGGTTCTTTAGTTAAAGAGTATAATGATCAATCAAGATTAACACTAGAATTAAAGGTGACAGGCTGCAAATGTCACTCATCTGCGACATCCTCCAAATATTGAACCTTAAGATTACCTTTTTTTATTTTTAGTTTTTACAGAAATCTCTTAATGAAAGAGTAAACTCCCAATTCCCTGGATGCTATCTAAGAGTAATTATTTGCCCAGGAAAGATGAAACTATGAATATACTTACAATTGAGTGGAAACGGATGAAACTATGAATATGCCAATAGTGGAAGGTAGTAGAACAAAATTGTTACAATGAAGTTGAAAAATAAAAATTTTGTCTTTTCTTTTTAACCCTTTCAGCCTTGCGTTCCTGAACAATTCTAACCCTTCTGCCTGAGCTCCCGAGTTAAAATTCGCAAATAATTAGTATGTAATGTTTCACAGTAGATATAAAAATAATTACAAGCATTTACCACTGTTCAACTGGTGGCTGGGCATTACGTCATTTTTCTCTACCACCGGTAAAGCAGGGGTCAGGACTCAAAGGGTTAATAAGCCAAAACAAACTTTTTAAGATAACCCAACTCCCTCCCTTCAGTTCCACAGATTCCACTGAGCAGGGCAGGGTACAACTCTCAGCAATGCAAGGTATCACTTCTGTGATTTTCATAGCAATTAAGTTTTTATGGGACAAAGTAGTTAGCCTTATGCCCCAACTGTTTTCAGACCAGATTTTCACTTACAGTATCCATTGTTGCCAAGCAGTTTCCCATCTAACTACTGACTGGCCTTGTCATTGCTTAACTTCAATGATCAGTGTGATTTGATTATAAGCAATAACTGAACCCATGAGCAATAAAACTGCATAATTAGAGTCATTTATAGGTCAACTGATTTGTGCTCTCAAAATAAGTGAACCAATTTCAATTCTGACTCAATTTTGTACCATTTTATGAATCAGAAAATTAATGTTGATAGAAGATTCTCTCCTCATTCTGCATTCTCATCAACAATGGAAAATAAAATTTTCCAACTCATAGAACTGAATAATTGAAAAGACATGAATTCTTAATTTGTACTGACAGATGAGAAAAGACTACTCCTACCGATGGGAAGGAGTTTGGAGATGAAAAGAAGTCATTGCTTACCAGTAAATGGAAAGTTTCTCCTGTGAGAATTTCAGACACTTTCGCAATCACCTCAAGGCACTGTCGTAGGAAATGTTGCCATTCTGTCTCAGCCTAAAACAAAACAAGAGATAGTCTCATTTCACAAACAAAAGACAACTTAAAAGCATTTCTAGTTTTACTCACAGAAACTCTTTATACTTTACAAAACAAAATTGTTTCTTATCAACTATTCTAATGAATGTCCTTTCAATTCAGCAGAGACAATACAGGTTTACCTCACCCTATGTCGTTAATAGGTTCCAGAGGTCACCAATTAGGTTGAAAAACAACTTAAATTGAAATAATCACACTATAAACTGCAAATAAGCACCCCCCAATGCATGCATCAGTATTTATGATATGTACATACAGTACTGTGAATAAAATAATTTATCAGCGATACAGCCTCACACTTAGTATTAGCAATGAAAGAACAGTCTGACAATTTTGTCCAATATAATCCAGTTTCATCAACATTAAAAATTTGTTCACGAACAAAGCCATTTTATTCGATGATCTTCGCCAATGGTTTAGGAAAATTACCTGATGCACTTTCACCTTGCTTCTTAATGGAGTGATAATTTCTTCATTCTTTAAATCTCATAAACCAGCCTTGACTCACTTTAAACTCTACATCTTTCTCATTTGGGTATTTTTTGTTCAGGTCCTCAAAGACAACACTTTTGCTTGAATGATTTCTTGACTAATAGCAGCTGATGATTCAACCTATCAATCCAGAGAGAGAAGTTGTTCCATCTCTTCAAAGATTTTTTCCTCTTTCTTATTGATAACAATATTCATCATCCTTGGGGCATCAGATTTGCTATGTGCTAAAATCTTATCCTTATTGGGAACAATCGTCGATACAGTTGTGTAACTCATTAGTAGTCAGAAAAATCAATTATACATAAGCTGGATATGAGCAAATTCCACAGATATTCAATATGTCCAACTAAGAGAAATGGAGGCTGATGATAATATCCATTAGGCTACCATATTATTGCTTTAAATATTCAATGAAGTTAATTGGGAAAACTATATTTTATTATTAGATTTTAACAACACGTTGATCACTCACCTTTTAACCCACATGGCGGCCACTCTCACCTTTTCTTTTTCTCTGAATTACAGAGTTATGCATGACTGAATACTGGCCATGTGATGAATGAAACTAATAAAAAACCTTTGTTCTTGAGATTTATTAACATTGCTAATGCTAGAATAATTAGAAATTCCCAGTTTTTCATAACAAAAACTAATGTCATGCCACTTGGAATTTGATCAATTATTAGTTGGAGAATCAATAAATCAATACTCAAATCAGTTTGTAAGAAAATAGTTAAGAAAAATAACAGGTTAGATTTTCTTATTGAAATTCCATTCATTGTAAATAAAGATAAAAAAAAAAAAAAAGAAACATTATAACATTTTCTTTTATAAATATCCCAATAATGAAATTAACTATTAATTAAAAATTAATTAATAAATAAATAATTATAATAAATGACGATAGTATTTAAAATGTCCAGCTGGACATGTTTAATTAAAATGGAATAAAATTTCAAAGAAAATATTAAAAATTTACATTTGCTCTATTTAATTAGTTTAATGTATCAATAATATTACATAGAGGAAAATCAGAAAAGAAAAAAAAACATAATTGAAGTAAATAGTTAAAACATTAAAAAATCTCTTCATATTTCCAAATTAATTAGGTAACTTTTCCACCACTTTGAATCCAGGATGAAATTAATTGATATCATTTCATAATCTAATAACTTGACCAATTCTCATTTAAATGAACTCAAATTTTAACAGCATTTGTAGAAACAATTCAAAATTTGGTGCAACTATAGTATACAATCTACCATGGTATCAAACATGTGGTCTACCTCATTTACTACTATAGTATGCAGCCTACCAGGGCTATGAATAATACCTCACCTTACGTGCCATCCACCTGCAGTCTACCACGATGAATTCTACCATCACCTCACCTCTTGTGTGTCCTGTCCACATAAAAGGAAGGAAATCGTTAGATGTTAAAACTATGATTCTGAAAAAAATGAGGTGTTGGTACTGAGCTTTTCCAGACACACCTTTTGATCTTGATTAGTTCTGCTGAGAAGATGCTGAGGAAAGATTCAGATGATTTATTTGTGCCATTCTTTAATGATATAAGAAGTGTTTATCACTGAAATAAATGTCTTCGAGTTCATAACGTGTTTAATTTTGTTTTCCTGCTATTTAAATATATTGTAGATAAGGTAGATTGTATGCTATAGTATTAAATAGCCCTGGTAGACCACATACTATAGTAGTAAATGAGGTGGACCACATGCTATAGTGCTGGATACCGTGGTAGGCTGCAATGCTATAAGAGCACCCAAAATTCTATGTTTAATATCCTTTTTTTTTTTTTATTTTTTATTTCATATATAGAAATGCCATTCACTGGAAAAGGAAAATGTGTTTTGTGTTGGAATATGCTTGAACAGAGTCAAACAGGGCTGTGCAGTGTGCATTTGAACCTAAGAAAGAAAATTGTTTCTTGTAGAAATCATTAGTTATTTCATAATTTAATCAGAAAATAAAACCCCAACTGAATAATGTCTTTGCAAAATGCTATTATATATGAAAATATTAGAAAAAAAATCCAGGACACAGATTTATATTTTAATAAGAATCTATAGCAGTAATCTCAAGAATTTTTCTTTTAAGTTACTTTCTATTTAATGAGTGTGGCATTCTTCAGGTCAAAATTTTGGTTGAATTCTATGTTTAATGTCCTTTTTTTTTTCTTTTTTTTTTTTTATTTCAGATATAGAAATGCCATTCACTGGAAAAGGAAAAGGTATTTTGTGTTGAAATATGCTTAAACACAGCCAAACAATACTATGAAGCGTGCATTTGTGAAAGAATTAAAAATGTAGCAATTGCTATGCTGTTACCAAGACATGGTGCAGCATGTTTGACGAGAGGTAGACTACCAACTTGACATATGCCATGTCACAGGCAGTGGCACCTATTGAAAACTTGTGAAATATTTCATGAAATCAACAAACCTTTGAACTTCTAATTCAAATTTTGATGAAGAAATCTTATTTTGCTCAACAATAAGCCTGTTTAGTTTCATTTGCCTGTAGTTACTCAAATATTTGCATCTCAAAAGAGATTTTTTTTAAACACCCTGTTATGTCAACTTATCCCCAGAATGGAGGTTCAAATCATGGCAGGATCCATTTAAATTTTATTGACCAACTAGCAGTAGAACCCGGCGTTGCCTGGGGATGTAACAGTAAGAGATAGATCAAGTAGCGACCATCATAAAGACTGAAAAATAAAATTGACAAAGATTATTGTTTAAGGTTGACGGACACGCATGTCTTAATTAGTTTTTTTTGTTTTGTTTTTTTTTGTTTTACGAATTGGTCAAACCCAAACTCAAAACAAAAACATTGTTTTCAATTGATATGAGTCTACTGATTGAATGGAATTTTATTATAAACAATTGTCTTGTAAATGGAATTTTTAAAGCATTCTGAATGTAAAAATAAAGAAAAAAAGTGTGCAAGACAATAAGAAACACTAAAAAAAAAAAAAAGTGAAGTTTTGTTGAAATCGGTTGAAAAATGTAGGAAATCCGATCCCATATATAAACGAACACAGACACACACACACACAAACCTGGCTTTTTATAATAAGTATAACTCGATATGAGTTGTCCCCCTTTCATTCCATGAAAGCAATGCCTCTTAATCGTGTTTTCAGATTGATTTTGCAAAAACAATTGTATTTTTCAATTTTTGGCACTGTCAGAACCACTGCAAAGGTAATTTTATCTAGTCCTGTGAAGTTTTGTTGAAATCGGTTGAAAAATGTAGGAAATCCGATCCAATATATAAACACACACACACACACACACAACCTGGGTTTTATAATAATAAGATAAGATCACATTCTGTGCTATTTAACACACACACAGAATGATGTGTGTATATATATATATATATATATATATATATATATATATATATATATATATAATTTTTCTGGTATTTTTTTTTTTTGTGTTTGAAAATAAAATAAAACAAAAAAAATTTTATTCCTATATTGCATTCTCTGATGATGTTTTAATAAAAGCTAAAAACTTGTTAGATTTATAAATTTTTTCCTATTTTTTTTCTATCATTCTGTTAGATTTTGAGATAGAGATTATATATATAAATATATATATATATATATATATATATATATTTTTTGTATATTTAGGCAGCAATTTTCATTAAATAATATAGACAAGTTTTGTATACTTATTTTAAATAAGTTCTTTTCATATTGTCTGATAAGCTTAATAACATTATCATTGAAAGACGAAAGGAAATCACCATATTGATACATGTTTAAATCCAATCTAAGGATTATTTTTATAAGCCATTATCAAAGATGACAATTACTTTTCAATATATCAACCAATACACAGACGAAACAATAATGGTAGTCCATTTTTGTTGCATGAAAAATTTCAAAGCAACAACTAACTAGTGTATATGAGACACGCAAGCGAAAATCACGTTACAGCTCATGACATCACACATGACCACGTGAGAGTGAAAATAAGAAGTATTAAGTATGGAAAGCCGTTGGTATAAACTAATGGCTTCTGTTATCAATTATAAGAATTTAAGAATATTTGTGGAAATTTCATAGTTTATTTTGTTCAGGTAAGGTTTCAACTGTTATGTATATAGCTTCAAGAACTTTTAGTTTTTGTTTATTGTTTTCATGTTTGTGTTTCCAACAAGGATTTTCTAGAATTGATTAATGGCAGGCATCTTTGTGTGTGTATATATATATATATATATATATATATATATATATATATATATATATCCTTATTATGTCATGTTTTTCTGACAATTGACAATACCTTTCTCTTTTTTTTCGAATGTATGCCAAAATTTGCTTAAAAAATTTTTAGAGGAAAAAAATTACAAAACCCTTTGTTCACTGCAAAATTGGATTAAAATATTCAGGTTCTTAATACAGAAAATGACAAAAGCTAAACTAAAAATAACTGGCAGAGTAATAGTAAAGTCAGTGCGCAATTATTAAAAAAATTTTCTTACATATCTATTTTTTTGAAATATCGTGTTCCTTCAATATATAGATTTTTATCTCTTTATCTATAAATTGCCCTGACTTCTTGAGGAAAAATAGTGAAATAATTTTCCCTATTACCATCACCAGTGTTTTCATTTTCCTTTCTTCTAGACTGGTTGCCACTTAAGGCTAGAGAGACCAGTCCACCATGCTATTAACCGATAGCTATGGGTAGAAGAGTACATTAATGGGTACCAAATTGAACACAACAGACTGAGACAGAACTGAACTCTTCTGATTCCTCTTACCAACACTGATAACCCTAACTACTGCACACAGCTTGACGAGATTCAAATACAAGTTAGCATTGAAATAAAATTTTGATTGTTTAATTCTCAGTCCCAATTCAATACGAGTGGAATTTGCTGCATCACTCAACATGAACCAGACACGACGACAAGAGTGAACTTGACAATCTAAAAGTTACACTTCAACACAAAAGGGATCATATGAAACAAGAGAGACAAATTTGCCATGAGAGCAGACAAACAAAAACTGTCTCATTCTATAAGATGACAGAGTAAACAGATTTAAATAGCAGCAATGTTTTTTGCCACCATGTTTCAAAATGTTTGATATATAATCATCAGAGTGAATTAAAGTAGAGATTTTCTTTAAATAAATTCTACCTTTGATATTACAAATTTACATAAACAGCAGTGAAGCACAAATTCACAGTGGCAGCCCCTCATTCCAAATAGTGGCTTTGATCTCTCAAACTAATTTCAGGTCATACACATTATCAATGTTTAATTGAAACTCCAGCCGATCTTGGAGGGGGGGGGTAATAATTGAGATTGCTTCTTCATCTGTCAATCAAAATCAAAGGAAAAAGAAAGAAAAAATACAACTTACATCATCATCAAGAGCTTCGTCATCTAATTCTTCTAATTGTGACTGATTAAAGCGGAACTGTAACTTCTGAAGAATGTGCGTAACAAGAGACAGCAGTGCTGGTTTGTATCTGGAATGATAAGAAAATGAAAAGACATTTTAAGGTACTAAACAAGAGACAAAGACAATTTGCTATATACACACACACACACACACAATACTTTAACAGGAGATAACTGATAACTGACATCCATTAGACATGACACATGGAACTAAAACAGTCTACGCCAGTGAGCAAAAAAAAGGGTTCAGTTTGACATTCCAACCACCAGAAGAATCATTTTTTTGTACAAAGGCTGAAATGTTGTAATAAATATGGCAACAAGGATGAGGACAACAGTCCGAATAATGTAAATAGTGTACATAATACCTCATCTCAAAAATATATATATATATATATATATATATATATATAAATAAATGGAAGTAGACTTGCAACGGTTAAAACCATTTCTAAGACTTATAACTCCCAAAACAAATATTTTCAGGAAGGTGTGTGTAAATTGAATAAAAGCAAACTAAAAATTTATCTTGTGCATCAAACGTTTCATCCTCTGATGGACTTTATCAAGGCAATATACTCCTTTTCCCAAGCAACATACAGGAAGATATAAAATTTTAAAAAATTAAAAAACTGTTAAATTCATAACCTCATTATTTAAAATCTAGAATACATAAAACTCAAACTAAAATAATATAACTAATAATTCATCACAAAAAATAATAAATCAACATTTACTCACTTTTGTTTATTAGACATTAAATTACATCACTTAGCATCTTCCATAATTTATCTCGACTTTTCAGTTAACATAACATACATTTAAGAGTGTTCTTAATGTAATAATTTTGAAAAAGAAACATTTTTACTTTTGTTTATAAATACTTGTTGCAAAATAAAATTCTTACATTTGCCTTGATAAAGTCCATCAGAGGACGAATTGTGTTGGTTAAGTTTTCCTTTTGTCTTTATTCATATTTTGTTCTTTTACAGAGAGATTTTTAGTTATATCTGAAATTTCACACACACAAGTCATATAACATTGAGCTGTATGTGGCTTCTTTTGTCTGAAAAGAATATCAAGCAAACTGTTCTTTTATAAAATTTTAAGAACAAATTCACGTTTTCACTGCTGATTAATCTTGAATTTTCTTTCCAAGACAATGTCTACATTGTCCTTGACATAACTAAGAAAAGGCTCCCTTCATCCCAAGACTGAACATAAAGGCTTCAGCATGACTTTGCATTGCCCATGTCAGGCATCTTTTGAAACTGCTTATAACTCAAATTTTAAAACTTCCCATAAGTTGTACTTGCTTTTGTTACCACCAAACAACAGGTAGCATCTGTTCAATTTATACACACTATTAGAGCTGGTGACATCCTGCTAGAGTTGGTGACAGAACAAAAAACGCTAGAATTAGCAGCAGCGCAATATCCACGTTAATAACAGTAAAAGCAAAACTTTCAATATGGCTATAATATATATATATATATATATATATATATATATATACTAAATTTAAAATACTATAATTAAAAAAATTCCAAAAAGTTTTTTAAGTTACCTCCCTTGCATAGAGGTTAAAAAGAAATATTTTGAATTTACTGTGATAACACAACTATAGATATGCAATAAAAGGTCCCAAACTTAATAAAAACAAAGTTTCATCGTTAAAATGTTTATGTTATTAAAAGGAAAGAACAAAGTATTTTTTTTAATTTTTTCCTTCTTTCTAACATGTTCTAAATTTGGGTCAAAAATCTATTTTTTTTTTTTTGTTAACTTTGTAATACTTGTGGTAATGGCCATTTTAGTGTACCAGTTTCCAAGAGAAAACCCATTAATTTGGAAATTCTTGCAAAAATAATTGTCCGATTTTAATGAAACTTCCAGGACTTATTAAAAAATGAATTAATTTATTTTTGAAATTTTTATTTTTTAGAAAATCTTGGTAAAAATATTTCTTTTTCTTTTTTTTTTTAAAAAAAAAATCTTTTACCCCCCCCACTCCGTTAAATTAATTTTATGAAATTTTCTAGAATTTCAAAGTGTATGCAAATTGTTTTATATTATTTATAAGCAGGAACCCTTGGAGAAATTAAATCAATTTTTTTTTTTCACAACTACTGCCAACTTTTTAAAAATATGCTCCAAATCATAAACTAAAAACTGCAATAAACTATCTAATTATCAAATTAGATAGGCTTTTATTTGCTTTTATAAATAATATACATTAAGGACATTATTATCTGAAGAAAAAAATTTTTTTTCGATGAATAAAGAATTTTTACAAGAATTGTTTGCATTTTTCTTTTAATTTTTTTTATTTTTCTTTAATTTTAAAAAATGCTTTAAAATTCTTTCAAGCAGAGTTATTAAGTTTTTAAGTGAAGACTATATTTACTAAGCAAAAATTAAAAGCTTAAAACAAATAATGCTACCAAAACTTTTTACCACAATTAAAAATATATATATATATTTTTTTTTTTTTTAGTATGATATCTCATAAGTGACATTATGGTTAAAAGGTCACGTGTTTCAAAGATTGTCTTCTCCTTTGGGAAAGCCCTTTGACATGTAAAAGTATTATCTCACTCTCAGTTATTAGATTAAAAATTAAGTTGAGATAATAAAATTCTTATTTATCAAATTAAACAATAACTCGGTGAGATATTTTAATTATTAATATAATAATTTTATTAGTTATTATCTCAGTTATTAAATTAAAAATGTAATAACTTAATGTAATATTAATAATTAATAAAATTATTTATCATTATCTTAGCTATTAAATAATGAAAGAGATAGAGGTAACTCAATAATGTAAGAAATTTTTATAGTATCTTAAATTATTATAAGAAACAAAAAAAAAAAACTTATGTCACTTTTGATGCCCCATACTAAACCTGTCAACACATTCAGCCATCAAATTATCAATGGAGACGTGAAAATAAGACCCCAAGGTCAAGAAATGTTTGTCTAGAAAACTTTATGCTAAAGTAAGTGATATTTGTTTCAGAACAGATTAATTTAACTTTAAATTTGCTAATTTTATGAAAGTAATGTTTTAGAAATGTATAACTTATTTTAGTAGCATTTTCAAAACAGAAGAATAAGTTCATTTACATTTCTGTTAAAAAAAAAAAAAAAAAAAAGCTAAAAATGGCCGTTTCAGAAGCATCAACTAAAAATCATTCAAATTCTTATTTGAAATGCTCCACAGTATTTTTTTGTTCTGGAATTCGAAAATTTAATCCTTTAGCTTTCAATTGAAGTGGTGGAAAAGCTTCAAAAAGGATTTTTCCTTTATGAAAAAATACATTTAAACTTACGAATTTTTGGAGGTATATATATATATATATATATATATATATATATATACACACGAGGCATGTGTATGATAAAAAAAACAGACACACGCATGAAAAATTTTACGTATGTATAAATACATTTCTTCCACAGATGTTATAAATACAGTGCTCAATGTTAACAGAGCTATAAGTATATATTAGTGAATATATATAATATCCAATGTTGGTAGCATGACAGAGTTTCATGCAGTTGCAGCATGAAACTCCAAGTGAGTCATGCTACTGACATTGGAGATATATATATATATATATATGAGTATAGAGAGCATCATATTCAACTCAAATTTGCATACACATTATGTATTTGAGCTTATATTCTAACATGTACCAATTCAAGATAGGAAGTTTAAATAAGAATCTATTTAAAACATGAACAACAAGTTGTTTTTGGCAGAGTTTCTGATACAATATTCTCAAAAGTACTTAAATGTTTTTACTATATGCCTAAGATTCTTTTTTTACATTAATCATAAGAAAAATGCCCAATTTTCCAAGTCAATATGAATTTGAACAGATTTCAGAGTAATTCAGCAAATGCTTTCAAAGACAACAACACAATACTGTTCTTTGAAAAGAAGTGAAGTAGCCTTTCTACAATCATTACCAACACTTACCTATTGATAATTTCTGTGTGATCTGATGACCTGGATTCAATGCAAGTGTGAAGATAGTCTAAAAATACTGTCCAGATGTCCAGGCAGTTGAAGAACCCTTCATTCATCGGCTACAGCAAGACAAACAAAAATACATTTAAGGCTCCTTAAAGCAAGCAATAGGTTTCAAAATTTTAAACAATTTTCTTCAAATATAAACAGTTGTTTGAGCAAATTGGATATCCATGAGGAAACTAAAGCTTTTCTCACATTGGAAGCTATGCTATTTACAATGATTTTTTTTTTTTTTTTATAAAGTGAACGAATGTGATTCTGATGATCATCTATCAATATTCAAAGAACTAATGAATTCTTTCAATGTTGGACAACTTCTTGCCCTTGAGAAGTCATGCTATGGCAAGTAGAGTGGGGTTCAAATTGAAAAAAAGACTTTTTTTACCATCTAATTGCTAAACAAGCAAATAGCTTCCATTTTAAAGGGACCGGAAGTAGTGGAATGATTGAAAGACAACAAAAGATTTAAAAACTTTTTAAAAAAATTCATATGCCAAAAATATGATTTCAAAATTTAAATTATTATGAATTACTTGTAATTGCATGCATGAATCCCAGCATAAATAGTTATAAATAATTATTGATCGATTTTATCAGTGATATTTTTGCATTATATCAAGTATTAAGAGTATAATAACTAGGGTCCGCAAATTGGAGGAGAGAGTTATCAATCAATGTTGCAATTTAAAATTCACAGTTATCTCCCTTAACCCTTTCCATTTTTAAATGTACATTTTATCATATAAAAATTGATGATGTGAGCAAATTTTCATTCCAAAAATGTGGCTCAGAGAAAAAAAAAAGTCTGGGAACCACTGCAATGGATGTTCAAGACAAGGAGCCTCATTTATATCAACCACCAATAAATGATGGATGAAAGTTCAGGGTCTGCTCGATGGTGGTGGAAGGTTACTAGTTTGGTTTTAGCCATAGTGAATTTTAAAAGCCAGTCCTTTCCCATTGAGCTACCTGGGCTAGGTCAGAGAAGAGATGGGATTTTTGGAGGTGCAACTTTAAACTTTAATCTGCATAGATACTCGTTAATGAATACAACTAATTAACTGAAATGCTGTCACAGCAACACAAACAATGTCCAATAATCCAAGCAAATCTCAAAATAACATTTTTCAAAATTATATATAATTTTGAATAGTTTCTTTTTTTTTCATGTGACAGTCATCAAAAACTACTTTGTAGGATCTGTGTGTAAATGCATATATACAAATCAAGAGTTTGTTTTTTCATGCAACACTCACCTGCCTAAATGTATACTTGAACAAAAGGGCGAGGAACTCTAAGACTGGAAATTTAACATTCGACTCAAACCTTCTCAAGTGGATACTCACAAACAATCGAAGAAAGTCAGTGAACTTTTCCACATAACTGAAAAGAGAAGTTTTGTTCTTTGCTTTTAATTTGTTTTTTTTAAAAGAGGAATTTATAAGAACCAAAAAGGAAATGGGTTAAAATTTTACAAAAATGACATTAACAAAATGGCCTCAACAAAGTAACACAATGACTTGATTGAATTATTTTGTTTTTTTGGGGTTTTTTTGCTTTTTTTTTTTTACAGCTTATCAACCCTTTGTGGGTTATTTAAAGCAGAAAAATATTTTAGATTGTAATTCATTTTGTTGCGAATTAATATTGCATTAACAATTCTTTTGAGAATTACAATGATTTTTCCAGATATTAAATATTTTCCTACTATTTAAACCATAGATGGGAGGAGATAGATTCATACCTTTTCTCTAGAGTATTAATACATAAGTGAATGTAATAAACCCAAATGGTATTCAAACTCAGTTTTCCAATTTCTCGTTCTGAGCTACAGGTAGATAAGGTTTGATTGAGTGAGTGAATTGTTTTTTTTTTTTTTACAGCTTAGTAGGTTAATTTAAAGCTGAAATATTTTGTATTGCAATTTTGTATTCACAATTGAATACATCGTAGATGATACTCAGCTTTTGTGAATGTACATGTTTCAGAGAATATCATTACTAGAGGCGATGATATGTGTTTTATGTTGTAGTTTTTTTGAAGTTATATTTTGGAATAGAGTTTCATTAAAGAAATTGTAGGATATTACATGGATTAATGTCATGAAAGAGTTCTTCCATGATGGTCATTTGGTAGTATTTTAAACGAATTTGTGTATAGTTCTTGGTATGCCGTACAGATTGGAGGTGGCTCTTGTTTTATAATATAAGAATGTGTTATGGAATGTCTGATATGAAATCTGGATATTATTACAAGAATAATTCTTTTTTTTTTTGTATATAACAATTTTTGCAGATATAAGTCCTAATATTGGGGGGTGAGGAGATAGATTCATACCTTTCTAAGTGTATCTGAAAGTAAATGAATGCAATGAACCAGACTGGAATTCAAACTCTAACAACAATGAAAGCAACAATAATTATAAGTATTAAATGATAGGGTGGGGAGAAAAGAAGAAAGAAATTGAAAAAGGCTAGAATCGACCATACTTACCATTCATCAAGGTCAGTGAGTTTGTTCCCACCTGTATTTACCGTGCTCTCTTTGGTCAAGCGCTGAAGTAAGAAGAATGTTTGCTGAAACATTTGCAGCAAAAAGTCTTCAAATTCTTGGGGAACACAATTCTTGGAAAGCAATTCATTAATACAGTTCATTGCCAAAACACCAAGGGACTGGGTGTTGCTGCCCCCATGGTGCCCACCCCCAACACCGCTGCTCAGGTTGCCAGTGCCTGCCCCTCCTCCCCCAGTGCCCCCGCTGCCACCACCACTGCACCGATATCCGCTACGCACCTCACAGCCAAAGGCGGCAAAATGGAAGATTGTACTAAGCAGGTTGGGAGTAATAGTGTTAGAGAGTGGGACCCAACTGAAGTAGTGGGCCAGGCAGCTGAGGGCCAGCTCACACAGCTGGGCCGAGTCGTTGTCCAATGGGGGAAGGGCCTCTAGTTGTACTCCACGGTTGCTACCAGAAGGACACTTGAACATGTTGCTCAACAGACTGTCTGAAACAGGAAACAAAGTTCAGGTCATGAAAGGTTTCTATGTGTCAGGGGCAAATATTCATTCAAAGTCAGTAAAACTGAAAATTGATTCGTTTAAATGGCACATCAACAATTTATGGGTCATTTAATGTTGAAATTTAATTTTCTTGGGAGCTTTGAAATATGTTATTCTGCTTTCACAATTGAATACATGGTAGATGATACTCAGCTTTTGTGCATGTATATGTTTGTGTGGACATAATTACTAGAGACAGTGATATGTTTTATGTTGTAGTTTCATTTTGGAATACAGTTTGATTTCTTTAAGAAATTGTAGGGTATTATATGGATTAATGTCATGAAAGTGTTCTTCCATGATGGTCATTTGGTAGTATTTTAAACAAAATTATCTGTTTTATTATTTCTTGGCATATCGTACAGATTGGAGGTGGCTTTTGTTCCAGAATATAAGAATGTTATCATAGAATGTCCGATATGAAGTCTGGACAATATTATTACTTCATCTCTCCTCCTCGTTTTTAGTTTTTGATGCCATTCTTATAGAATTACCTTTAATGTTGTATAAGCTGTTATTTGGGTAGCTTGTTTAATTTCCGTTTCTATTCACTATGCGCAATATTGTCATTGATGATTATCGATGTGCCACCTGATGGTATCATTACGTTTGTTTATATAGTTGTCTGTTGTGTAATATTTAACATTAAATATATCTGTTTCATTCAGATGGGTTTCCTGTTGACGTATTATTGCTCGGCTGTAGGTTGTAGTCAGTTATATTAATTCATTAAAATTAACTTTAGCACCTCTTATATTCCATTTTATTATTGTGTTTGTCATTATTCATTATTTTCAATTGTTTAGGGGATTTAATTTCATGGTTATAAATGGCTTGATAATTTATTGTATAGGAATTTATGTTTTGGTTTTTTTTTTAGTTTTGTTTTTGGTGGTGCAAGGACTTTCTTCTATTTCTATTTTGTCTAAAGAATCAAATTGATTTTTTTATTTCAATTTGATTTGGGATTTTGGAGCGTGTTTCTATTGCTGTATGTTTTGATTCTTTAGGGGAATCTTTCTCTCTCTTGAGATCTCCTGGATAATAGGTATTCTGTCGAGTTTCGATGGTAGGAGCAGATTGGAGATCTTTCCAATGTCTGTTTGATAACATTAATCTTTAAGGGGGATTTTTTGGTATCATTAGATGGACTTCTGACAAGTAATTGTTCTTTTATATTAGTTTAACTTTTATTGTTCAAATTAGGTTTAATTTCTTGTATAAATCCAAGCCAATCATCTAGACTGAGTTGCAGCAATTTTTTTCATCAGACTTGCATATTTATCATTATTAATATTAGTATTTTTTTTGATCTGTGAGTTGGTCTTTTTTTTTTTTTTTTTTTTTTTTAATATAAGCTTCCAGTTTTCACTGCTTCCTGATAAATGTTTCTGGTCATAATCTCTTTTTCCTTTCTCCATATCTCACATAATCTGGCACATACTGAGTGCTTTTCACTTCAGTTAGAGCATTTGCACACGTCCTTGTATTCATTTGTCATGTGGTCTGGCTCTTGTTGACCACATTTGTTGCACATGATTTTTCCATGCAGGAGATTCCCAAGTTGTCTGAAGGTTGTGATTGAAGCCAATGGTGATTTTTTTTTTTTTTTTTTTTTAAATAAATTTACTCTTTAGTATTTCAAGAAATTTATTGTGTAATTTTGGTAAATATATCTATTAAAATGTCAGTGTTATTTTTATTTTTGCAGCATTTAGACGACAATTTATCCATCGCACACTGTGTGTGTGTGTGTGTGTGTGTGTGTATACGCAGAAGACTAAATGTAGCATGCAAGCAGTTGTGAGAGTCAACAAGAGGAGACGAGTGAAGGCCAAAAGTTGACTTGATTGACTGACCTGATTGCAATGGAGAAGAGGAAAAGAGCATAAGGGAAGAAGCCCGCTGACGTGTACCAGAGTCACCCTGAGTAGGTGAGGGTGGGGGCGTAGCAGCTACCAAGTGCCAGTGCTTCTCCAAGACTGATTCTAAAATATCTAGAAAATAAATTTTAAATAAAATTAGTAACAGAGCGAAAAGTATCAGATTTTATAAAAATTGCTGAGATAGTGAATGTAAACTATTTTTCAAATATTTTAAATTCACATAATTTTTATTATTTTACATTAACAAAAGGTTTCAGTACAGAGAAGAGGAAGAAGAGGAAGAGAGAGAGAGAGAGAGAGAGGAAGAGAACGAGATACTTTTTCAGACAGGTTCTCAATGTTCAATATGAAAAATGTGTTGCTCACATACAATGAAGACTTATTTTCTCTCCTTTTCCAAATTTATGAAAACTTAAAAACTAATTTGAAAATGCTAAAAATATAAAAAAAAAAAAAACGTTGCAAAAGATCTACTCACTATTCAAAAGATTTAACACAGTTGGAACCTGGGTAAGGAGAAGCCGGTGTAGTTCTTCTTTGCGTACCATACTAAGGTCCTCCCGGGGAGCAGTTAGTTCCTCTGAGGTTGTTTGCAGCAGTATCACACCTAAAGCTGTCGTTTCAGATTCCTGTACAAGCTGCAAAGACAACACATGAGGAAATTGGTTCATTATATGGAGAAAGAGCTGCAGGAAATAAAGGAAGGGTCAACCTAAACAAAGAGGATTGGGACACAGATGCGATTAGGTAAGGCAAGGAATGGAGAAGCATCTGAAGCAAGCAGGGGGGGTTTATGATTTAAAGACCAAAGATGTTGGACTTGAACAATCAAGAGAACCTTTTCCTTCTTATCAATACTGACTTGCAATGAAAATCAACATTAGTGATTGACAGATAATTGATAATTCATCAAATTGCCAATAAATAAGTCATTAGCTTTGGGGTGGGGGCAATTCATCAGTCTTTATACTCGTTCAGCCTTATTTATTACATCACAGAAATGACATTACTGGCTTAAGAATCATCAATTATGTTAGACATAAAATGAATTTAAATAAGATTATGACAATTTCAGCAAATTTTTTTGGGGGGGAGAGGTCAACCAATTAAATGTTTCAACCCAGATGGAAGAAATGTTAGTCAAAACGACCAGAGATTGACAATGCTCCATCTATTAAAAAAAAAAACTTCAAGATACTATCAATATAATAGTAAAATTCTGATTTCATATGCCAGTATTTAACCTCTAATTAACCAAAACAGTACATTTTAATCAGGGATACTGATTTACAATACACTTAAAAATTCTAAGTAAAATGAATACAATAAATATTTGATTAATTTGCTGATGAATTATTGTGGTCAGCATTCTGACAGAATGGAAAAAAGATTTTCTCAAAGAGGTAGCAATTAAATACTATCCCTTATTTAATGACTTTGCATATGGATAAAAAAATTTGGGTAATATATATATATATATATATATATATAAAACAGACTGTCCTGCCAATTTTAAGCCAACAAACTCACTCAGTGACACCTCAGTCCCACTAGTACTTGCATACATATTGTGCCACAGGCTGGTTTCAATTCAGAGTTTTCCTTCTCATAGACCAGTTGCTACCCAAGGCTATAGAGCCCAGTCTGTCCTGCTATTTACCCATAGCTGGGAGGTGGTGTATAGAAACTGGAAGTAAGTTATTCTAGCGTTTCAAAAAATACATGCAACCCTGAGCCTCTTTGCTACCCTGCAGTAGTTTACTACTAGTGTGTATATATATATATATATATATATATATATATATATATATATATATATATATATATATATACACACACACATTCCTGCAAAGGAACAAATTCAAGGAATCTTTTTATTTTCTTTTAGTTTCCACTTGGATGGTGATCTTATCTCTCGTTGCTAAGATTAAAAACTATCAGAGTGACATTCTAAAGAGTTAAAGTGAAAAACAACTGACGTTGCAATGAAAGAAAATAAAAGCAAGCAAATCTGTTTTGTAAGGAAGTGTTTTAATCAAAAGACAGTTGACTAATGAATCGTAACAGACCAAGCGTCATAGCTAAGTGAATAAAGCATGCAAATCAAACTATTATACCTTAATTTATTATTGACAAATAGATGTAAACATATGTCTATATTTCTGAGATGAGGTATTATGTACCCTATTTACATTATTCAGACTATTGTCCTCAAGGACACATGGCACAGCGGATAAAGGCGTTGGTTAGATCCAGTGACAGGACCCAAAAGAGTGTGAATTCAATACCCGGTTAAGGCAGTGGAGAACTTTCAGAGGGGAATTAACAGGAGATAACTGATAACTGACATCCATGGAATATGGAACTAGAACAGTCTACCCCAGTGAGCGAAATAAAGGTATGGTCATTTAAGAGTCAGTTTTTAATTTTGGGATCACACTTTTTTAATGTAGTTTATTTGTTTTGAAGTTGGTGCACATGTTAGAATGGTTGGATGCATTAGATTGGTTGTACACATTTTTATTTTAATTAGATTTTGTTGTATAGTCCTATTTTCTTTAAATATGTCATTAAATGATCTATCTTGGTGTGTTCAAATAGTTCTTTCTTATTGCATTTTCTTTTTTTTTTTTTAAAATAATTCTTTGTACTTTCAGGGAGTTGATTTGAAATGAGGAGTATTAGTTCATCAAAGTTAGCTTTTATACCTCTTATGTTCCATTGGATTATTTTATTTGCCGTATTTCTAGATTTTTGGTGATTTGTTCTTCAATGCCCAGTCATCTGTATCCATTGTTTCCAGAGATTCATATCTGTTTTCAGTTGAATTTCTTGTTTTTGAAGTAGAGCGTGGTCTATCCATCTTGGGTTTTTGTTTGTCTGGAGGGAATTTTTTTTTTTCTTTATGTGCTGGATTTGAAGTTTTTCCAGTCGTTTTTTTTTGCATAGGTGTTGTTTCTGAAGGGTTTGCATTTTGGGGTTGTGTTTGGGGTTTTAAAGTAGCCGAGTTTTTATTTTCGGATATTTGTGGGTTGGTTTCAGGTTTTGTTTTATTTATGTTTTTTAATTCTTTCATCAGTTCCCTCATCTCTTTGAGTAATTTTGTGATGTCTTCCATTTTAATGTCCTTTTCACAGCTTCGTTTATTATTTTCAAGGGTATTTTTTTTTTTTTTTTTTTTTTGCTACTTCTGCATATTTTGTGGTTTCTACCATTTGTCTTGCTTCCAGGTAGGTTACGTTTTTTGTATATTTCAAACGAATTATTTCTTTTTCTTTCTTCCATGTTTCACAGTTTCTGGAATTGGCATGATGGTTTCCCTGGCAATTGATGCACTTATAATTTTTTTGGCAGTCTATGTGTATGTCTTGTTCTCCACATCTCCCACATACCGGTAGACGTGTACAACGGTCCTGGTGGTGTCCATGTCTTTGGCATTTAAAACATTTCAAGGGGTACGGGTACTTTTCCTATATTATAGCCAATTTTTAGTTCCTTTGGTGTGATGGGTGTATTGAAGGTCATGATGTAAATATTTGTTTCTTATATTTTTCCTTCCATTTTAGTTGTGATTCTCTTCACTTCTGTTACTCCCTGGTTTTTTAATTCTTTTTTTATTTCTTCTATTGAACAAAGTTAATTCTCTATTGCGTATCACACCTTTAGAAAAATTTAACCTTTCATGAGGGTAGGCTTTAACTTTCAGATTATGAAACTGATTCATTTTTAGTAGAAAGTTTGCATATTTTTGGTTTTCTATTTCAACAAGTAATGTTCCATTTCTCAGTTTTTTAACTGTTTTGGCAGTGATGTTTTGGGTTATTACTTTTTGAATCAGGAAAGGTGACAGTGTACTTAGGGAAGTTTTCTCAATTGATTCTAATACAATAAATCGGGGAAATGTTTCCTTA
This sequence comes from Acanthosepion pharaonis, assembly GCA_903632075.3. Lineage (NCBI taxonomy): Eukaryota > Metazoa > Mollusca > Cephalopoda > Sepiida > Sepiidae > Acanthosepion > Acanthosepion pharaonis. The sequence continues at coordinate 68,918 of CAHIKZ030001707.1, forward strand.
AAATAGTTTTCATCCTTGGAGTCTAAATCCTTATGTAGTCTCTTGGAGTTTTTTTTGGTAGCCATTTATTGTTTTAATTTTCTTCATTATCCATGCTCCCCACCCACCTCAGAGTCCAGTGTTGGGTAACAGCCAGGGGGGAAACCCATTCGCCCTGGCACTACAGGGCTACATGGACAGTATACTCATATATGGGAAAGGTCTCAAGCACCCGTATGTCTTTAGTTTCACTGGCCAAGTCCAGAGGCACTTCAGGTAGTATACAGCCATGTCGTGATCTTTTGTTCCCACACTGATTGACCTTAAGCCACCACTTTCCATCACATTTTAGGGGTAAGGTGTTAGTATAGTTAGTGTAGGGTTTGGGACTGGGAAAGTTAATTGTAAGTTGTAGTTGTTTTGGGATGGGTTAGATGTGACGGGGCATGATACGACCAGCCGATTGATCAGATCAGGCCTCTCCGACCGCCCGTCTAGCCCAGGTAAGGGCCGAAGTGGTGTGTTGCAGGGTCGTGATCACTTTATACCTGGGTCATAACTTGCTCAACCACCAGGATCCCGTCCCCAGGCATCACGGGTCACCACCCACAGCCAACAGGTGGCCCCATTGAGAGACTTTTACCCTCTGCAGGGGGGGGGGGCGTATTCTGAGGCCCCGCCAACAGGGTGCGAAATAAAGGGTCCAGTTCGACATTCCAACTACCTGAAGAAGGCAGGAGCGTACAACGGCTACAACACTGTAATAAATATGGCGACAAAGATGAGGACAATAGTCCGAATAATGTAAATAATGAAGATGTAAACATGGCCAGTAGATTACTGGTGGTTTACTAGTACATGAGAAACCTGAGGGAATGCCTGGCAGACATTGAATTCCTCACTTTTCCTAACTCCACTTACTAAAGAGTTCTGATCGGGGGGGGGTGAGAGCATAGCTTGGTTCCCCATCTAGAAAGTGAGTTAATTCCCTTGGTTATTGACCTACTGTCCTAATACTAAGCCTGAATTTCAAGTGAAATGCAATGACAACAGAAAAGCACTTACCTGTAATATACTAGAAAAGAAATCAGGATAGAAATGTGGCCAATCTGAACGTCCAATATCAACAACCAGTTTGACCAATTTGTTGCGGATAAATGAGGGTACTTTGTTATGGTGAGCGTACAAGTATTGATTGAGGGTCGATCGAATGTCCATCTTATCCGTACCACTATAGCCCATCCATTGTTTATTGATCACATTCTGGAAACAAATTACAATTAGTAATTATTTTGGTTAATAAACATAATAAATCTAGACTTCAAGTCATATGTCAGAACTCTTCTTTCAGAATGAAAAGAATTTTTGAAGTCATTCTAATTTCATTCAATTACCAAAACATCTGAACACATTTTTTGCAATTTCACTCCATAGCTTTGCAGTATCCATTTTCCCTTTTTTAACTTATATAAGTTAATAAATTCATTAATGTTCCAATGACTAACAAAGTTAGATATAATTTAAATAATCAAAATAATTATCAGCCACTTGGATGTTGGTGCCTGCAAAGAAAAAAGAAAAAAGTGTGTCAAAAGGACAGGTTTTCCATTGACATTGCTATCATGTTAACTACCTTCATTCCTTGGCAATTTTTATTGTTTTAAAAAGAGATGATTATAATTTTAATAAAACCTGAACATATGATAAAAAATGAATATATATATATATATATATATATATATATATAGTTCTTGAGAATTGACAACAAATATATTAAACATTTATTTATTTGATTATTTACAAGAGTCTAAAAAATAATGCAGTATTTATCATTTACCAATTTATAAAGAAATATCAAAATAATTTTTTTATTTATAAATTTATAAATATTTACTAAATTATTAAAATATGCAAACTGTAAGGAAATCATTTACCATTTTTTTTAAAAGTTAGCCAATATTTTGCCAACCATTTCGATAAAAAGTTTAATATTTTTGTTAAAAATTCTCAAGAACAAAGAAAATGTAGAAATTCACTTTCATCATGTTTAGATTTTATTCCAATTCTAATCATCGCTTCTTAAACATTGCCAAGGAATGAAGGTAGTTAAAATAGTATTGTCAAGGGAAAAAACCATCCATTGGACACATTTTTTGCAGGCATGAAGATCCAAATTTGTCTAAATAATCAATAACTATACTACTAGTATTTATTTAGACTATTAGATTAGTATAATAAAACCCCATATCAAATAAGCTATCTATTCTTATTAGAATTAGTCACAATAAGTTAAAATTCACAAATTTATCATATCAGTATATAAGGAGGATGTTGTCAACACTAGTTGTGACTAATTTTATTATAAAAACATAGTAAAAAAGTATCATAGAATCTAACCAAATCTAAATGTATGTATTTAATTTTCAATGTTTGTCCTTACTACCTTTCATTATTCCTGTTCTTAAAGAATGCCTCACTTTCTGAATATTTGTTTACAATGTAGAGCAAAAAAACAATTTTTAACAAATTTCATATAACGAATCTCCGAGGAACAGCTTTCTCAACAAAGACAATGCAATTAGAACAAATTTAATACCCGAGTAAAATAAAAAAAAAAACAGTCTACATAAAAAGAAAAATCTGCTCTGATCACTGTCATGATTGACAACAGATATAGCTGTCAAGTCACTGCTATAACATTTGTGAACAATATCTATACTAATTTATCCAATTTCTTTTGTATTTGGAGCTATTAAGTAACAGTAAACAAGGTTATAGCCTCATGCCAAGGCTCTTGATTTCAAAGTCCCTACCATTTGCTGCAATTCACTCTGACCAAAAGAGAATACTTTACAATCCAAAGATCTAAATGAGTCCTCATTAAAAACACTAAAAAGCGTCCATGATGTTTTTTGGGGGGTGGGGCGACCTTTCAACTGTTGTGATGAGGGCATCTTCAACTGACTCACCTCAAGTACAGTAAGACAGAACATCATGACATATTCATTTTGGGTATTGGCCATAAAAAATAAACAATGTTTCCAAGAGTCTTGAGTCTGGCTGAAATTGTTCAGGAGTTCCTCTGAAGAAAAAAAAAAAAATAATTCAGTTAGCAAATTAAATGAACTTTCAATCAACATTCATTTTGGAGAACAATAATTGCCACACCCTGAACACATTTATACAATAAAAGGAAGAAGAAAAAAAGAGGGGGGAGAGAGACACAAAGAAGAGAAACAAAACACATCGAAGAGGGGGAGGGGAGAGAGAGAGACACGTTGAAGTGAGAGAGAGTGACCTTTTTTTTTTTTTTAAAAACTAAAATTACTACTCAAACAGTATACAGGTGTATATACAATAACACTGTTTAGAACCTTCCCTACTACCAGCTTCATGGACAGGTGAATTATTTACTAAAAAATAAGTAAATGTCTGCATAAAAGAAACAAAATATATTTGTGGCTCTTTTATAAAAGAAAAAAAAAAAAAAAAAAAAGAATTCTTAAAAATAATAATTTCCAATAATGTTGCAACTTACCAATTTCTCTTTTCCTTCCATTTGTGGTGGTGCCAGCAAAGAACTCTGTCATCAGAGCTTCTAAAGCTCGCAAAGATGCTTCGTCTGATGACTGCAAACAAGACCAAAGCAAAAGCATTAATAGAAATCATATCATTCATATTTGGCAGTTTGTATTTAAAATATGCTTACTTTTCACACTCATCCCCGATGCACCATTGTGTAACACCATCTTTTCAACGTCACAGAAAGTAAGTAAAGGCTACAACAAAATTTTTACCGATACCAATTCAATGTTATTTTTCCTTAGAAACACTAGAAGAAAATATCATTAAAATGCCACCCCCCTGCATGTCCGCCTCAAAGAACAGAATTTATTCAAACTAAAATGCTGTATTTTGTTTGAGTGGCCCTCCTGACACCTTACAGCAGTCTGAAGAGATGTTGTTACCCAGGTTATACTACTTATCTCTTATCTAATAGATATTTATTTGCAGCAATGTCTATCTGCAAACCTCAAATTTTCTACATTCTTTCTTATAGTACACTATAAGCACCTTTATTAGCTATGAAATGGTTTATCTCAAGACAACCTGACACTTTCTTAATAGAACAGGTGCAGCACCGATTTCCCAGAAACTGACAGGTTGCTACCTCTTTTAATCCAAACAAAATTATGAGCAAGCATTGGAATTTCAGAACAATTGACAGACTAATTCACCAGGTGATCGCAGATGGGATTTCATAGCTTGACAAAGATGATTTTTTTTTTCCCTAACTTCTCTCTTGATAAGTACAGAGAACAGCAAGGTACCTCAAACTGATTATCAGAGCAGCACTGGAGTCATCCAGAATCTTCTTTACAATTCTGTGATCATTTTTGCAATTTTCAATATTCTTTTACCTTTCACAAACTCCGAAATTATTAAAATATTTTTTTATCCAGTGCATCAGCCATGGATATAACATGTAACTTGAAGTGAAGACAATGACATAATCAAGATGTCGACATCCCACACTGCTTCAAACAAAAGGTTTAAGAAGGAAATCGCCCATCAATACTGGAAAGAGTGATAACAGCTACTGGACTTGAGAAACCTGTTTTCTTAAAAAATGTTTTAAGATTTAATTGATTTGTTTTTTTACAGTTTATCAAACTTTTGCAGATTATTTAAAGCCAGAAAAAATTTTTCAATAGTAATAATATTTTTGGGTGATATTGATTTAATGATACAAGTCCTACAAATTAACCCATAGTTGGACGAGAAGAGGTGGATTCATACTTTTCCCAAAGGTACTGGTGCGTAAGTGAATATAACAAACCCAACTGGAATATGGCTCTCCAATCTCCAAATCATTACCCATTACACCACCCACACATCCATGCTTACACCACTTGGTATTCCCAAGCAGTCACCCATCTAGGTACAGACCAGTACTTGCTTAACTTCAGTGATCATACGAGAACCAGTGTTTCAGGGTGATATGGCCATAATGCAACAGACGAAACATCATTAATATGGCAATAAAGATGAGGACAACAGTCCAAATGATGTAAAAAGTGTAAATAGTTACAATACTCAGGCAGAGGTTAGTTGTGTTGAATTTTGATACTTTAAGAGGGGAATGCAGCATTTTTAAATCAGAGCCTTTTTTAAATTCAACACAAATCTCATTAGTCAGTTACAGGTTTGGTTTGGTTTACGGCATATCAACACCTCAATGGGTTATTTAATGCTGACAAAATTTTTATTGCTGGTAATATTTTGTTTTGTCAAAAATCTTTTTCTGGTAATAATTTTTTCCTTCAAAATTGTATTGCTGGTAATATTTTTTTTTTCGAATATGTATTGCTGATAATAATTTTTTACAAAGTATTTCTGATATTAAAACCTATTTTTACACATTCATAGTGTTTTGACCCCAGTTTCAGGGATAACTATTTGCCCATAGCTGGGATTGCTACCACCCTGGGTAAGGGTGGACCTGGGAACACCAACAATTAAGAGGTGGTTCCACGCTCCTCAAAACCTCCTGATCAGAGGCCTTGCTGCTGGACGTAGTTTATCGTCTTACCCAGGACGCAGTCAGTTACAGGATTTATTACATTTTCCAAGACACTTGTTATGTATGCTTGCATTTAGGATCAATTTCATTAACCTTTTTTAAAGAGGGATGTCCAAATTGCTTATGCAATTTATTCATCTTTCTTCTTTTGAAGCTAACAACTCAACATGGGAGAACGCATTTTCAGTAATTCAAGACTATTTGTAATCCATGACAAAGTCAATATAGTCTTGAAGTCATTTATCACACACTGTAGTGGAATAACTAGTATCTACCATTATGCACTACTTAACTTCATCAGGGAGGGCAATGTAATTTTTTAATTTTTTTTTTTTTTTTTAAATTATATTTTCTTTGGTTGCATATCAGATGAATTATGACAGCTGCACATATTCTAAACTTTCATTTCTTATCATGCTCAATTTTTTTTTTTCCTCATAGGCAGGACTATAATCCCAATCTTACAAACCACAAATTATACATCTAGATATATGTCCATCATAATTAAGAGGGTTTAATCTTCTATTTATTTTTGGTCTTTTTCAAATTTTGGATTTACTTTTCAGTTTTGATCATCATATTTATAGCTGTGCATGTAATGTAAGAAAGAGGAATCCGAAAGCTGATTTCAAATTCTAGGCTTTGTCTTGTATTCACTTTCCCCCTTGGGAAAAACATGAATCTGTCTCAACAGAACAGCTATGGGTCAACCTTTAGTACTCTGCATTATTAATATTCTTTCTCTTTCCACTGCATTCTTTTTCAAGGCTTCACAATTGCAGTATCCTTATTGTTAATTTTACTCAAAGTTGTTTTCTGTTGACATAGCAGGATATAACAACACAACTATGAAATTCAAACACACTTTTGTTCAGGGATCAGAGTCACTTTCAGTGGTGATATAAACTTTTTGTGCAGTAAATGAAGTCACATACAGAGTAATAAAGGTTAACAGCAGGGTAAACTGGACTCTCTAGCCTTGGAGAGAGTAACCATTCTAAGAGAAAAGTAACACAAAAACTTTCCTGATGTCTTCAATTCCCAACTCTATATCTATGCTGATGACAACTATTTAATCCTGTCTTAATCTTCTGATCAGTTTAATAAAGTAAAATTAGCAGCTGATCTTGAAAATGACCTACAATTTGTTATGAACTGGAGCATGAAGTGGCTTGTTAAATTTAACGCCTCTAAAACAAAACTGCTATTAATCCTCTTAAATATTTTTCACCTTCTATCAATTGATGACAACCTCCAGGAGAGTGACTCACTGCACTTTCTTGGTTTCATGTTTACTGTTGACATGAAGTGAATAGATTATATTGAATCAATTGCTAAATTTGTTGCTAGGAAAATTGGTTCACCATGTCATTGTGCTGTCATGGAGAGAGTGGCTCTGAATGAGAAATCAGAGAGCCGAGTTCAAATTCCAGTTGGGTCTGTTACATTTACTTACACGCAAATACCCTTGGAAAAGGTATGGATACACCACTTCTCCCTCCAGCCATGGGTTGAATAGCAGGACAGACTGTGTTCTATAGGCTTGGGTGGCAACTAATCGACCGCAGAACAGCAACCTACTGCAAAAAAATCTGCCTAGTCAGTCACTGAAAGAGACATGATTGACCAAGCATGTATCATGTATAGCTAGGCAATTTTTCTCGCCAGAATCTATGTTGTACATTGGTTAGACTACTATTCATCTGTGCATCAAAACTTGTTGCAACATCTAGTCTCGTGATTCTGCATTATTATCAATCACGACCTGGCATCTCAGCCTCAGTCATTCACCCAACCACTGTAACATAGCTTCCCTGTGCCTTTTCTATAAATATTTCCATGGTAATTGTTCTGATAAACTTTCCTCTTTGATGCCTCAACTTTATGAATTTCAGCACAGTGTCTCCTCAATTTACAATTGAAATTGATGAATGTAACCTTAAGTTTGATGCTAACAGTTTCTTTTCTCACACTTCTCACTTGTGGAACTCTGTTCTGGCTTCTTGCTTCCCAGTCAACTTTGGTCTTCAAAAATTTAAATGCAATGTCAATAGTTATGTTCTGTCTTCTTAATTCTTCTTTTATTCTCTCTTAATGTTTTTCTTTTTCTCATATTCTTTCATACTCAGCAACCCCTCCCCCTTTGCGTCTTAGTGGCTTTATTGCCTTGCTTCGAAAGAAACAATTAAAATTTAAATGCAATATCAATCGTTATCTTCTGTCTTCTTAATTCCTCTTTTATTATTCTTGCCCCTTAGTAGCATTTTCTTTTTTCTTATATTAATTCACACTAAGTAACCCTTTGCATTTTAATGGCTTTATTGCGTTACTTGGGGTGAATTTTTTTTACAAAAAAAAAAAAAAAAAAGACAGAAGCAAGCCATGTCATGGTGGTTGTAAAGTGACTGAAGTCGAGATGCCAAACCAGGACCAATAAAATTACAGACCATTCTTTGAATTTTTTCAAGAATCAAACAATATATAGTTGGAGCATCAGACCAAATAAGGCAGCAATATTCAATGCACGGATGAATGGTAGATTAGTTATCTTCCGTTTTCTTAATTCCTGTTCTTTTATTGTTCTCTCTCCTTAATGTCTTTTCTAATTCTTTCACAGTCCTTAACCACTTGTGTCTTACTGGCTTTATTGCCTTGCTTAGTGTGAAATGATAAAAAAAATCTTGGTCAGGCCAAGAACTTTTTAGCACTTCTTGTACTATGACCAATCACTTAAAAACATTTTTTAAAAATTAAAATCAGCAACTTTTAATCATCTTAGGAAATGCATAAATCCAACTTTCCTGTCATTTGTTGATTCACTATTTTTATGTGGACTATGATCTTGGCACAGCAAGGAATGCCACGATGATAGACAGTTCACTCGGGTCAGGAGATTCTTCTTGTCTATTATTGTACAATGTCAACCAGTAATTATCTCCCCTTGCCCCTATTGAAATGCCAGGAAGAACAAAATGTCCAACCCTAACAGCCATCATTGTTCTCCAACCATGAAGCCTAACTATCAAAAACAGGAACAAAGTAGTCAACATTACTGACTTTTATTTAGAAATTAGGAGATAATTTATGAAACAAAAAATAAGGAATAATCCGTAGCTGAAAATTAAGTGCGTAAGTTTCCAATTACCCGCATTTTAAAGAAAAATAAAAAAAATGCTGTGAACTTTGCACATTCCTAACATATACAGGAAAAGCTTTATAACAATAGTTGTACAGATTAATGTTTTTTTGTTTTTTTTCTTAGTGATTGTAGGTATTGTATGAATGTTTCAAATAAGACATTTACCAGTTCTTGCTTAGTTTTAATGTTGAAGTTTTTGGAGGCTTTTTTTACTGATTAACTTCAAGGATCAAATCAACAATAAAACAAAGCTGATGACAACCACATTAGAGAAATTGTTTATTAGCTTCTGCAATATCTCTGCTTGTAATCTTTAAAATAGAAATAGTTAAATCAAACTCGGTATGTACCCAAATTAAACTATAGCAAACAAACACACAAATCATCAGGCAGTCAAATATTTCTTGTCACTAAAGTGACAGGATCAATTTTTTTTTTTTTTATTTTTTAAATCAGGTCTCTTCACTTTTGTTGTTTATTTAAAACATTTTTAGCCCAACTATTCTTGAGCCTTCAGTTTAAAATATGATACTTCCCAAAAATAGTCTTCATTTGGAATGAGTGTTAACCTGAATACAGAAACCTCATCTGAAGATAATTCTGTCTCAATTTGAAAGCTCAAGAATAGACCAGTCAAAAACAAGGTTACAAAATAAATAAAAAAATTAAAAATATAAATAAAATCATGTGGAATACATTTCTTTATTCTAAGATTTGTTCAGGCAACTTCTTTGTGTTGTTGATATTACAATGACATTTCAGCCAATCCATTCTACAGGCTTCTTCAAATTTATGAGATGCTGAAAAGCTCTCAGTTCAATCAACAAGCCCTTCCAAAAAAGAAAAATCTGATTTCTGGTCATTTGGTCAGATTTGGAAAGTGGATTAGACCAAGAACATTCAGCCCTCCTATGTAATTTTTGCATAATCTGTGTGGAAAGAGGAAGGTTTCATTTTACAGAATAAGATGACAAACTGAACATTAACACATTCACATGGATTAGTCCATTAAAGCAATGCAAGATATTATAAAAGAAGACACTTTTTACTACCACCCACCTAGCTCATACACAACTCTGGTTTGAAAACCTCAATTAGACACATAAAGAAGGCCATAGAATAGAGTAGTTAAAACATTGTGGTAACATTAAATACTGATATAGTCGGACTAGTGTCCTCATCTTTGTTGTTATAATTAGATTTCTTCAGAACAAGAATCAGAAAATTGCAAATATTTTTATAACCGAAGCATGTCTAAAAAGATTCAGATTTTCAGTCATACAACATCAGGAGAGTATTCAAAAGCAGCTGCATTCTTTAGAGAAAACATCTTTCTTGAAGAAAGATTTAATCCGAACATGGCCAAGAATTGTGTGTATTTCATCTCATGCAGTTGTGACAGAATACAAAGGCAAGACCAACCTTTTTCCTAAAAGCAAGAAAAGTTGAAGAGGCAGACAAGTAACATTACATTTAAGGTTCCAATTTTTCACTACCAAATTATTCAGTGGTACACATCAATAACATGTCAAGCAAATCTAGTTACCTGGCAGTCATAAGTTCAATCTCTGGGTTGGGTAGTAAAAAAAAAAAAAAAAAAAAAAAACAACAAGTCAGGTTTAGTAGAAGAGACAAACAACATCCCAAGGCCAAATTACAAGATTTCTTCTAACATGAACAGCATAATGAGAACAACCCATCACCATGGATTGAATAAAGGGTTCAATTCAAAATTTCCAGGTTACCAGGTACTATAAACTTACTTGAAGGCTAGTGACTATAACAACAAAAATGTAACTATAATAACTAAGATGAGGTTACCCGTTTGAATAAATCAGTGTATAATAATAATTTCTCTGTTAGAGTATTAACCAATGGGGTCCAAAAAAAAAAAAAAAAAATGTGTGTCTGCCAACAATAAGTTCAATTGCAAATCCATGTTCAAAAAGTCCAAAAGGCAAAGCGGTCATAAACAGTCCAGCAGGTAAATTGATACCAAATAAATGAGGTCAAAAATCCAACCTTTCTTTAAACAATAGAGAAAACGCACTTTAAAAAAAAAAAAGCTCAAAAATCGTTCTGTCCTCATTAATCAAAGCAGCATCATTTATTTAAAAATGATTTTTCTGATTCGCCACACCAGTCAGGGAGGAAAGAACATTAGCATAGTTCTTCTGATACTTAAAGTGGAAGGTTTTTGCTAACAATTTTCTTTATTTATCCTTCGGTAGACCACACACAAAACATGAACTCTTTTTGAAGGTACATGATTTTCTCTTTCATTACCGCTTCATCTCAAAAATTCAGTTAAAAACTGCAGTACTAAAAATGAAAGTCTCATTGTCAAAAAATGGCTCAATATACAAAAGACTTCTCAATATTATACATAACAGATTTTATGTTTCCTTTTTCAAGAGTCAGTTTTCAGAGATTTTTTTTTCTAATGAATTAATAAAAATTCATAATCATAAATGTCTTTAAAAAACAAGACTAAAAAATTGCAAGGTTATTTTTAACAAAATTCTCAAAGCCAATTTAATGGCAACTTTTTCAGAAGTACATCAATAAAGCTTTTTAAGTTTGGACATAACTGAATTGAAATCTTTCAAAGAACACATGCTATACAAATTTTATTTTCTTGCACAAGATTTCTGTCTTGATTATCCTTTAGCCCTCTGCATTATTATTAATATTATTTCCCTTCCCACTACATTATTTTTCAAGGCCTCTCAATTTCGGTATCCTTACTGTTAATTTCACTCAAAGGTGTTTTCTGTTGCCATAGGATATGACAATACAACTATAAAATTTAAATAAACTATTATTCAAGGATTAGAGTCACCTTTAGTGTCAGGATAAACTTTTTGTACAGCAGATGCAGTCACATACAGAATGGCAAAAGTTAATTGACGAGCTGACAAATTTTACAATATTTTATAGAAGACTAACAATATATACATAGGCTTTTCATCTTAAATTCAGCTTCATCATTTACACTGCTTATTAGCAGTCATACAATGGCAATGCAACTAGTTGCAATAGAAGGCAATTGGAATAAAGATGAAAGAAGTGCTCATCAAAAAATAACAACAACAATGTTAGTTGCTTTTTTGTAGAGGGATTTGGAACATTTCTATTGAAAATAATCAATTAAAATGTTTAGTTTGTAATTGACTTGGCACCAAGTTGATAACAAGAGTGGATTTTCCTCAAATCAATTTCCAAATTTCAAGACTACAAGAGCAACAGCACAATACAATTATGTCAGATTACTTTACAAGTACTACTGGTGCCATGTAACTCAATACTATTTGCCATATGGTCAAGTCACCAACAATTAAACTGGTTCCCCCACCAGGTTTTTCTGGCAGAGAGGGTGGCTAGACACATGGCAGGATGAAAATTATGGCCTGTCAAAGGACAGATAAACCTTCTTTCAGGATCAATAGCCAACAAGTACAACGGAGTAGACTTGGGCTCTATAACTATGGATGCAGCCATTATGGTGATAACACAGCGTCACTGAGCAGAGGGCTTTCTAGACTGAAGTTGACAGCCAAGGTAAAGAGTCCTCCCCTTCCACCCTCACCCGGAATCAACAGCCACATGTCCACTGACCAAAGAAAGCCTTCAAGTTGAAGGACATCATCTGTGATCTAGTCTGTATATGGATAGACTCCACCAGAACTTTTGGCTCAAGATATGTCCTATATAGGAATGAATATACCTATATCTGGCTTTCAACCCAGATATGTGGGGGGAACTCATCAGAGGCTCAGTTATACAGTGACCTTCCGACCACATCTGGTTATAGAATTGATGATGATAATAAAAGGTCAAAAATATGCTTTCACTTTTATAGGACTCATGTGTAGGCTTTTATCAAGAAGCAACAATTTGAAATGAAGTGACAGTATCTATGGCAAAAAAAAAAAAAAAAAAAAAAAAATAATTGAATCTACATCTTTTAAACTGAGCAATGCAAAATAACCTTGCTAGTTGATGATAAACATGATTATTCAAGATAAATCTCATTTGAACACCACATATTCTCAAGTATAATGCAAGATTTTATGATCAGTTTTCTTACACACAGTTGCACTATACACAGGTAAATTTTTTTTTTCTGGTGGGGCTTAAAATTCAGGCAAAAAAAATTCAGGGGTCGCTCTATATATGAAGTCAATTTATATACGATAAATACTTAAGCAATATTTCACTAAAATGTTTACTCTATTTTCTAATAACTGATGAAAAAAAAAAAAAAAAAACACTAATTATTCAGTCATTTGTTTTGTAAGCAGGGAAATATTAAGAATTTGAAAAGAAAGATCACATTTTCAAGAAATATTCATTGAAATCTAAACTTAGGTACCTCCACGAAATCGCTAAAAAAAGAGCATAGCTTGATGAAAAAGACGCCAAACTTGCCGAAAACTAAATTTTATTGTCTAAATGCTTATGTTATTATTAAGAGGAAAGACCAAAGTTTTTTTTTTAATTATTTTTAAAAAATTTTCCTTCTTTTTAGAACATTCTAAATTTTGATTAAAAAAACCTTTTTTCTATTTGTATCAGCGGAACTAGTAAATAACATAGACAATTTTTAGCACGTTTTTTTTTTTTTTGGTATGACACACATTAATTTGAAAAATCGTGCAAAAATAGAAATAATTATCGGATGTTAATGAAACTTTCAGAAACTATTCACAGATGATCGAAATTATTATAAATATGTTTTTTTTTTTATGAAAGTCATGGTAGAAATATTTTTTTTTAAATATTTATTACCCCCCCATAACTAATTTTATGAAAACTCTAGAAATTCGATCGCATCGGTTTTAGTGATTACAATAATTAAAAGCACAGGGCTTTGAGGAATGCAAATCATTTTTTTTTTGTTTTTAATTGGATACGCAGTACCTGAAAATCAGCTCTGAATTGTAACATACAAAACTCAATAAAACAAAGATATTATTTAATTTCAAATGCTTTTATTTGCTTTTAGTTGTTTTTATGAATATGGACAATATTTTCTGAAAGCAAAAAAATTTTTCGATGAAAAATGAATTTTTAATACAATTATTTGTTATTTCATTAATTATAATAGATTTTACATTTAAGTTGTTAAAATATTATAAAATTAGTTAAAAAGCCGCATCGGCTTTCATAAGTGTCCTTATGAGATAGATCTTTTTTTAGCGCGTTGTAAATTGTATCATTTTGACTAATCAGAAGATCCCCAGTAATTAAGAAATGTAATTTTGTGCTTATAATCGAGCTGTAATTATAAAATACGGAAGACCAACCAGAATATAATTAAGTTGCGTTATTTGAGTTAAGCATTGTTCTCCGCTGTTAAGGCCTTTACTTTTTGCGAAACACGTGTGGAGAAGTTAATTTGATTTTTCAATTTCAACTGAGAAGGTTACCTACAAGTATCAGTATCATCTTATGAAATTTATATGATCTTATTTTTATATTAATCTCAGTTACGACATTTTTTCCATAAATGAAATATCAAAATTAATAATAAAATGAATGCAAATACAAATAACAGTAGAATGTAATAAATGTACATAAAATTATAGTATTTTATGTACAATTCTGATAAAATTTCATAAGAAAGGTACCTATAAATTAATTAGATACCTTTTCTTAAGAAATATGAAATTTAATGTCACTCTTAACAGTTTTATTTTAATTTCTTTACAATATATTTCCCATAAAGCATCATAAACGTAAAGGTGAAAGCTAAGTAAAAAAAAAAAAAAAAAAATTAGACCGCTGAAAGTTTTCGTTAAAAATAACGGGTAAATAATTTGTTCACGTAAATGTAAATTATTTCACTTTTCTCCTTCCGTAGAACAAATTAGCCTCATGGAATTCGTAAATATATCATTCATCACATGTCAAGAGACGCGAAAGTTTATGACCTGCTTTGTTTTATTTTCAAATTACATCTTTTTGGCACAAAAGCTAAGTTAAGTTTGGTTCAAAATATTTTAAATAAACATTATAATTTCTGATTTTCTTAAAATAAGTTTTGAAAAAATGATAATTGATATTTAAAAAATTTCAAAGTCAGTCAATTTGCTGACTCAAAAAACTAGATTTTTACGAAAAATGGAAAAAAAAAATGGTCATTTTTTTTCTTAATGAATAACAAACAAAAAAAAACAAGATTTTTTAATGATGCTCTTTTTTCGGATCTCGTGGAGGTACCTATCTAAACTCTTTAGGAACGATTTAGAAAAAATGGATAAAAAATGAATTGAAGGAAAATGGACTTTGATGGAATTTTCATTTGATTAAATTTAAATAACAAACAAGAAGACGAAAAAATTTTGTTTTTAGGAGGAGGGAGAGGCCCAGTACATTGTTATCGCCATGAAAGTCATTTGAAATATAGAAGAGTCTGTTCCTAACACAGGATATGAAAACATGGGCCTGGACATTCCCACGTCAGTGTTAGTTATTTCCTCTTCCCCATAGACACTGAAATGCTTCATTTGTCTTCCGTCCCAACCCAACTAACTGGAATGTTCAAATAATCAATAGTAACATAAAGAAAACAAATCTTACAGTTGCTTACCTTGAGAGAATCATACTTAGAACTAACTACAAGCAACTATTGGTATCTTAGTTACTAGTTTTGGTGGTGTGATGACTATCAGCACATACTCAGTGAATAGGGTTCAAATCCCAGATAAGGTAGTTTACATCGACTTCCCACCAATACCATTGGGAAAGACAAAATCCTCTCTCCCCCCTCCCCAGTCTTATTATATCATGACAAAAGTCCTATCACTGATATGCCACAACAATTGATGGACAAGAGAACTCAGTCAAGTCAAGCATTCTTATGTCCTGTGTTATTTAGTTTTTTTTTTATTGGTTTGTTTTTATGGCTTATCAACCTTTCGCAGGTTAAAGTTAGAAAACATTTTTTAGATTTCAAGCATTTTTTTTTTTTTTTTTAGATAATAATGATTTATTGCTACAAGTCCTAATTAACCCATAGCTGGGGAAAGAAAAGGTGGATCTATACTTTTTCTAAAGATAATTGCATGTAAGGGAATATAACAAATCTAACTCGGCACTCCAATTTGCAGTTCCAAGCTTTTATCTATTACACTATCTGTACATCCAAACTTACAGCACTTGGTATTCCCAAGTGGTCACCCATCTAGGTACTAATCAGGCTCAATGTTGCTTAACTTCGATAATCATACAAGAACCTGTGTATGTTATTTAGAGAGGAGATAACCATCTCCAAGCAACCCTCCTTGTCTCCAGCAATGTGACAAATGAGAAAAAACACAGCAGGACACCAACCAACAACTTGTGGACAATGCTTACCAACAAAGATATCCAATTTACAAATAAAATAAAAGACAGAAAAGCAGGCACACCCTCAAAAAAAAAAAATGTAAGGCTATAAAAAATTGAAACTTATTTAACCTTAGCAGACAAAGCAGCTCAGATTGAGGAATTGGAGGGCCAAGTTTGAATTCCAGTCAAATCCATTACATTCACTTACATGCTAATACACTTAGGAAAGGTATGAATCCTCTTCTTCTACCCCCAGCTATGGGTAAATAGCAGAACAGATTGGGTTCTATAGCCTTGGATGGCAACTGGTCTGCCACAGAAAGAAATGGCAACCTACTGTGGGGAAAAAAAATATGTCTTGTCAGTTATGTATCAAAAGATACATGATCGCCTAAGTGTGTATCACGCATGGCACATAACTGACTGACTTTCCACTGCATTCTTTTTGAAGGCCTCTTAATTGCAGTCTCCTTACTTTCTCTCATTGTTGTTTTCTGTTATCATAGCAGGATATGATAGCACAACTATGAAATTCAAACATACTATTGTTCAAGGATCAGAGTCACCATCAGTGGCAGGATAAACTATTTGTACAGCAAATGAAGTCAGATACAGAGTGAGAAAAGTTAAACATATAAATGGAATTGACAAAACAGCTGCCTCAGCATATTTCCCCTCTGAGCAGGTAGAGAATCTATCCTATTCCCTGACAGGTGACACACAACTCGGCAATTTATAGAAAAACAAGAGAAAAATAGAGTTTTGGTAGAATACTGCAGGCTAAAGGATAGTCAGTCTCCAACCTTATAACACTGGCATATCATATAACCTGGGCTTTATAAGCAAGCACACAAACTAAGGAATTTTTGAAGTGGTACTGACTGATACCGGGGGGGCTTGGGTTTAGATGTTCAAAAGTAGGTATACAGTAAGCATCATACTAGTATTTTAATATTGATTCCTTTAATATTAGAATTCATTAAAATTATTTTTAAATATTTTTATTTTCATAATTTTTATTATAATACATTTATCATCATTTTTATTTTTTAATAAATATTTATAATAAATCTTTTGGGGGTAAAGAGGAGTGTGCGAATGACCAGGGAGGGGACAAACAGTTTCAACATGTTTATTATGTTTTGTAACTCTTTATGTCTTAGTGGCTTTACTGCCTTCGATGAAGTGATACTGATTTAAAAAAATAATCAATACGTTTTGTTTTCATTACTGTATACCCATCATTCATGGAACCCTATAACGTAACCAATTCATAGTCTTTTTATGTCAGAAACTATGACATAGCAAGGCAGTGTATCAGTAGTACCCTCACCAAATGTACCAAAAAGTTTAATAACATCCCACCCATCATACAATACAATGGTAGTAACATTCACTTAATTCTAAGTTCTGCTTTTAACTTACAACTATTAACAGATTATTGTTAAATAGAGTAACATACCTTATTTACACAGACTATTTCCTCATCTTTGTTGTAGTTGTTGTCCCCTTCTCTGGTTTTCATCAGGTGTATGTCAATCTGGAGAATTCTGAACTGAACTCTGGGCCTATGAAAAGGGGGTCCAGAAGGTACTCTGTTCCAGGGCCCAAGAACTAAAAAAGGCCACACAGCAACCATGCCACACCAATCCCCCCCTTGAGAGGAACTTTCTCCTACCCCCAGCCCGACATACATTCACATACTCAAACATCATTATACTTATCACACCACATTTATTTCTTTTTATTTATTAGTAATTATTGTAGGCCAAATTGTAGAAACATCTGATAATGCCAAGAGTATATACAGGACTAGGGTAGATACATACATGCATCAATTAGCATAATGATATGACTAGCGCACACCAGAATTTTCAGGTCATCATGTGCCTATAGGTATTATTATTATTTTGTTTCACAAGGACACTTTATATATTGTAATTGTTAGAGAGTTCAAGATCTTGATGCAGAAAACTGAGGATACATGCTTCAATGTGTTTTGGATTACTTTAATATATATGTATTGAAGCATATAATTGTTGGTCTTTTTCTGCAGAAATGTAGTTTACCATTTAGTGGATCATCACATTGGATCAAGGATCCAAATAATGGAAACTGAGGTCTGATAGAACTGCTATCCTATTCTCCAAGAACACGTAAAAAGAGTTAAAGAACACCAGGAAATGAGCGAATGTCTTCAAGTTCACTACCTATCACCAGAATCACAAAACAATTTTATCGCTGAAGGAAGGCTTCAAAATATTTCAGTTATTGTAGATGTAACTCCAGACTCCTCCCACATTGACCAAACCACATATCTGTTTGGAGGGGGGGGGCAAGTGAATTTAAAGGACAGTAGATTTGAGGTACAAGAAAGATTTCTGCTTGTCCACTACAGCAATAAATGGTTGGGGGGGGAGACTGCTCAGTTAATTGTAGGTACCTTAGAAGAGCATTCCAATCCTCTTAATGACTGCAGGGTGCAAGCATATGACAATGCTGTAAACATGGCAGAAAAGTACAATGGTGCTTAAACAAAAATACGTGAGCAGTGTTCAGTGGCAATCTATTCTCCATGCTGTTGCTATACTCTCAATTTATGTGGAAACAATGCAGCTTAGTGTCTACCAGAAACCATAACATATTTCAGAACAGTTCAAGCAATTTATAATTTGTATATTGTTCCAGCCCAAAACAATGGAAATTACCATATTTGACAGCATATAAGACACATCCCAATTTCAGCAGGGCAAATCAATAAAAAATTAGTAAAATTAATAAACCTACATATGGCATACAAAACACAAGGGAATTTTAGTGAAAAAAAAAAAAAAAAAAGTGTGTCTTATATGCCGTCAAATATGGTACTTAAGACACGGACAGGTTGTTCTCTACATGGCATATCAGAAACCAGGCAGTCTGATACACTTCAATGTATCAAACCTTTTGTATCTCACCTTACCTTAGCATTGCAAGATCTATTAGGGCTGAGCTTAACAGCAAAGATAAGGAATTAAGTGAACAGTGTATTAAATATACTTATAAAATTTTCCTTGGTGTATTAATGTTGACGATTTGGTACAAAGTTTTGGCTGCTATAGGTATTTGCAACAGGATGATTCAAGCCAGAGATGCCACACTGGATGGATGTGGAGGTGTTTAACACTGAAACTCTCTTTGAAGATCTGATGATGTTACAAAGTAAATGGAAAGGAATCTGGAACAAAGCCAAAGAGGTTACATCAAATCTTGAGATGGAAATCAAATTTTGCCATGGACGTAGAGACATGGGTCAGGAGAAAACAAGAATGCACTAACCTAGCTAGCATAAAACCAGGGGGTTCCCCTTTGGTTGAGAACTCCTGAACATTTTGGTCCATACAGACCCTCATTCCCAGGTATTTTAGACTCATTTACAATGTTATTGATTCTCTTCATTGACCAGTGGTTAAATCATCTTATTGGTTCCATATTCACTATTTCCATTCTTCTTTCAGGAAATCTTTTGAAAGATTTGTTAAAAGAAACCAGTCATAACGGCTGTAATTGGTACATATGCCCAACTAGAATGACATCTGTTTAGGCTCTTAAGTTTCCCCTACCAGTCTGTGTGTTTTATAGGCTCAAAATCAACCCCTACACCAGGAAAGATAGTTTCTTAATCAGGTTACTCAGTTCAGAGTTTGCAAAAAAGAAAAAAAAAAAAAAGAGTAAGAGCCCTTGAAACTTTTGCACATAGCTTTATTTTATTCAATCATTTCACCCTCATGGAAGGTGATAATGCCACTAAGACACAAAGTTTACTAGGAGTGAAAAAGAATAAGAAGACTTTAGCAGAAACCCAATTCCAAACTGGACACAAGGGATAAACTTCTGCTCCTGTTCAAAAGACAGGGAAGGATTGTGAACCAGTCAACAGACAAACCTATCTACTAAAATTATTAAAAATAAATAAAAATTAAAAAGCAGTAAATAAGAGATTAAATAAAAGAAAAAATAGTAAATAAAATTTTGAAGTTTAGGCAAAGAGACATTAGAAATGTAGAGTCAAACTAGGTGCCTGTGCAATTCAAGTGCATGTATTTAGGTTGGGACAATTAAGTATGCAACTGCCGTTCTTTAATGAATTTTAACTACTTATTCACAGTTTAGGTCATGATGTCTCCTAAAAATGAAAAAAAAGTGACAATTCTAGAAAAGAAATGTTTCAGTTATTCTATCAGACGAAAGACTATTAAGCTACTTTCCTGGTTCATTACTTGGCTTACTCAATACATGGTTATAGAACAATTCTCTTTCAAAATAATTCATGAAAGTAACTACAGACATTGGGAAATGCCATAAGACTTTCAAATACACAAATGGAAACATGATATATCAATGGAACAAATGCTTATCTCGAGAAGATTATAAAATTAACAAAATCAAGAATCAAAAACTTTTAATCCATATATTTTAAACCTATTGTCTTTATTTTTGTATTAAATATGTTCTCTGGCCTTGAGGGTCTCTACAATGGAGTCCAAATAAGAGAAGAGAAAAAATATTTATGGAAAATCTTATAACACTGGAACAAAGTCCAAAGAATAAATAACAGACAACCTGCAAAGAGAAACCAAACTAGGGTATTTTATTTATGCATATACACATTTTATTTTTAATCTGACATATGTTTATTACCTCAAATGTTATTTTTAATGGATAATCATATTTGGGTAGACAATGTTTATTTTAAACACTATTTATTTCATCTACTGCCAAGGAGGACACATGTTCGAATCCCACCTTTCAAAAGACAAAAAACAAAATAAACAATGTTTAAAATAAACGGGGAGTATACTCAAATACTGGTAGCCATAGAAAAAGATAATTAGAGAGCTAGAAAGGATTATTATAAAAATAAACATAATATGTCTATATTATTCAATGAAACATGTTTAAATGAAGATATGCTGCCTAAATATACATGTGTATGACAAAGTAGAAAAAGTTTTATTGTGACACATTTCGTCCTTTATAACTTCATCAAACTAAAATTTGGTATGTTGGTGCGACTATATATGCGCATACGGGCAAGGGATGCTGGAAATTTTAAAATTTTATTTTTATCTAGCTCATTTTATTTGGATTCTTTTTTCTTTTCTGTCACTTTTGTTGGTAGATATCCCACACTGAGATAATAGAAGTCCTGCCAGGATTGGTGAAATGTCATAAGAGCCAGGATGCAAATTTTCGATTATCACAGCAAGGGATACCAAATAAGAAAAGCAATAAAAAGAAAAAGAATCGAAATGAAATCAGCTAGGGCAAAAAAATTTTTTAATTTTCCAGCATCACTTGTTTGTGCGCCTATGTAATCTCACCAATATAACAAAATTTAATCCAATGAAGTCCTAAAGGTCAAAACATGCCACAAGAAAATGTTTCCCACTTTGTAATGTTTTTCCTATATATATATATATATATATATATATATAGGTGTGTGTGTGTGTCTAAACAAATATATGGATATAGATCCGACAGTATGAAGAAAAATATATGTAAATATACTGTTTTAATGTTATTACAATGTCGACGTCAGACGTTTCTGTCTAGTAGACCTTCTTCAGGACAGTTATTAAAACATAATTAACATTAGACGATATTCAAGTCAACATGAAAAGACGATAGACATAAGAGTAAGACTAATCAAAACAGAATAACTGAAATTTTTAAGATCAGTGTTCCGTTTCACACTATGATCATGTCGGCATCACGTGGGCGATGTTGTGAAAATGTATTCCTAAAATAGAGTATATATAATCTAAAATTTATAAGTACGTTTGTCGAGCATTAATCTTGCTAGAAAAGGGGAAATATTAAAGAAGCCGGGTCTAGTATTCACCGTGTGTGAGATAGATATTATGCCTGCCTCATAAATCTGTCTAAGATCTTTATTATGAATATATTTTAAAATCTTCACAGAATCAAAATTGAAATTATGATCAGATTTAGTTATGTGTACAAATAAAGCATTATTTAAATTACCGAGGTGAATATCTTGTTTATGTTCGAAAACATGAGATTTTACGGACCTACATGTTTCACCCACATATTTTAAGTCACAGTTGTTGCACGAGATTTGGTAGATGCAAGCATTGGATGTAATATGTTGGTTGCTGGTGTTATTTAATAAACTGAGGATAGTTCTAGTAGGTAATATTGTAGTTTTAATTTTTAGCACATTTAAATTATTGGAGATACGTTCGGTCAAATGGTGAAACGGAATGCTGATCTTAAAAATTTCAGTTATTCTGTTTTGATTAGTCTTACTCTTATGTCTATCGTCTTTTCATGTTGACTCGAATATCGTCTAATGTTATGTTTTAATAACTATGTCCTGAAGAAGGTCTACTAGACTGAAACGTCTGACGTCGACATTGTAGTAACATTAAAACAGCATATTTGCATTTTTATATATATATATATATATATATATATATATATATATATATATATATATATTATAGTCTAGGAGAGGACAACTCTGAATTTAAAACCTTAAAAAGGGCTGAGGTGGTGACAACTAGAATAGATTTACCTACTTAGCGACCCTCCCCTTTGACATAGTATTTTGGCATCTATTCTAGCAATAACAAATGTATATTCATTTTATAACAAATGGAGGTGGGAATCCAATAACAAAAATAGAAGAAAAAAAAAAAAAAAAATTGTTCTTCTGTTCATTTTATAATAGCAGTATTGAAAAAAGTTACAAGTCTATTTCATCATCCTTAACAATGCTCCAAAGAAAAAAAAAAAGGTTGCAATATTGAAGGTTTTGATATTTTACAGCTACATTTACTAGAAATACATTTTCAAGTTAAAAATAATTTAAGACAAATTATGTAATTTCATTAAATTTAAAATATCAAAAAATCCTATTTTCCCATAACAAATGTACATGACACAGAAAGAAGAAATTTACTTGTCCTTGTGTAGCAAATTCTTCTAGTCATATACAAGTTTTTATATATATATATATATATATATATATATATATCTCCAAATGTAAAAGAACGAAGAATAAAATTTCAACATTCAAAACATTAAAACAGTGCTCAATGCAAAAGTAGAGCAATAAATATTTATTATACACATTAGAACATGTAAATATCCACTACAAAATTGTACATTTTGTTTCAACGTTTAAAATGTCTCTTCAGATTAATCACCTGAAGAGACATTTTATTTCAAACATTGAAATGTAATGTACAATTTTGTAGTGGATACTTATATGTTCTAATGTAACAGTTTATTTTATATATATATATATATATATATATATATATATATATATATATATATATATAATGCAGGTTGAGAATCCTTTATTCAAAATGCTTGGGACAGAATGGCTTCAGTTTTCAGGTTTTGAAAAACAGGCTATTTAATATTTAATTTGTATATAGCATCTATAAAATGGGGCAGCTTGGGAAGAGAACCCAAGCATAAATACAATATCCCTTTACATTTCATAACACACACACACATTATATTATATATTGATATATATATATATATATATATATACACACACATATATACTGAAGGTAGTTTTATATAAACAACATACACCCTGAAAGTAGTTTTATATAAAATTTAATAAATTTTGTGTACACACAGATAATGACATTACACATGTAGTGCTCACACGGATTTTTAAGTTTTAATTAAGTTTTTATGTAAAAATAATGTTTTGTTCTTTCTGTACATGTACAAAAAACATGATGATTACTTACCAAAAAAAAAAAAAAAAAAATAAATATAAATATATATATATATATATATATATATATATATATTGGTAAACAGTGGCTATTATAGCTATATAGCGAGACTCTTCGCAGATGCGAATTGAGTCACTGTCGGTCACTGGGCATGTTTCTAAAAATACGCTAAAAAATCCACTTTCATCCCTACTGTGCGACGACGGCTTAATGGTTAGAATCTCCGACTGACACCAATTCAGTCAGGTTTCGATCCTAGCTAGAGGCAACCGGATGTCTAGCCACACTGATGAGCTGTGAAACAGCAAAACAGTCTGTGGATGACGTTATATATATATATATATATATATAAAAATGCATGATTTTTTTGATTAACATCTTTACTGAGCACAAAACACCTCCTGGTAAGTGGTAAGTAACCCATGAACAAAGCTGTTGCTATGTCGATCACTAACAAAAAAACTGGCACCAACATAAGCTACATAATTGGGCTGAGGAACTTCACCCAGGGCAGATGAGGCCTCTTACAACAGCTACAAATCACCCAAGAACCTGCCCAGTGCTTTCTGAAATTTTCCATTTGTGGCAAATCATGTCAGCATCTGAAAAACCTTCAAATTTGGGAATTTCAGATGAAGGATACTCAACTACATTTGGATTAAACGACAACAGACAAGTATCGTTTTGTTTTTGTACTTTTTTTTAGCTGACTTTTCTTGTTTATGTACAAGAGTTTGGGCCCACTGACCAAGTTAAAACAGAAAATTTTCAACAAGCCTCTTCTGTCATTTTTACTGAAACCTCTATCAATGAAAAATGTTGCCTAAATACACACATTTAAACATTATATTTAGTGAATACACGTTGAAGATAGCTTTTTTTTTTTGTGTGTGAATTTTTCTTGAAGACTTTTAAATGCACAAACAGACACAGATTTACACGGTTTAAAAAAAAAAAAGAAAAAAAGTGCACCATATTTTAATTTTAATTTTTAAAATTAAAATATGGTACGCTTTTCAAGAGGGAATTTTTTTAATTAGGTTTAAATTTCATAAACTCAAGTTATCTATCAATTATCAAATAATAAAAAAATAATAATAATAATAATTAGTAATTGTGTGTTTAATTCCTGAACTGGGCAGTGTGTATTTGAAAACAGGGCAAGAAATAACTGAGCAATAACCAAGACTGAGAAACCAAACGGAACACTAAATGTGGTCAGTGGAATGAGAAGTGTTCTTTTCTTAGAATATTAAACGGGTTCAGTTCAGAATTCCTTGTAGATTACCAGAATCGACATACCCCTGATGAAGGCCGGAGGGCACAACGGCTGGAAACGTCGTGCTAACTAACAACAAAAAGATGAGGACAATAGTCTGCTTGTAACTAAGAAATGAATCATCTAAAAAATAATAAACAATCTTATATATAAATTAGAGAATTAATTTTTAATTTTTTAATGTGCGATTTTTTTCTTACATCGAAACTTACAAGTTTCATCATTTCAATTTTAAAACGAACCAAATTTCAATAATGACAATCCCTCTGAAAAAAAATAAATCAAAGATAATCAATTAAGTTATTTTTTTATCTCAAGTAATTATTTGTAAAATTTACAGAGCAAATCTAAAAAAAAATGTTATGTTTTTACAAAATCATAATTCAAACAATAAAAGCACATTTTAATTTAAAAATGGGATGTTTAATTAATAAACTAAAAAACTAAAAAGGCTTTTTTGACAAATTGTTTTTCTTTAGATTTTAAAAACTTAACTTGAAAAAAAAAAAAAATGAAAAAATGAAAAGAACCATAAACTTGAAAAAGCTGTTTTACACAAACGAATTACCAATTTTAAAATTGATTTAAAAACAAATTAAGTTGTTTTAAAATTTAAACAATGAAACTAAAACGTTTTAAAAATCTTAATATTTGTTGTAGGAAAAGTATTCATCATAAAATCTGTTAAAAAAAACTAATCTACATTCTTTAAAAAGCTGATAAATTAAAAAAAAACAGAAACGAAGCAAATATTTTTTTAATTATTTGATGAAGAATTAAAAATCGAACTAAATTTGAAAATATTGTTCAGAAAACAAATAATTTATTAAAAATTCCTTTTTTGATTCTTACTTGGAAAATGTTGAAAACTTATGAAGGAAGATGGGTTTTGGAAACTTCTGAGACAATAAGTAATTTTGTAACTGGGTATTATTGAGAGAGAGAGAGAGAAAAAAAAACTATTCTTTTCTATTATTTTATTTTTTTTATTTATAAAATAAAAAGGTGGGAAAATACACGGAACTAGATGTCCACATTTTGGCAATCTCCTCCAAAAAATGTGGGGAAAAAGATCATCATGAAACGTATTAATTAAAAAAACTGACCCCCACCAAAATTTTTTTTTAAAAATACAGAAAAAAAAAACATCACTCTAAAGAACAAGAGGTAAGTTTTAAATCAAAAAAGTGTTGGCAAATTGCCATAAAAAGTTAAATCTTTAAAACAAAAAAAGAAATCAAGTCTTATAGAAAGAAAGACAAATTTCTCTCACGTCTTGTCACAATATTTTTTCTTTGCTAACAACCTCATACCTGTCAAAAGAAAAAAATGACAATGTCCCGAAGTCGCATGTAGGATAAAACAACAAATCTACGAACCATTATGAGCTAGATGCTGCACCAACCGAATACGGGTTATGGGAGATATTTTTCTAATATCCCAGATAAAACAGAGAGGCGTTGTCAAACGAAACAAAGTCTTGAACACATTTCTGGACTCTTCGCGTTCACCGCCATAGCTGACATTGCATTCTGGGAAAACAGATGTCGTAATCAATCGCCTGCTTTCAAATACAGAAGGCCAAAAAGTGTGTAATTTCGAAAAACCAAAACTACACAAATACGAAAATTCATTTAATATGCTATAGAAAGCAAATATCTTTAGTTATTTATTAAAATCTATAATTATTTAATATTATATTTTAAGATTAATGGATAAAATTCTAAGAACAACATTTTTCAAATTAAAATTAACTTTGTTCATCCGTAATTTGAAAAGGTCTATCATGTGCACAAGCTGACAGTATAAAAGACTAGGTTTTTCTTAGTTATCTCCCTTTTCCTTAACCTGGGTCAAACAAAAAAGTTTTTCCCTTGGAAATTTGTACTTAAAAATGGTAATAAGATGGAATTAAAATATTTTACATATTTTTTCTGATTAGCCATGATATCATCTTTTAAAATTTCAACGGTTCCAAATTGAAAATATTTGAGACTATTTTTAAGCATTTGTTTAAAAAGGAAACTATTTTAAACAGAGAATTAAACTTAGACCACACTGCAACTTTTTTGCAAGGCAGTAAAGCCACTAAGACACAAAGGGCTTAGAGGGTGTGGAAAAATTAGGAACAAAAATATTAATAATGAGCAGGAAAAAGAAAGAGTAATCATGAGGACAGCAGATAGCAATTGACATTGCATTTCATTTTTTTCAGATTAAAGTTGGCTGGAAAGCATGGAGTCAGAAGGGAGCTCCACAAGCAAGAAGTGCAAGAAGTACAAGAAAAGAAACTACTAGCAAACTATGGCTATATCTAGCTAGCTCAACTGTAAATTGATGAGATCTTGATGAGTGCCAGTGTTCAAAAAGTCTAGGTACCATAGCAAAGAGCGATATTTATTTCCATTTATTTACAGAAAATGTGGCACAACGCCAAAAATGGGGAATGAAGAAAAGAACAGTCTGCTTCTTGTCTTAGCGTTAAACTTAGCTAGCCACAAACACTGACCCAAACTTACCACAATATTCCTAACACCAAAACAACACATTCTTACTTACCTTTCTTACTACAACCACTATAATACCTCATTGTCTCTATGAAAATCCTAACTAGTCCCCATATGTACAGTTCGTTGTCTGTGGGGGTGAGAGAAATAAAACAACAATTTTAAAACTAGCCCCAATGAGTATTTACAATCTGACTATAGCAAAGAGCTCACCCAAACAATTACCATGAAAGTATTTATTGAAAAGGCACAGAGTGGCAAAATTAAGGCTGTAGAAGCATGATAAAAATCACATGGTACTCTTCAAGGTAATATGTAAATCCGTGTGTGTGTGTGTGTGTGGCCAGTACTTTTTATCACAATTTTGCTGCATTTTTTAATAATATTTAAACTGCTACAGCAAGCATTTTCAGATTTTAACACCAATATGAAACAATCTTTGGGATAATTTTTGTTAGGTTTAGATTCTCTGTGTTGTGTAATTGAATTATGACATCCTTTTAATTTAAAAAAAAACACAAAATTTTACTCTTTCTGAAAAAAAATCAGGCTTTACCAAAAACATATAAAAAAATATAGGTTATGTCCCCTTGGTTGATAAGACCTGCTGATGGGGAGATAGGTCCAATTATCTGGTAATAATGGGTAAAACTCAAATTTAGCCGCCAAATGGAATTTAAGTGACAAAGCTGAGTGGCCCTGAAGACCACAACCTGAACGGACATGATTTTAGCCTACTCCAAAAACAGGTGATGCTGGCCATGAACAAACCTGAATCATGCAAGAACATGTATCCATCAGAAGAATTTTATTAACATCAGATAAGTATTTCAATCAATTTTATTTTGATTTCATCCCCCGATCACATGACATTAACTGTTAAACTTTTCACTTGATATGTAAGAATTCATTTTGTACATTTACTGCACACATACATCTGGATTAAAAAATGGATGATAATATCACATGTTGGGTAAAAAATACCATGTTGTGGTGTCATCAGTGTAATGAGATCTCTTGGAAAGAAAGATTTATTCTCCTATCTACGTTTCCCCCATTATGGGCATTATTATTTCCGTGATATAATAATACCTTAGTTCACAGACAGGACGGAATGGAATGACTGGAAGCAGAGCTGGATTAACCATTGAGCAAAATAAGAACGTGCTAGGGCATCAAGGGAAGGGACACCACAGAAATTGTAATGATATGATGTTGTTGTAAGCATCTAAAGAAATAAGTCAAACACGATTAACATTTGAATCAACAGGGTACCATTATGAAGTGGGGACAACTGACCTGCAGCAAATCTTTATTGACATTCTGATTGGTTAATAAAGGAATGAGCTAAGGGAAATAATGAAGATTGTATTTACTCAATACAACCCATCTCTCTTAAATAAGTTAGTATTACTAACTTAATGGAATTTAATTTTGTGAACAGAGGTAGACTACCTTCATGTTTGTTTGGCATTATTCTAGCCATATCTTTATATGTAACATGCTGGTTTGTTGATGACACAACCACTTGTAATCACAGTTTTGTTAGAATCTGATCGTGGCTCATTTGACAGCAGTTGCACAGCTGTGATTGTTTCTTTCTTGGTCGGTATTGTTCTGGGTTGGAACTGATGGTCAGCCTCTCTCGACGGTCATATGTGCCTTCAGTTCATTCTATATTTATTTCCAGCTAGTGTTTCCATGATGCACATTCTCAGTTGGTAGCCTTTATTTATTTGCACTACTTATCAAGACTCCATACTAGCATACTTAACTCGCAGGTGTATAGGGGCCCTAAAATCTTTTAAGTGCTTAGGACCCCTATGGGTCTTAATCCAGCCCTGACAGGGAAGGAAGAAGAATAACAAACATGATTTGTTCTCAAAGAGACTTTTATATTACTAAGACATACACAAAACCAATATATAGATACACATGTCCCACATGAAGAACTATATATCATTTATATCTACACAGCAAAGCAAAGTATAAGAAGGAACAAAAATGAAAAGTCTTACATATAATTTGGAGATACTTAGGACTCCAGATTTAAATGGGCCAGATTCATCTATATTTCAAGAGGAAATGGCATCATGTGCTTCTAAGCTGCTTGGGAGGCACATTTAGCCTCAGCCTGTGACAAAGGGCTCAGGCTAAAAGAAAGCAACCTTACTGTTTGGTTGCTGTTCACAAACTGAAAAATGACTGCCACTTTGTTCACTGTGTGGAATGATGTCACAAAGCAGTTATCATGCGACCACATGACTTATCTCCACTAAAAGAAGATAAGCACCTTCTGTATTCCTATATTATCAAACAAAGAACAAAAAATATTGCATTAACTTTGAACTTTGTGTATTTGGCTCTACTTCAAGCAAAAGTTTTATTCTTCTGACTGTCGTACCCCCAAAATTTCAACAAACATTTTTGTCAGTGCATAACACTAAAAAGGGTATCAACATATTCTCACAGTCACTGTGATCTTTCCTACAGGTAAACATATGTATAAACACACACATGTAATTAAAAAGAAGCATAATGGGCCTAATGTTGAGACTCCAAGAGAAGAGAAAAACTGAAGTCAGCAACTCAAAGTCATTAGCCGCTCTCACCTTGGAAGGTTTGGTCCATTGATTGCCAACAATAAAAGAAAATACCATTCAACACAACTCAACTCCTGCTGACCCAAAAGAGGTATGTGGTTTTTTTTTGTTTTTTGTTATTACTAACGGTATTTTATTTAGTTTCTTGTAAATAGATAAACTCATATTGTAAATATACATTGAGGTTTAGATTTTTAAATTGTTATGAATGGTAACTTGGTGTGCTCATCATGTGGTGTATCTTGAGCATTTTTACCTGGCAGAGACCATCCCTCTCCAGCTTAGATAATATCCTCTAACTAAGAGGCTCACCTTGGTCACAATCACATGGCTGTTGTTGTTCACCTGAGGAACATTTCTGCTCTGGCTGGTGACCTGCATCAAGGAGGTCCTTCACCCAGAGGTGCTGTGTAAACACCACTCTCACATTTTAGTTTAGCCTGCCAGCTGAGACAGTTTACCAAGGCATGGCAATTTACAGCCATCACATGAGAAATTTAAAAGATGGCTGAGGACCAATGATACTCATCCACCTGAAAGTGCAGTGTACCAGACATCAAAGATACTACCTCTATCCAGGTACCACTATGTCCTACTGCAATTAAACAAAATAGGGAAATAACACAAATATCAGTTTCTTAAATATTGTTAATAGAACTTTACATATACCATATGTATGAACAAGGACATCTCTACAGAGATGTAGTTGATAATGATTCTGATTGAGGAACTGGAGAGCCTAGTTTGAATTCCAGTTGAATCCACTACATTTGTAAAGATACCGAAGCTGATTATTTCCCTTTGGTAAAGTTACGTCACATGGGTCATGTGATGGACCACTTAGTGATATCCCTTCATGCAGGGACCAAAGCGGCAGTCAATTTCAGTTTTGTTTACAACCAAACTGAAAAGTTGCTTTCTTTAGCTCAGGTAACCCATGGCCCATGCAAAGGCTAAATCTGCCTCCCCAGCAGTTTTCAAATCCATGATTCCATTTCCCTTTGGAAATATATCTTTCCCATATATAGAAAGATACTCTAGCTCGCAGTCATCAATTTGGGAAAACCCGAGACTTACTATTTCCTGTTCATGGAATATGATTTCAACTGGGACATAGTAGATGAATCCAGCTGGTTTGAATCTGGAGTCCTAATCATGGCTTCTCCAGAAACAAAAGAATCTCCATATTATATGTAAGACACATCCTTTTTGTTTCTCCTTACACTCTGCTTGCTGTGTAGATATATGCAATATATTATTCTCTGCATGGTACATGTGTATATATGTATATATAGTTTTGTGTATGTCTTAGTCATATAAAAGTTTGTCTGAGAACAAAGCATGTTTGTTTTTCCTTTTCCTTTCAGTCATTCAGTGAGGTATGGTGTCATTATATCACAGGTATGATAATGCCTATAATGGGGAAATACAAATGGAAGAATGAATCTTCCTTCCATGTCTCCCTCCCATTACACATTCATTTACATACTAATATCATTGAGAAAGGTATGAATCCATATCTTCTCTCCCACACCCAATAGGTAAATAGCAGGACAGATTGGGTTCTACGGACTTGCATGGCAACTGATCTAGGAGAAAGATAACTCTGAATTCAAAACCTCCAACTATACGTTAAATAACCTCCTAAACTTGAAATTAACCAAGCATGATGAGTACAGCTACACCCCCAAAGCCATGGTCAATCAGGGAGTGGTTTCTTCAAGGGGTGAGAAAGCCCTGAGTCTGGATCTGTTCTAATGAGCTTTCATCCCTGCTAGAGACACCTTTGTTTATTGCTAAGGCAATAAAACACCACATGCAACCACGATATTCTCATCATACTATTTTTCTCACATAAAGAATACACATTCTATCACTAAATCTCTATACAACAACTGGTAATCCTACAACAAATTAATACCCCCTACAAACTGGTGACCTAATACAACATCATTTTAAAACATTATCAAATAATGAGTAACAATATTGCATTAGTCATGTCCATTAATACATGTATATTTGTATATTTAACTTTGCTTTGCTTAAAATAAAACTTTTATTTTTCCTACAAAAGAAAAACATATTTACTTTTTCAATATTTGCATTTTTATTCAAATAATTTAAGCATAACTGTCAAAGAGACTTTTAGTTAAGTTTTTGATTGCATTTCTTTTTTTACTTAAAACAATAAAAACAGACATGTTAAAAAAAGGAATTTTCTAAGCTTAGCTTAGATGTGGCACAAGGCCAAAAGTATGGAGCATCCAATGAAGATCAAACTCACTACTCAGTCATAATTGATATAGTGAGACAAGCTTGCTAATCATTATACCATATCAAAGTGTCCAACAGACATGTTAAAGAAAAATTAACCAAAAAGCTGTAATGGAAAAAATATAACATTACTGTAAAATTGTAATATTGAAAGACGACTAACAAAAAACAGTTAAACATATTTATCAGTCCACTCATCAAACTAAATTGACTCCAAAGACCAAATCTTATATAAAATGTACAGGCTAATTACATTTAAGTCTAACAGAAATTATTTCTCTTACAGAGAGATGGCTGATAGGACTTAATGTAAATTGATTGTATTTTTTACTCTTTTTTTTTATTGTGTTATTTTGTTCTAGATTGCTCTCGTTTAAGACATTGCCTGTTTATTAATATTACATCTATATGTAATATTGTTAAACTTATTCTTTTCTTATCAATACATAAATCTTTTTTATTTGTAATCATTGGATACAGAACATAGCAAACTAGGACTTTCCTACCCACAAAAAATCAGCTTGTCAAAAAGACAGTTTTTCCATTGACACTGCTATTATTTTAACTGCATTCACCTCTTGGCTATTTTTTAAAAAGTGATGATTAAATTTGCAATAAAACCTAAACATGATGAAAGTGAGTTTATACAATTATTTTTGTTCTTGTGAATTTACTGTACTTAAGAAACCTATTTTCCTGAAAAATTGTTTTAAGAGAAAGATTTTATAAATTTCAACCAGTAATAGTACTGACTGCTCGGTCAATGAATGCCAAATGTTTCTTTATAAAGAAATGGCTCATATTACCATCACCATTCACCCCTTTTATATTCTTTCTATATAGTTTGCTTAGGCAATAAAATAAAAAGTATTTAATTGTATATAATTGTTTATATAGTCATTGATATGCCTTCATGTTTGAAGAAACTTCAATACATTGTAGTAAAAATGGTATGGATGTTTGGAGCACCAGTTGAACCCTGTCTTCTTTTTTATCACAATCAGTGAGGCTACTGTGAAACTCCACACACAATTCATGACCAATCAACTCATTGGCCTCTGCTGCTCATCTCATGCACTTTCACTCGTGCTCATTTTATCAAGTGGCTGAGGCTCAGAAATTTGCATAAGCCACAAATTTGTCTCACTCTGTGATCTGAGATCAAGTTGTTCTTAAATTACAGCTATTAGATTGGCCATATTTCTTTTCATGTTTTTTATACACAAGACATATACAAGTTCATTTTGTTCCAGGAGGTAAGCCATTTTCCCTTCTACAGCAATATCAACTCCTATTACAATACTAACTTTCTCAGTAAATATATCTCATCAACTGCATTACAGATCAACATTTCTTTATGTTTTTTTTTTTTAATATTAAGGTTGACCCTGTACAAGGCCCGGTGTCCACTCAAGATAGAGTGTTACGATAAGGGGTAGTTTATATGAATAGAAGGGGAAGATAATTGTTGACACTAGATCTAAACAGGTTAAGTTTGTACTGATCAGGGAAACATCCTCAAAGGAGTTTGTTCCATACAGCAGTTGTTCACAGGAAGAAGCTGTTTGAGTGGAACTTACTTCTCGCTGATGGAATACAGAGAGAATGTGGGTGGTTTCTTACTATGTAAGTGACATGGCACATCCTAGCTGTGAAGGTCAGATCTGGTGTAACCAGGAGATGTAGTTCATCTGAGCAATTTTCATGTAAGTAGCGATAAAACAGAGAGAGACTCACCATATCCATACTGAGAAATACGTTAGAGGGTGGAAAATAATTCTTCTCCAACAAGGACAAGGAGATGCTTTTGAACTCTATCAAGACTGGAAATTGAGGACTGCGTAGATCCCACCCAAAGTTTGAGGCCTAATATCCTGTCAATGCCAATGGTTCAAAGCTTAATCTAACAATTGGACAATTTTACTGACATGATTTGGACAAGTTTGTATTTACAAATATATATATATATATATATATATATATATATATATATATATATATATATATATATATATTATAATTTTAAAGAAAACCAGACCACTTTCAGGTTCCATTATAATAATTTATTTCACCAGAGTCCTTTTAAAGGACGCCAGATCATCAGATAGAACTCCCAAAAATGAAATGAAAATTGATGGGTAGTGTAAGTTTTTGTAATTTAACAGAGAGTGTAATAGGAGTAGTTAGAGAGACATGGTAGAGTTTAGGGAGGGTTTAATTTAATATCTCTTGCAATCATACTTAGTATTGAGGGAGGAGGAGTGACCAGACCTTGACCTATTTAAACGGTTAACTTAACGGAAGTGATATGTTGAAATGGGAGGGGATAAGAGAGAAAAGAAAAAGGAAAAAGAAAGAAGAGGGAGAAGGAAGTAAAGAGAAAGAGGCTGTAAATGGGTTTTACATATAGAGGAGATGGGTGTTAAGTTTTAGCAATTTATATAAAAAATAGATGTTAATGTTTGATAGTAATTTAGATGTCTAAAAAAAACCCAAAGAAATTAATTTGATGCTTGCTAAAAAAGAATTAATTTGATGCTTGCTAAAAAAGAATTTGGGTATTTTTAATAAATGTCACCCTGATAAGAAAAGAACACAATTTATTACATAAGAGATAATTAGAAGGAATCCTGCTAAATGTCTCCTCATCAATAAACACATGCCAAATAAACTATATTAAATCACCAATTTTTATAAAAAGTCAATAAGTATACATTATGCGGCAACAACTATTTGTACAAAAAATGTTGTGCTTTGGTTTGTAAATGAAAACATCAGATGAAAGTTCATGGAAATATCAAAACATCTGGAATGTGTGTGGTTTGCTACAACGTAAGTGGCATGGCGCGTCCTTCAGTTTAATCAAACGGTCTACAGCCAACCAATTAACTGTAGCAGGAGAACATAATGATTCATACAGTTTTTTTTTTTTGTTTTTTTTTAAGCATTATGCCTTGAGCAAGGTGTGACGCCACTAGGATGCAGGGGGTTGCAGAAGATTTGGAGCAAGAACAGATAGGAGTGATAGAAGAAAGGATGAGGAGAGGGATAGTGGGTAGATCAAGGTAACTGGAGATGTCGATTGACATTACATTTGAATAGTTGGAGATTATAGCTCTCAGGGAAACAGTAATTAGGAAGGGTATTCCACAGGCGAGAGGTGCGAGGTATGAAGCTATTGGAGTAGAAGAGACGGCTACATTTAAAAGTTTCTACAGTGTAAGGGTATGAGCGGGATGCCAGCCTTGTAGGGCGCTTGAATTCATGGAGTCTGGGAACCAGTGAAAGCAGCTCATCGGAGCAATTACCATGAAAGTATTTGTAGAAAAGACAGAGAGAGGCGATAGTGCGTCTGTGAGAGAGTGACTGTAGACGAGACGCCAGATCAGGGCCAATTATATTACATATCCGTCTCTGGATCTTGTCAAGAACTCCGAGGTAAACAGAAGATGCCTCAGACCATATATGGCAGCAATACTCCATGCAAGGGCGAATGGTTGATTTATATATTTGAAGTATCAATTCCGGAGAGAAAAATTTCCCGGCGTGGCACAGAGAGCTAACTTTCCTCGCGGTGGAAGAAGCAATTGACTCAATGTATTTGTTCCATCTCAGGTCAGCAGTCAACGTGAGACTGAGCAGACGCAGGGAGTTGCTCTCAAGAAGTTGACTATCAGTGGTAATTCATCTGAAGTTGAAACTTATGTTTCTCTGATTGCATTTGCTGTGATCATGAGATCAGGAGGGAGTGTAGTGAACTACTGCAGAGGGTAAAGAGGCCTGGGGTTGAATGTATTTTTTGCAATGCTAGAATAAAATCAAGAATAAATTAACTTAGCTCCAGCACAAGCAAAGATTCAAACATGCTTTGCATGTAAACTGTCCAAAGAAGAAAGAAATGATGGTTACATATTTAAAAAAAGCTAAATCCCAGAGTAAGCAGGTGCAAATTCTGGCTGTCAATGATACATAAAAACAGGAAGAACAAGGCAACAGAAAAAGATGGTTGATTGCTGTATTGAACTGGCAACACATATCACAGACAGTGAACGAGAAGAAACTGATTGCAGGCATTGGTTGCGAGGAAAAGTTTAAAGCTTTTTTGCGACATTAACTAAACTTGATTTGTGAAATCCCCCCCAAAATACCACACTTAGAAACCATTCACTTCAGTCTCTATCAAAATATGTTTGTGGTTTGTGGGCTATCCCATTTGGTTTTGCTGAAACACCTACAAGGGATGGTCACCCATTAAGCCTATGAAAAGGCGATTATATTCTCTCTCTTTCTCTCTCTCTCTCTCTCTCTCTCTCTCTCTTGCTCTTTGTAGCTGTTTTTAACTCTTACTTCCAGATGTAGTCAATGCCAATAAAGAACACTGCCGATTAGGCACATTCACTTCCTTGGTACTCTGTTAACTTTTAAACTTTCTCACACATTCACTCATACACACATGTATCACACACACACACAGAGGTTTTGTTGGATTCTGTATTCGTTGATATGAAGTTCATTATTTACATTATTCGGACTATTGTCCTCATCTTTTCACCATATTTATTACAACATTTGGTCTTTAAGTATCTGTCTATATTTCTGAGTTTTAAGAATTATATTACATTATTTACATTATTCAGACTATTGTTAAAATCTTTTGTCACCATATTCATTACAATGTTTCGGCCGTTGAAGGCTCTGACCTTCTTCAATTTGGTTGGAATGTCAAACTTAACCCTTTATTTTGCTCACTAGGTAGACTGTTCTTTTCCACGTGCCATGTTTAATGGATGTCAGTTATCAGTTATCTCTGTTAATTTCCCTCTTAAAAGTTCTCCATTGCCCTTAACCGGAATATTGAACTCACACTGGTTTGGGTCCTTGAGAACACATGGCACAGGGAATAAAGGTGTTGGTTAGATCCAGTGACAGGACCCAAAGAGTGTGAGTTCAATACCCAGTAAAGGCAGTGGGGAACTTTCAGAGGGAAATTAACAGGAGATAACTGATAACTAACATCCATCAAACATGGCACGTGGAACTAAAACAGTCTACCCCAGTGAGTGAAATAAAGGGTTCAGTTCAACATTCCAACCACCTGAAGAAGGCCAGAGCATACAACGGTCGAAATGTTGTAATAAATATGGCAACAAAGATGAGGACAATAGTCCGAATAATGTAAATAATTTACATAATACCTCATCTCAGAAATATAGACTGATATGATGTTGACTTTTAAAATATCTCACACATGCATATATATATGTCACACACAGACACACAAACAAGCACATTCTTCTAACAACTTGTTTTGATGTTTTTTTTTCCTTTTATTACAATTGTGTAGACATGTAATTTCTTTTGTTAATAACATACATTGTTGTTTGTTTTATATTTATTATTTTGTTTTTTATTTTTACCCAGATTCACATCAGGCCACCAATATTATTTGCGGGATAAATGTTCCAGGTGCATATTTAATATATAATGTCCATGCACCTTGCAACCAAAGAGATGATACGACAACATAATGATGAATTATTTCTACCCAAACATAATACTATCCTGCAACAGGTTCACTATCAACAAATAAAACTCACAAAATATCAATAAACTTGACGTTAATTTTTATCTTATCACAACAAACTCACAGCCTACCCACCTTAAAAAAATTTTCACCTGTACAGGTGAGAAATTTCTCTCCTTTCAGAAATGGATTTGTGATAAGGGTAACCATAGTTGATTCATTTTTTACAGTTTATCAACCCTTTGCATGTTATTTAAAGTGAGAAAATATTTTTAGACAGTAAGAATTTTTAGCTAGAAAATTTTTTTAGATCGTGAGAATTTGGAGGGGGAAGGAGATAATGATTTAGTGATACAAGTCTTACTAATTAACCCATAGCTGGGTGGAGAAGAGGTAGACACATACCTAATCAGAATTTGACAAACAGACAAGTAATTATTACATGGATATAAAGTGAAGGATCAATTCTATATTACAATTAATATATAAACAGATCCCTCACTTTGTCACCACTGTAGTTTCTATTTCAGAGACTGTAAATAAGTCTAAAAGATTTATCTGTGTAGCTAATCAGTATTTCATTGATTGATTTGTTTTCTACAGCTTATCAAGAAATAAGAAATTATAATGCGGATATAAAGTGAGGGATCAATTTTATATTACAATCTATATATAAACTGATCCCTCACTTTGTGGCCGCGATAGTTTCTATACATTTATATTCAAGAGAATGTAAATAAATCTAAAACACATGCCTACACGAAATTATATTGTTTATATAAAGTGGGGGATCAGTTCTATATTACAATCAATATGTAAACTGATCCCTAACTTTGTGACCACTCTAGTTTCTATACATTTCTATTCCAGAGAATGTAAATAAATCTAAAAGTCATGCCTGTGTAACTAACAGTTGTCATATTTTCAAATTTGTTGAAAAAGTGTTTAAGTCATAATGATATTTTGTTTCATTTACTACTCATCAGTTTGTTTTATTATTTCTCTTTCAAATATTTTTAACAAAAATAATAGTAAAATGTTATCATATATTAGATGATAATTTTATTCCTTTCTTATTTATTTATATATTTCTATTATCATCATTTTTAAAATATATATAACACATTTGGTACATTTGATGGTGAACTGTTTATTCTGACACCCAGTGTTAAATATATATATATGTTTATGTGTGTATCTATACAATTCGAATAGATGAAATTCATCAGCTCAGGAAGGTAGTTCGTCTAAGAGAAGGAAAACTCTGATTTTAAACCTCCACTGCCACACCCAGTCATGAAAAAGGTTTCAGGAATAAACCCTGAGGACAAATCTGGAGTTGGAGTCTCTAAGATTGTTTGTGGAAATTCAAATTCCAAGTTGGTGTCTGGGATGAGATAATTGACTTCATGGCTTGAAAGAAGTCTTGGATGGCAGTCTTTCTAGAGATGGTGTCTCAAAAAAAACATCCAGATGTTGGGTTGGCACCCCACATTTTATATCAGCTACCAAAAGAACAATAGTTCTGATCAACCATAGGGAGGGAGGTCGAAGAATGATGATGATGATGATGATGATGATGAAAAGTTCACAAAAGATGTTCCTCTTTCTCATCTATAATTAAATTCTGAGTTTGTGTTACTGGTGATCAAAAATACATTACTAGTGTGATTTAAGTTGGCTAAGGTTTCTTCTCTGGTGTTAACTTGGAACCATTAAGATCTTTATAGCAAAATTATATATATCATCACACTAATATTATTCAGCTTGTAACAACAGTCTTCGTGAATGACTTAGTGACATATCTGTTGGTTATGCCTCAGCTAACTTTTCACCTCCCCCTTACTAACAATTTCAGATGACTGTTTTCATTTTCTTCTTTTTCATGGTAAGAAAAACTCAATAAAAATGTTTCAAGAAAAAAAAAATTGTACATACTGTATGAAAAAATATTATATTATTTTTAGCTAGAAAGAAGGCTGCAAAATTCAAACCATCTTTCATCAGTGTTTATATTAATTCTTTTTCATACTGTAAGTAAGACTATTGTAGAAAACAAAAAATAAAAAAATATATCTTCCCTAGCTTGGCTAGCAAAATCACCAATTCAAGAAATTCGCGACTAGGAATGAAGTAAAGATTAAACCAATGAGAGGCTTTGCCTTGGAGGAAACTAGAAAAACAAAGAATGAAGTTCTTGAGTCTATGTTAGAAATAAATATTCAACCACTGAGAAGCATCACTTTTGGGAAATTAGAGAAAAAGAAAAGAAAGAAATTCATAAGCTGGCATATCAACAGATACAAAGTGCTGACAACAGACAGAAGACATAGAAGGTTGCAAATGCAACCCAACTTAGCAGTTGGCCTTTCAGAACATTGATGACAAATTTATTTCTGTGACTCAACTTACAAAGAAAAACTTCTAGTACACAAGAAGCACTCTAACCGAACAAAGGACTGCTGTAATATAAAAAATCATATTCTGAAAAACACTCCTTGGTAAAATTATACACCATCTTGCTACCAGCCTATTTACTACTGCTCAACCTGAGTAAGTAAATATTTTCAACATTGACTCTTTTCATCTATCACCTTTCAAATACTAATCTCATACCACTTTAATTAACAACAAACTTTATATTTTTTTAACATTATTTGTTCTTTGGAATTTTCACTGAAATATTGAACTTATAGTTAACAAAGGATAATTGTGTTGTACTAAAAGGTGTTGCTAACTTCATAATCAATTATTGATTGTATTATATTTAATAATAAGATATTGACAAAGATAGAGGTATATTCATTAGAATTTAGATTAATAGCTATCTATTATTGTCTATGAATAGCAATGAGCAAGGTCCAATTTCAGTAAGGTATATCAATCATTACTGTCAGAGTAGCTAGAGCTGGGAGTGAGAGTGAGAGCTGGAGCTGGAAATTTCATAATGTTGGAGCCAGAGCTGTAGTTGGAGCTGAAAATTTAAATGTCAGCTCCACAACCCTGCTTTTGAGCAGTGTTGCCAGGTTCCCACAACCATAATTCCCTAGACACCAAAATTTCCCTTTTCAACATAAAATTTCCCTTTCTTATTTGAGGCTATAATGCAACTTTAATAATGATGCAATCATTTCTCTATTTATTTTTTACCCATTATGTCCATAAAATTAAAACAAACTTTGAAAGAAGAAAATAGGACCTTCAATGATGAATGTGAATTGCAATATTTTTTAGTGTTTAACAGTGGTAAAATGTCTTGCTTGCAATTTCAACAGTTAAAAATATGATGCGCATCAACATTATGCTGTTGATAAAGACAATAAATCTGCTAAACTGGAGGGTGAAAATGTGACCCAGAGAAAAAATGGTTGGGAACCAGTGACACTATCCATGATGGCATCTTGGAATTTGTTTTCAATAGATAATGAGATCCAATTGCAACCTATACAAGGTACTATGAAAGGTTGAGGAAGTGAAAATTCATCCTTGTAAATATATTCAACTCATCCACAAAGACAAAATGAAGGCAAATGTTATACTCTGCTCTAAATTAGATCTCTTTCTGATCCACTCCACATCAAAACTTGTTGCCCAGATGTGAATGTTACTTGCAAAAGCAAAATAAAAATAAGAAACCGTTTTCTGCACTGGAGCTCCAAACATCACATCCAGCTTGCAAAACAAATTCTCAGAAATATTAAATGAAATATGAATATTGGAGCCAATTACAAGTGCTGCCGCTAAAAAAACTGAGTCATGTATCCACCCTAGCTGCTTAAAACAACTGCTCAGCAACACTCAATGCAGTAGACAGATAGAGTTCAGCAGTTCAATTGAGCTGACAGAAGCTTCCTTGCCAGTTCTGTACATTACTGACTCCCCATCCTCCAGGTCACTTCCCGCATCCATAATGAGACATTCTACCTTGATCCTTTATACTGGCAATACAGATAATTTTATTTTAACATATCTTGTGTTCTTTATGTTCCACATCACTGGCAATAATTTGTTTTCATTTGTTCTCTTGCAATCATACATGTTATATAAAAAAAAGTAGGCAGATAAGGTGCAAACCCCAAATCTTTTATATTTCTGAAATTGTTGAGGTGTTTGCAAAAATGTTTCTTTATTTTTTAAGTCTAATTTCTTCTAATGAAAACAGTTTCTGTGTAACAGGAAATAGACTAGACACAAGAAGATTCCGTAATGAATCTTCTTACTTCTTTGATTTGAACTGTTACTTGAATTTCTTCTTGACTTCATACAGCAGGAAATAGACTAGACACAAGAAGATTCCTTAATGACTCTTCTTACTATTTTGACTTGAATTTTTACTTTAACTGGCTATTTGACACATTGTCCTTTATTTATACATGAGGTGCAGAACTAAAGAATATATGCAATTATTTTACAGAAAGCTGATAAAGTACAAATATAAAATTTTTATATTCCAGAAATTGTTGAGGTGTTTTACAAAAATGTGACTTGTTGACTTCAAATGAATCATCTCCAACAACAACAACAGTGTGACACTATTTAGCTATGGTAATTGGCTAACTAATTAAGCATAGAAATTAAAACAAGAAAATACTTAAGGTGAGAAAGAGCTATAATGAAAGACAGACCAAGCGACATTTTTTTAACAAAAAAAAATGAATGGGAAAAGATTTTATTTCATTTACAAGGAAAGATACTTTTTTCGCAGAAGACAGAAAGTCTGTAAGAGAAAAACAGATTTCAGATTCTGTTAGAATTAATTAATGTCATGATCAGATAGTGACGTGACAAGGAAAACAGAATTCTAAAAGATAAACAAAGCCAGGCCACACATGCGACCGAAAAGGAATTTCAGTGAGACCACCCTAAAAGAATAGCCACTAATTATCTTTCAGAGATATCATTTAGTTTTGATTCTTGTGTCCAGCAAGGAGACCCATCTGTTGTATTTCCGGATCTTGACATGAGGAAAGAGAGTCGAGAAGGGGATCATTATTATTATCAGACATGGTGACTCGAAAATGAGTATCTGGTGACACAAAAATTTTAATACACGAGAAAAATAAAGAATTTGTTTATCAAGTAAAAATGACCACCCAGTTTAAAAGTTGACTAGCAGTGATTAATGAATCGGTGAAAATTCTGCTAAGTAGATTTTGGGTGGCTCAGGATAAGATAAAATTTTAATTAGGGCCACGTGGAATTCATAAGAATTCTGGCTGATAGAAAAGAAGGAAAGAAAAGAAAAGAGAATTTTTTTTCTGGACGATAATTTTAAGAAGGCCAAGTCTAGCCACACCCACGCTGCCAAGCATACATTGGCTGAGTGGTGGCGTGAATTATAGGCGAAGGTGAATGTATGAGAAAGGCAGGGAAGTTGTTGACACCCACTAAGAGGATTGGTATGAGATACCAATATGAGAAAGGAAGAGTCTAGGAGGATAATTCTCCTCTGACCTCTCTTCACAAACAAGGGAGAAAACCCTGGAAAGGGAAAGTGATTAGCTTCCAGAAATGGGAAGTAATAAATTTTCCTGTCCTGGGGACAAAGAAAATTTTTGCTGGGAATTAAGAATTGTCAAAGAACCCAAACCATGACAGGCCCCAACCCGGTTTTGGTCAGTGTCCATATAAACAAACGTCCACAGGTGTTTCAGTTGAGTTGGGTTGGAGATCAGAGACGCAGACACAGATCGATAGAGAGCTGTTGGGCTTGAAGGATAGTGCCTCGCAGGAGCTGATTGAGATTTCCACGTCCTTCCTACCAAAAGCAAGTTTTATTGACGGACGACTTAAGATACCATAACTCGCTTAAGAAATGCAAAAAGTGTCACAAATCCATAGAAACAGGCCGGGAGAAAAACACACTCCTGTATTCAACAGATTGATAAAGTTAATTGTTATTTCTCAACATATTTGAATCTCGTGAGTTCATTTTATTATTTTCTTTTACTTACGCTTATGCAGTATCACCTTTACCCTGGATTCAGCTTGCACTATGGCCCGACGCCTGATTGATTTCGTCTACCTAAGATCAAAGTCACAATGTGGGTAGGTTAGACTTGAGATCAAAGCAGTTACTTCGGTGACCAAGCGTTGGAGGTGAGCTGAGAACGACAAAGCTGGTATCGAACTGGAAATGACCAGATTGACAGGCTGGCGGCAGCGACAAGGAATCAACCCCAAAACGCTGGTGGAAGAAACCTTACGGCTTCGCGCCGCAACTGGGAGCTGACCACGGGCCGACAGTGCAGTGACATATATTGACGTCGCAACCAGTGGATGTCCCATATTGGTGCTGGCGCTGCGACCGCGACCACCGGTGGGTGTCACAGCAGCAAGGACAGTCAGTGAATATTTGCTAATGTTAAAAGTCTTTTCTAAACTACAGATTTTTCTGTGAACCAACTACCCAAAGAATTTAACTAAAAAAACTATTTTTAATACTTATTAACTCTTTTGAATTCATGTACATATGTTTGTAAATACAAATGATTTATTTAACAGGCATGAGACCATGTTTTCTTTGTTTTGTTATTGTTTGGAATTCAGGCATTTGAATTTTTAATATTAAAAACCTGGGCGACTGAATTTCCTACAAGGCCACTGTTACAATGATTCAAATGTTGTGTAAATTTTATTTTTCTCCATAAATTATAAGTTAACTAGGTGCTATTTAAGTTTGTATCTGCTCAATCAGAATATCATATCATGTTAATAATTTTCATTAAAAGATATTTTTATTTTGTCAGAAACTGATTAATTTGATATGTACTAATGTGTCCAGTATAATTTGCAACTATCTTGTTCGTTTTAGCAAATCTTAAGCTATTTAGTTGTATTTTACGGAATCTTAATTTATACTGTTCAGATCCGTCTACCCAGTGTAACAGGAGAGAGCTATAGAAGAAAGATTTATTTACCTAT
This sequence comes from Acanthosepion pharaonis, assembly GCA_903632075.3. Taxonomy (NCBI): domain Eukaryota; kingdom Metazoa; phylum Mollusca; class Cephalopoda; order Sepiida; family Sepiidae; genus Acanthosepion; species Acanthosepion pharaonis. The sequence goes on from CAHIKZ030001707.1 coordinate 113,835, forward strand.
TTTTATTTTCCCTATTATGGGCATTATTATATCTGTGATAGAATAACACCATAGTTCACAGACAGAATGGAATGGCTGAAAGGAAAAACATGCTTTATTCTCAGAGAGATTTTTATAATACTAAGACATACACAAAATTATATATTCATATGTCCCATGAAGACATCAATATATCACACATATCTACACAGAAAAGAAGAGTGTAGGGAGAAACAAAAACGAAGGGTCTTACATGTAATACAGAGATACTTTTGTGTCTAGAAAAACCACATAAGGTTGTTTTCTTTTAGCCTGGGTCAAGGAGCTCAGACTGAGACTAAATCTTCACTAGCAGCTTACAAGACCATGGTGCCATTTCTGACCCCTTTCAAAGTGGCTGAGATTTCATATGAAACTCTGTTTCTAACCCCTTTCAAAATGGCCGAGATTTCACATGAAACTCCTTTTCTGACCCCTTTCAAAATGGACAAGATTTTATACGAAACTTGTTTGCTGACCCCTTTCAAAACAGATGAGATTTCATATAAAATTCCTTTTCTGTCCTCTTTCAAAATAGCAGAGATTTCATACAAAACTCTGTTTCTGAACTCTTTCAAAATGGCTGAGATTGAAGATGTTTTTGGAATTGTATATTTTTTCAAGGTCTACAAGGAAAGAAAGATAAACCAGGAAAAAAATCATATGTCTTTTCTCAGGTTTGGTCTTCTTTAGATAAAATTCCTCCTAACATTTAATGATAATCTGAAGTAAATATTTTCAAACTGATAATAAATAAATATCTATTATGATTGCTTTTCTTCTATTCATTTTCTTTTTTTCTCCTTTTCGTTTCCTTATTGCCTTTCCTTTTTTGTGCCATTTCTTCTTCTTTTCATTATTACTAGTTTAGCCATAACATGAAAAACTGTCATCCATATTTAAGACATTTTGCAATTACATTGGTTATGTCTTTTACATGAGTAATCTAGGATTTTTATCTCTACAATTAATTGTATTGTCATTTGTAAGAAAGAATTCTGCTTTTCTTTTTAATCATTAAAAGTAAAAACATCCAAAACTTTTATATATTACTATATATATGATCTATTCACTTGTCTATGTGTACTGTTCAAAAATGGCGGCCATATTTAAGACATTTTACATTTGCCATGGTTATATGATTTGTATGAGAATTTTTATCTCTATAATTAACTCTATCTGATCTTAGCCAAACAACTCATGACTTGGATGTGTAATGGTTAACAGTTCGAAATTGATTTACAATATAAAGAATGAAGAAAAATATATGGAAAAAGAAAAATCCGAATATGCAAGTATGCTGTTTTAATGTTGTTTCAATGTCGATGTTTCGGTCTAGTAGACCTTCTTCAGAACATAGTTACTAAAATATAATTAAAATTAGACGATATTCAAGTCAAGATGAAAAGACGATAGACATAAGACTAATCAAAACAGAATAACTGAAATTTTTAAGATCAGCATTTCGTTTCGCAATACGATCACGTCGGCGTCACGTCGGCGATGTTGTGAAAACGTATTCCTAAAATAGAGTATATTTGGATTTTTGTTTTTCCATATATTTTTCTTCATACTGTCGGTTCTATATCCACATATTTGCTTACAAATATAAATAATGTAAATCAATAAGTCATATTCTAATTCCAGCTGGGATCATTATATTAACTTGCATGCAAATACCTTTGGGAAATGTATTAATCCACCTCTTCTCCCTCCAGATATGTGTTAATTAATTTGACTTGTATCAGTAAATCATTATTATGTCAAAAAATATTCTTACCATCAAAAATATTTCTGGCTTTAAATAACCTGCAATAAGCTGTCAAAAGTCAATCAATTTAAAATCGTTAAAAGTCAAAACATCCAAACAAAAATAACACAACACTTATCGTCTTTTTAAGTCTGTTTTTTAATTTGAGATAAACAAAAAATAAATATTCAGTGTTGATACAACTACACTGGATATTGGAGATGTTTTCATTTTTAATGTATATAGATTTTTGTCTATTTTACAGACCGTTGTCTCCATCTTTACTTTCCTATTCATGACGTTTCGGCCGTTATACGCTTTGGCCTTCTTCAGGTGATATTTATTGGAATTTCCAAACGAGCACTTTACTTAGTCCGCTGCGCTAGGTTGTTCTAATTCCACATACCATGCCTTTTTTAGATATCTCAGTTTTAGTTCCTCTTGACTCAACTCTCTAAGATTTTGTCACTTTTTGGATCAATCAACCAACACTTTTACCAACTTGATCCAAATATCTCAAAATGGCGGCCATAATTAACAAATTTGAAAATTGCCTGGTTATAGATTCTTCATGAGTAATTTAGGATTCTTATCTCTACAATTCAATCTGTTGCTGAATATCAGAAAGAATTGTACTTTTTAAATTGTTAAAAAAAAAAACATATCTGAAGAAGGTGAACACGAAAGAAATAAAAGACAGTGTATTAGCAACCTTATCTCACCTACTTATTAATGAGACATTCCACTGTTCTGACTTCTATTAACATAAGACTAGAAGATCTCATTATCTAAAATAGGGGAGATAATGAGATATTCCATTCTTATTTATAAATATATAAAGTCACCTTGTCATTCATTTTTCCATAGACACCTTCTTCCATTTATATGGGACTTTCTTTTCCTCGCTGCAGCCTTGGCTCTTTTGATTGCAAACTGGTCCTCTGTTGGTGGAGATTTCTTTTTGTGAGGAATACTGCTGCTGTATGTGATAGGCACCAATAAATGATAGGACTCAAAATTGGTCGCTGCGTTTAAGCATTGCATTAACATTCAAGCTTACCTTTTAAAAATTCAATGATAATTCTTCAGCTGTCACTTAATTTAAAAACAGTTTGATGTACATAGGTCCTTACTTTCCACAATTATTTTTATTTAATAGGTGAATTTAAGTTATTCCCAAATTTATTTCCTCGTTATAAAAATTTTTATCATACAAAAAAATTTGTTGCAAAAAAAATCACTTAAAAAATTCACCAAAAACAATAGCAGTAATGAAAGCCTGGGAATCCCAAATTTCAGGATTGCAGGTTCAGATCCAGCCTGGAATGTTTTTAATTTGCTCATGGAGTCAACCTGATTCCAAAATGGTAATATATGTTGGGTTCCGGCCTCTAGGATTAAAGTTGAAAAGGTGTGACACACTGACATTGGCATTTATTTATATAGAAGAAAGCTGATACAATACAAAAGAAATAAAACTGAAAGGCAGTGTATTAGCAACCTTATCTCACCTACTTAGTAATGAGACATTCCACTTGTTAATATAAGAAAGGAATATCTCATTAACTCAAATAGGGGAGATAATGATGTGTGACCAATAAATATATAAAGTCATATTGTCATTCATAGGCAGCATCTTTTTGATGATGATCGCTGCTGTTATTTTTATTTACACACCCCACCCCACCCCGGGCGACCAATTCTGCTGACTTTCTGCTTTGCTCCCTCTTATTCCTAGTTATTCTGCTCCGCACTATCTTTCCTTATTCTTACTAATTCTTTTACTTACTCTTTTTCCTTTTTTTTCTTTCCTTCCTTCTCTTTTTTCTCATGTGCGCTGAACACACCCACACCACGTGATCACCGGACGGAACGCAGGGAAATGAGTTACTCGTTATAAAAAAAGGCCAACCACTTGAGTTCCGTTCGCAAGACAAAACAAAATCATGAATTTTGGAGGGCCTTTGGCATATTTGATTCTACTTTCGGCGACAGGTTTACCTTTTTCATCAACCCTAAGTAAGTAATGAATCCCATTTTTCAACGGTTTTAGGATTTAAAAGCAAAAGTCAGCAATTATCCGAGGAATGAGCTTGATTGATTCTCAGCTGTCTGTGATAGTATAGTACGGGAAGTAATACTCCTGTTACAATGACACGGAATTTTCTTTTCTTTTTTTTTAAGAGACCTCATGTTTCGGGTTTGTTTGGGACTTTTGTTTAAAATGTGAAATTAACGCACCTCCTATGAAATATACATTTGATTCTGTGATTAGACCAAAACAGTTTTTAAAAAAAACTAAGAACTTTGACAAAATTAAAAAAAAAAAACTTCTTTAATAACAAAAATGAAACTAAAAAAAAGTACAACTAGAGTGCGAAACATCATTTTTTTTTATTTTATCATACGATGTAGTTTTTTTTTTTAAATATTTTTATAAAATTATAAAAAATAAATTGATCAATGAAGGTGATTCTTAATCTGGTAGAAAAAAAAAAACTTTTTTTTTCTTTTTTTTTTTTAACATTTACTTTAAAAATGTAAAAACTGTTAAAAAGCCCCCCTTTTTTTGTTTAATTCTGTTAATCAATTATTTCGATGCTTTTCATATCAACCCTTAATTTTTTTTTTGTTTAAAAAACTGACAAACACAAAGAAATTTTTTTTTTTTTTTTTTTTTTTACAAAACTTTTCATTTTGGGTGGGGAGGGCTTTAATTTTTTACGTTTTTATTAATTTATGTCCAGCTTTCTTTTTTGCTTTATAAAAAAAATTAACCTAAAAGTTACAGTACAAAACAAAATATTTTAAGATTATCAAATAAAAAAAATTATGGAGTAAATTAAATTTATTTATTTTTCTTTTTAAACTCGTGATGTAAAAACTTAAAGGACCTCCATCATTAGAAAATGAATCTAGCATAATAAAAACGGTCTTTTAAACTTGACAAAACCAAAATGTTATCGCTAAAATGTTTGTAACTATTTAAGAGGAAAGAACAAAGTATTTAATTATTTAAAAAAAAATTTTCCATCCTTTTTACTTTTTAGCATTCTAACTTTTGTTTAAAAAAAAAAAAAAATCGTTTCTCTTTGCCGCACTTTGCGTCAATGGAAGTATAGCAAATTTAGCGCATTTTTGTTTTATACATTAATTTGGAAAATCTTGCAAAAATAAAAATAATTGTCGGATTTTAATGAAACTTTCAGAAACTATTCACAAATGATGGAACTTATTATAAATGTCTTTTCTTTTTCTTAAGGTCATGGTAAAAATATTTCTTTATATATTTTATTACCCATAATTATGAAAACTCAAACCACTTAGAAGAGAAAAAACATAACAAAGTTTTAAATAGATTGGTCACTTTCATCTGTAGAGAAAACTTTTTAGTTTATTTATTCATTCATTTAATTTATCTTTTTTAAAATTACTGTCAAATGTTTGAAGTGCTTTTTTTAGTTAGTTTGAAAATTTACAGATGTAACTCCACGAGTTCACCCGTAAAAAAAAAAAAAAAAAAAAAAAACTTTGTTTTCAAGAAACTCTGACATCCTTAAGTTTTTTTAGGTGAAACTTTTCAATTAAATTAAATAAATTAACTGTTAATATTATTAAAAGTTCTGTTAATTTAATTTTTTTTTTTTTAAATTTTTTTACTACTCGAAAGTTGAAAGAATCCAATAGAATGTAAAAATATTGATATATAAATTAAATAAAATTTAAAATACGTCTAAATTTTAACTAAAATCGTAAATATTTGCGTTTTTTTTTTTTTTTTTTTTTTTTAAATGCTTGCTTTTTGTGTTTGTAACAAAACAACCAATACTGTAAAAAAAAAAAAAAAAGGTAAATTTTCATTTTAACACCCGAGCGTCATTTACTGCTGAACTATTTTCTTTCAGAAATTAGTACGCGCTTCCGTAAAGTGATTTTTTTTTTTTTTTGTACTTAATTTAAGAAGAAAGTTAACTTTCAAATATATGTAAACATCGACAAATAAAATAACAAAAGAAAAAAAAACACCTAGCCCTAATTTGAAAGTTAAATTTCTTCTTTAAAAAAAAAAAAAATAAAAGAATAACCAAAAAAAAACACCTAACTCTAATTTGAAAGTTAACTACAAGGAATTACTGTGAAGGGAGTAAATAGGCCCAAATTGTATACATCCACCAACAAAATTCATTACTTATCAATAAGCCGGTAATGGTTGACGAAAGACCAGGAAAAAGTCTGATTTTTTTTCGGGTCATTAACATCCAAAAAGGTAGGTTTCTTTAATATCTAATTGTTGATTTGAGTTCAGCATATACATTTGCACGGAAATAAGACTATTTGGGAAAAATTTGAAGGGATATTAGTGCTCGGGTGTTAAAATGAAAATTTACCAAAAAAAAAATAGTGTACTAAAACTAAAAAAGATTTTAATCACTTTTTCTTTTTTTTCCTCTTTTTTTTTCTTTTTTTTCCTCTTTTTTTTTCTTTTTTTTTTTAAACAACAAAAAGTCTAAAAAACTAAGTTAAAAATAATACTGTCACATTGCCTTCTTATTTGAAGGTCTACAGGTCTATTTAAAAAAAAAAATCTAAAATTAAAATTCATCTAATTATTCTATTTTTTTTTTCATTTGTATCCCCCCCTTTTATTTTTTTCTTTAGCTAAGCAAACTTTTGTAGGTAATTACAAAAGGGAAAGAGCTTAGAAAACATTGTGTTCCTCATCAATTAGGCCACAGGAAAGCATCTTTCTTGATCTTTCTGTTTGTTGATATTAATTTCACTGTTAAAAAAACAGGGACATATCAACAAAGATGTCTCCACTGACCCCACTAAGAAATAATTTTTATAATAAAAAGAAATAATGTCAGATTAAAAAAAAGAAATCTATTAATTGCTTAAAAAGTGTGTTTGTGTGTGTGATAATCTTTTGGCTTAAATCTCCTTATCACTTTTGATGGATTTGTAGAAAACCTGTAAATATTTGCTCTTCTATGTTCCACCATCATTGAACAAACTTTACAATTTCACCAATTATTATGGGTATTCTATCAAGGAGGCTCCTTACCTTGAACATCGACAGGGACTCTTCACCCCAGATCACAAGGCATAGAACCACCTTTGAATTGCTGTTGTTCCCAGGTTCACCCACACCCCGTATCAATATCCTCTCTACTATAATGTTTCACCATCACTGAACAAACCTTGAACCTTCACCAATTATAATGGCTGGGTGTTCTATCAAGGAGGCTCCTTACCTTGAACATCTACTGTGACTCAAGTTCACCCCAGATCACATGGCATAGAACCAATTGCTGTTGTTCCCAGGTTCACCCACACCCAGGATCAATATCCTCTCTACTATAATGTTTCACCATCACTGAACAAACCTTGAACCTTCACCAATTATAATGGCAGGGTGTTCTCTCTTACCTTGAACATCTACTGTGACTCAAGTTCAATCCAGATCACATGGTATAGAACCAATTGCTGTTGTTCCCAGGTTCACCCATACCCAGGGTGGTAGCATATGTTAGGGCAGCAGCTATGGGCAAATAGTGAACTCTCAAACAAAACATTATGAAAGTATAAAAATACATTTTTATAGTACAAATACCGACAATACATATTTATAGTGCAAATACCTACATTATTCAGACTATTGTCCTCATATTTGTCGCCATATTTATTACATTTCGGCTGTTGTACACTCTGGCCTTCTTGAGGACACATGGCACAGTGGACGTCTGTGTGTGATTTTCTGAGTATTATAAACTTAATGTTTTCAGTAACCATTTTTACCAGTGCTCATATTGCAATTTTTTGCTGTTATCATTGCATGTTTTTACTAGAATTCCTGTAGTTGTATGAATGATTAAAAATCACAGACCCTCTTCTACTAAAACACAAGGTCATTAGTTCAAATGTAACATGAATGGTCTTGATCACAATTTGAAATCTGATTCTATTTCTTGACCTGATAATTATTACACTCTCTTCCAGATGTTATTCAAAGCAGGAAAACTAAAACATCTAAATTCTGATTGATTATTTAGTAATTTGTGTTAGTCTAAGAAAGTAATTATAACTATTTTCTGCTACAGATTTCAGTTTTTAAATTGTTGTAGGCTGATGCTGTTTTCCTTATTTTTCATGATATTTTTGGTGTGATTTGGTTTTTGTTTATAATTTCCCATATATATTTAGAAAACTTTGTGCTGTTCATGTATTTACTATTAGTAAAGGATGTTTTGTGTGCATAGTTTCTGTTTCCACAGTCCATCATTTACTCCGGTGTATATTTTATTTTTTATCTGCTTATTTTGCAGTGGCTTGGTATATTATTGTTTTGCAAGCAATTGCAAATTAGTTTAAAAAAAAAAAAGAAAAATTATAATCATCACTTTATTATTTTATTTATTCATTACTGTCATTCAGACTATAGACCCAAATACGAAACATCTGGTGTGTTCATATAATTGTATGAATGATTAAAAATCATATGACTGCTTTTCAATAATCAAAATCGCAGACCCTCTTCCACTAAAACACAATAAGGTCATTAGTTCAAATGTAATATGAATGGTCTTGATCACAATTTGAAATCTGATTGCTGATTCTATTTCTTGACCCGATAATAATTAGGTTGGCAGCCATTTTTTTTTTTTTTTAAACAATATTTATCATGGAAAGAGCAACATGACAATTCAACAAAATCATTTTGAAATGATTATTCCAGTGCGTGTTATTATTGACACGCATTTTTATAACCTGCAAATAAAATATTTTTATTAAGAATAAGTAAACAAAACAGCAGTTTTTATTAACAAATAACTCTCCTACAAAAACACTTGATAACTATGCACCAACTTAATATTACACTCTTTTCCAGATGTAATTTCAGAAGTTATTTCCAGATGCAATTCCAGATGTAATTCAAAGAGGAAACTAAAACTTCTAAATTCTGATTGGTTATTTAGTAATTTGTGTTAGTCTAAGTTTTTTTTTTTTTTTTTCACCCAAGCAAGGCAGGAGTGCCACCAGCACGCAAGGGGTTACAAGAGAGTTAAAGTGAGAGCAAAGAGGCGTGATAGAGGAAAGGATGAAGAGAAGGATAGGAGATAGATCAAGGCATCTGGAGATGTCGATTGACATTACATTTGAATAGTTGGAGATTATAGCTATCAGGGAAACAGGAAAAAGTGAGGAAGTTCCACAGGCAAGAAGTGTGAGACATGAAGCTATTAGAGTAGAAGAGATGGCTACATTTAACAGTTTCGACAGTGTAAGGTGAGAGTGAGATGCCAGCCTAGTAGAACGCTTAAATTCATGAAGGCTGGGAACCAGCGAAAGCAGCTGGGGCACGTGGCATCAACAATTTTGCTCCATAAAAATGGCATTAATCTCCTGTCTAGCAATTCCAGCAGTATGTGCAGTAATGTGGGTTTTTGTACAGTTTGACATGCTTCCACCAATAGCAAGTTGTGTGCTGATTAGTCAAACTGGATGAGGCTATTTACCTGGGTAACTGGGAATAAAAGCAAAGAATGCTGATTGGTTAGTCAACCGCAGTGTTGGCCTGATAAAAGAGGGCTGAAGTAGTAAAAAGGGGAGAAAAACATGGATTTGTCTTTTAGAAGGCAAGAACGGCAGATTGAACCAGTGGCATCTTGATTTTTACAAGTGACATCGTAGTAATAGAGACTCATTTAATCTACAAAACTAAATAAGATAACTAATGCTGGAGAAAAAAAAAAACTCTAAATAAACAAAATTAAGTAAATAACAAAGAAATTAACAAATTACAAATGAGCACAAAACACAAGTAGATGTAATAATTAATAGATAATTAATGAATAATATAGACAATTAATAGATTATTAATGGATAATTAATGGATTATTGATAAGTAAACACAAGTAGATGTAATAATTAATAGATAATTAATGAATAATATAGACAATTAATAGATTATTAATGGATAATTAATGGATTATTGATAAGTAAACACAAGTAGATGTAATAATTAATAGATAATTAATGAATAATATAGACAATTAATAGATTATTAATGGATAATTAATGGATTATTGATAAGTAATCAATAATAAATGACAAGTAAAAAGTTAACAAAGAATGCATTAAGAGCTAAAAGTAACTGTATTCAGATCTCTGGTCATTCCTACTCAATAGCCTCTCGAATAATTTGAATCCTAAATTACCGCCTACTCAATAACTGTTGGGTTAATACCATAGATCTTGCTACCCATAATGCACCTTTGAAATGTTGTGATTTCAACATCAAAGAAGAGGACAATAGTTTGAATAATGTAAATAATATCAACATAATGAGGAAGAGGGCAACCACATCTTCACTTCAAAATTGACATGAGAGCAATGGTCATCGAGAGATGAGAAGACATCACCAATGATCGCTCACACTGGAGACGCAATTTACACTAAGGGCTGGAGAGAAGAAACGGATGCTTGTCGCTGGGGTGAAGTGTGTTCAAGGGAAAGAAAGCACGCTGACATCAAGGGAGTCTTTGCATGCATTTCTTGCAATTGAGACTGCCACTTTAATGTGGGCCTGTACAGCCATAACAGATGCCACACGACCATCAGCAGCTGAGGCATAACTTTTTGAGTGCAGATCTATAATCTCACAGGACTGGATGTCCTACACCAACATAATAGATTTTTGCTGATAGTTCTCATGATGGGTATCTGGGGTTTGTATATTTGTACCCCAGCAACAGTCTATCAGCAGGCTGCTCTCTCACAAAGTGTAGACTTTTGATGAACTGGAATCTGATCTCTTACAGTGATTTTTTTTTTTTTTTTTTTTTTTTTCCGAGCAAAGCTTAGATGTGGCACAAGGCCAAAAGAATGGGGCACTCAGTGAGGATCAAACTCAAACTCACTACTCAGTAATTGTTCTAGCGAGGCAAGCTTGCTAACCATTACACCACCTCTAGGTACCCAATCTGATCTCCTATATATGTGTTTCTGCGTGGCAATTATCTATAGTACCACATTCATCTTTGCTCTCTATCCCTTTTAGGACTTATTTAATCTTCAACCAAATATCAGAAGATTGATTTTATCCTCACACAATTTCCCTTGGCCAGCTTTCATATCAGCAGTGATTTCAATATCCTCCATAAAGGGCTAGTCCACTCCAACAAAGCCAATGTTGAAGGCAGATATTGCAGAGACTTCTCCATTGCCTATGAACTAAGCCAGATCATTGGAGAACCTACCCATGTCCCAGATGAGAAGAGACATCAGGCGAACCTCTTCCTAACCTCCTGCTCTGATAAATGCTTAGCAAAAGTTTTACCTTGACAAGGTAGATCAGACCATTCCCTAATTAATGTCCAGATTGATGCCAAACTTAAAGCATCTCCTGATGTACTGTCCCAGTAAACAATTTTTTGCTATGTGAAGGCCAACTGGTACATCTTTTGATTCTATATGATGGAAGCTCCCCTCCCAAGCTTCTTCAAGCATGCTGCCTCCAAAACTACTGCCCTTGTCACTAATTGGATCCTTTCTGGAATAAAGAGTTTTACATCCTCGCAAAAATTTCAGTAAAACCCAAACAGTCAACCCTGGTTCACTCCTGAATATACTGTAGCCATAACTCAGTGAAACCATGACTTCAATATCTGCTGCAAGGCGTGATGTAGTTCAGCTTTCACTGCATTCAAAACTGCCTGAAATCACTGCAAAAAGTTCTAGAAAATGTCACGTTCAGCTATGCACTAGCAGTTCAACCAGTGCTAAAGCAGCCATGCCTGCAGTTATAAATAGGGACATGGTCATATCTTCTTCAACAGGTAAGGCAAACCTCTTCACCTCTATCTTTGCCTCTAACTCAATGTTAGACGACAAAGACCATCCTCTCCCCAACTTCCCATGTCTCACTGAGCACAATCTCAGTAATATTACCATTACAGCATGAGAAGTCTCTAGACTAATTAAAGGCCTTGACCCTAAGAAAGTCACTGCTCCAGACAAAATTACAGTGGTTGTCCTTAAGAATATCAACCCAGAATTATCCCCAATCATAGCAAAGTTATTCAACTGCTGCTTGAAAGAGAAATTGTTCCTTAGCCTGTGGAGGGTGTCGAGCATATGCCCAGTTTTCAAGAACATGGGCATGCAATCTTCTCCCTCCCAGTATAAGCTCAACAGTCACCTCAGTATCATCAGGAAGCTTTTTGAGGTCATAATCAAGAAGGTTGTTGAGCACCTACAAAAAGTACAACCTCTTCAGCGACAAGTAGCATGGGTTTTGGTTGGCTCAATCCATTGTCGACTTCCTAATTACAATCTCTCAGAGAATCAGAGGCTCTTGACAAAAACATACCTCGAGGACCATAGCATTAGATATCTCAAAGGCCTTCAACAATGTGTGGCACAAAGGTTTACTATACAAGCTCTCCATTTATGGAATCACTAGAAGGGTCTTCTTTGATCATAAAATCCTTCCTAACAGAAGATAGTTATTAATAGTCAGTCATCGGGGAACCTAGCGGTCAACATGGGTCACTCCTTGGACCGACCCTCTTTTTGATCTACATAAATGATCTGCCTAAGAATATACTCAGATCATTTGTAAACATTTATGCCAATGATATGACTATATACAAGCGCGCATCTAAAAGTTTTGATAGAGATTAGCAACTTGATCTACCTTCCGATCTTGCACAAACTACCCAATAGAGTAAAAACTGGCTGGTTACATTAAAGCCTCAAAAACCAAGCTAGTTATATTCTCAGAAGCACCTTGCCTTGAAAGACTATTGGGCCTGACACTCACACCAGACCTCAAGTGAAACTCTGACATATGATCGATCACTAAAGATGTAAGAAAGATGGTCTGTTCCTTGTACCACACCAGTAAGCACTTGATTCTTCTTGCTATCCTCTACTTTTACAAGAGCCAGATCAGGCCAAAAATGAAGTACTATTGCCATATATGGGCTGGAGCTGCACAGTCTTCACTTTCTAGTCTTGATAAAGCCGAAAAGTTTCTCTGCTATCCTCTACTTTTACAAGAGCCAGATCAGGCCAAAAATGGAGTACTATTGCCATATATGGGCTGGAGCTGCACAGTCTTTGCTTTCCAGTCTTAATAGAGCCCAAAAGTGTCTCCGCTATCCTCTACCTTTACACGAGCCAGATCAGGCCAAAAATAGAGTACTATTGCCATATATGGGCAGGAGCTGCCCAGACTTCACTCTCCAGTCTTGATATAGTCCAAAAGCAAGCCCTTGTAGGTGATGGATTATTCTTGACCCTCCAACCTCTCTTCTAAAGGAAAAATTTCATGACAAGGACACACTGTGCCACTTACATAGTATCAAACCACTAACATTCCCTTCATATTCCATTGGTGAAAAGTAAGTTCCACTTGAACAGTTTCATCCAGTGAATCACTGCTCTGTGGTACCAGCTCCCAAGAGGATGTTTCCTTGATCACCACAATCTTAACCTGTTCAAGGCTAGGTTTAATTGTTATCTTCCACTTCTATTCACACAAATGGCCTCATAAAGTAACACTCTACCTTGAGTGGGCTTGTGGGCTTTGTAAAGGGTGAACCATACTTTAAAAGAAAAACAGTTATTTATGAATAAAAATGACAATAGGAAAACTGGTAATTGCTGACGCATTTCGTCCAATGTGGACTTTATCAAGGCAAAATACAAAAAAGTTTTTTTTTTTTTTTTGTATTTTGCTTTGATAAAGTCCACATTGGACGAAACATGTCAGCAATTTCCAGTTTTCCTATTGTCATTTTTATTCATAGATATTGTCTTCTCTACTGGTTAAATCGGAGAAATTTTCACAGAAACAGTTATCTGTGATTGGACTATAAATAGCCAAGAGGAGTCACAGTGCATAATTAAAAATGAGTAAATTTGTCGCTGACGGATGGCACACAAGTTGATACCTGATCAGTATTGTCTGGGTCACTTTATGATGTTGAAAGACCCAAAACCCCTATTGAACTTCAATTAAAAGCATCACTGATGATACATGCCAAAGCATCAAATGGAAATTATAAGAAGAAAAAGTTTGAGGAGAGATTTTGATTTTTCTATATCTAAGCAAATAAACAGATTGACTTTTGGGACACAGGTTTGTTAGGACAAGAAAGGCTGCAATGAACAGTTGCCTTTCATTGTGTTCTTCTTCATGGCTGAGTTTTTCAAAAAAGGGGTTGAAATCAACCAGAGAGCAAATATGATCATATTTTGACAGATGATGCACTTTATCCTATAAACTGTATCTAAAGTCTACTCAGCCTAGTTGCAGTATAAAAGCCAGACATGGGCTTTTATGGATGCCGAACAAAAGACAAATGTGCCTGAGTAGGCATCTGCAGCAGATTTTGGCAAGATGACTTATAAGATGATTGGGCCTGGAAGCCAGTCACCACCAATTCTGCACACACACACACAGTGTCTCTTATTAAAATTACTGGATTTGTGATTTGAAACTGTAAATGTAAGCAAAGAAATTTCTTTCAAGTTAGCAGTTATTTCAGTTTTATTTTGATATCCCCAAATTCCTCCTTTTCTCCACCTCTTCTCTTCTCCTCCTCCACTCCTCCTCCTCTTCTCCTCTTCTTCTCTTCTCTCCTCTTCTCTCCTCTTCTCTTCTCCTCTTCCTCTTCTCTTCTCCTCCTCTTCTCTCCTCTTCTCTTCTCCTTCTCCTTCTCCGTCTCTTCTCCTTCTCTTCTCCTTTCCTCTTTCCTTCACTTTTTCAAAATTTGTTATTATTGATTGTCTAAATTCTTATTAATGACTATTTTTTCTTTCTCTTTTCCAGTTTTAGACAATGAACATGGTGGTCATGAATGGTGGGATTATGTTACTGTACGTCCCCATGCACACATGTTTTACTGGGTCTATGAACACAAAGATGTAGATAACAAACCACTTATCATGTGGTTACAGGTGTGTACATACCATTACCTTTTTTTTTTTCTTATCCGTTTAAAAATCAAAGTGGAGATGGCACGTCTTGTTTGAATTACCGTCTGATGTCATAGAATCACATGTAAAAGTATTGGACATTGAAACATAATTTTTAATGTCACTGCAATCCTAAAAACAAATATTTAAGGTACTATATATCAAAGCAGAACTATGGAATTTTTATTTTACTAGTATTTTTTTGTCAGAACTTCAATTTTGGGACTCTGCATCTACCTGTGGTCATGTGACCTATTACAGGGTCGATATGCATTATATCAGAAACAAACACCTGCTCATTGCTGTTACTGTCCTGAGAGTGGTACAGTGATTCACTATCAACGTTCGCCCACACGCATACATGAAGTAGTTAGAATAAAGGTAAAGAAAGAGGAGGTAAAGAAAGAGGAGGGAGAAAGTGAAGAAAGAAAAAACAATTTTCTTAACTATGAGATAATGGATGGATTAGTTTTTCTTTCTCTCCTTTAATACACAAGTTGTAGTAGCACATGACAATACACAGTGTGAGTGTAATTAATATATATATATATATATATATATATATATATATAATTTTTTATGAAAATCTAACAAAGTGTGAAAAATTTTCATTTGACATGTTTTATTATTTAGAACTTTATCAGACTAAAGTTATGTTCATGGTGACGTAATTACACGTGTATGAAGCAGAAGCAATGCTGAAATTTTAAAATTTAATTTCTTTTTTTTTTTTCTCTTTTAAATGTGTTTTGAAAATATGATCCCGTCATTTTCATTTTTCCCACTTTTTCATAGATTTTCCTTAAATCTTTCTTGATGCATTGTTCCAATGATCATTCTTCCTTGGTACCTAGATTTTATGAATTTAAGTGCAGTACTAAATTGGCAGCAAGGTCTCATCATTTTACAGTTGAAATGGCTAGATATAAACATAAGTTCTCTACTAACAATTTTTTCTCTCACACTTCTTGCTTGTGGAACTCACTTCTGGCTTCTTGCTTTCAAGCCAGCTTTGATTTTCAAAAATTTAAATGCAAGACGGATCATTATCTTTTGTCTTCTTAAATTCTTTTTTTAAATTTTCTTTTATTGTTTTTTCTCAAAAATGTATTCTTTTTCTCATTCTTTCACATTCAGTAACCCCCCTTGCGTCTTAGTGGCTTTATTGCCTTGCTTGAAGAGAAACAATTACAATCTAAATGCAATGTTAATCATAATATATCTTAATTCCTGTTTTATTGTTCTCTCTCCTTAATGTTTTTCTTTTTCTCATATTCTTTAATATTCAGTAACCCCTTGTATCTTAGTGGCTTTATTGCCTTGCTTGGGGTGAAATGATATAATCTTGTGTAAAATTTCAGATATAATTAAAATGTATCTGTAAAATGATAATGAATAAAGATAGATCAATAAAGATCGGATAAAGCTGATCCGTTTCATTTTGTGATGGACTTTATCAAAGCAATTATAAGGATTTTGTTTTGCAACAAGTATTTATAAACAAAATTAAAAAGGTTAGTTATTCAAAGTTTTTAAATTTAAGTGATGCTCATAAATATTCATGAGGTTAACTGAAAAGTCAAGATAAACTATGGAGGATGCTAAGTGACATAATTTAAAGCCTAATAAACAAAAGTGCATAAATGATATTATTATTGAAGACTTTTATTTTATGCAATATTAAAATTATTTTAGTTTGGGATAAGTTCATATATTATATATTTTAAATATCCAATTCTAACAATATTAAAATAATTACAATCACATCCCAAACTATTAAGGATATGATCAGAACTAAAAATATCCATAACAATAATAATTCTCAAGCAGGTATCTATAACATTATTTGAACTATTGTCCTCATCTTTGTCGCCATATTTATTACAACATTTCATGGCCTTCTTCAGGTGGTTGGAATATCGAACTGAACCCTTTATTTTGCTCCCTGGGGTAGACTGTTCTAGTTCCACATGCCATGTTTAATGGATGTCAGTTATCTCCTGTTAATTTCCCTCTGAAAGATCTCCACTGCCTTAGCCGGGTATTGAACTCACACTCTGGGTCCTGTCTGGGTCCTAACACCTTTATCCACTGTAACCTAACACCTTTTTTATCCACTGTCACCAGATGTAACTAACACCTTTATCCACTGTCACCAGATGTAACTAACACCTTTATCCACTGTCACCAGATGTAACTAACACCTTTATCCACTGTCACCAGATGTAACTAACACCTTTATCCACTGTCACCAGATCTAACTAACACCTTTATCGATTGTGCCATGTGTCCTTGGGTATTATAAACCTAATGTCTTAAGCAACCATTTTTACCAGTGCTCATATTGCAATTTTTGCTGTTATTATTATTTCATGTTTTTACCAGAGCTCATATTGCAACAAAGATGAGGACAATAGTCCGAATAATGTAAATAATGTGCATAATACCTCATCTTGGAAACATAGATACAAAAAAATTATAAAAAAAACCCAGCTGACATGCATTTAATGGATGACAGAATTTGTTGAAAAATACACCCCTACCCTTCCTAAACTTAACCCCTTTTTCAAACATAACTAATAACTGATACAACAAAAGTTAATAAAAATGAACACACTACCACCCCTTGTCTGAATGATTGAATTTCTCTGTATCCTTGGAAACAGTGAATTATGATTATTCTGTGCTTTTAAAACTCAGTAAATTTAAAAAATAAGTTACTCCAATATTCACGTGAAAATGAAATGGAACTAATGTTTTTAATTACAAAATTGAATTTGAAGTTTTTAGCTTCCATTTTTGAAACATGGTTATTACTGTGTAGCAAAAAAAAACTATATTTTAAATCAGTTAATTTATAATATTTATGCTCTGTAAATTTACATTGAGCACTGTTTTGTAAAAATAAAAAATATCAATAAGAACACCGGATTATATATCTTACTGTTCTTTCTTATATATATATATATATATATATATATATATATATATATATATTATATAAACAAGTATGATTGAGGATCTATAAATGTAAATCTTAAAAACAATGCATTGTTAATCTTTTTAATTAATCAATAATTAAAAATATATTTAAAAATAAAATTCCAAGCTTTCTGTTCATAATGAAATGATGCTTTTTGGAATCTAACATCAAGATATTTGTGCAAGCCTTTATCTATTAAAAGCAGACTCTGGAAACTAGTTGTTTTTCCCTTCCATCATTGATGAGTGTTGTAATCCATTCTGTTTTTATTAGAGGACTTCCTAAAAGCAGCATTTTTTTTAGGGAATTTAACTAATATATTTTGGCAAATTTATAGTCACAATGACTAGAAATCAGGGCCAGCAAACTTCTGCTATTTCACAGCCGTGTTCAGTCTTTTCTTCCTCTCTATACTTGAGGATTGCTTTCTCATGAATTGAGCGAGACATATATAGAGGAGAGAGAGATAGATAAAGAGAGATGGATTTTGTTTGAGGAAAGCAAATGCCTTATTTTCATTTGGACTTTTTTTTTTATCTGGACTAACTACATTCTGCTTCTTTCCTCTGAGTTGTTTTCCTGAGGTCAATAAAACATACTAAAACTAACTTTAACATAAAAAAAATTATAAATTCTGAATAAAATTTTCGCTTAATTTGCAGTATAAGCACCGAAAAGCTCCCGTTAATCAGAATGTACCAGTCTGGTGTAAAATCGCCTGATTATTTTGAAAATGACATTAAAACATTGCGCTCGATTATCATTTAGAAGTTATGGACAATGTAAGTTTGATCTCTTTTGCGTTGTCTGCCCGCCATTACTGGTGCTGTTTACATACGTTTGGCTTGAGTAATAATGCGCGCAAACTTACTTAGTTAATGGCCTTTTTACAGCTTTTCATATCTTACACATCTTGATTACTGCACAATTTTCGCATTTGTAATCTTAAAATGAACTTATTTTTATTTTAAAATGCTTTTTTAAAATGAATAATTTTTATCTATATATTGGTTTAAATTTTATTATAGAAACAATTGTAAAAAAAATAGAAAACATTGAAGAAAATAAAGAACTTTGTTTTTTAATCCTTTTGAGTTTTGATTTTAATTTTCGTCTTTTCATATTAACTAATATATTTGGAATCGTCACGTTTTTTTTCCTGTTGTGTTACCTTTAAAATTTCACACATTGCGCAGTAATCAACACAAGTGAAAACTTCAGCTCGTGCCTATTTGAGGCAAACCTATAAACAAAGCCAGTAATGGCGGTCGTTCTGTCTACGCGATGAGAAAGAAGCCGAACTTACATTGACGATAAATCGTAAGCAGTAATCGAGCACAATGTTTTAATGTCATTTTTTAAACAATCAGGTAATTTCACACCAGAATGTTACATTCCCATTACTGGGGGCTTTTGTTGCTTATACGCGGTGTTTAATCATGTTTCCCCCAAGAGAATGAACTGTGACACAAGGTCTTTTTAATGTGGGGATCCAAGCGCGTACACTCGGGCAGGGAGAAAAAATTCCCCACAGCCCCCGCAACCGTCGGTTGCGCTGGCCTCGGTTGCGCTGGCCTCGGTGCAAGCACTGATACCATGAGAGGGCGCGGCCTCGGGCAGCTGTTCCCCAGGGCTTAGTATAATCTTCTCAGTTGCCCCACTGTCCTTTGACAGAGGAGTCAATGAGTGCACTCTGTCCAAATTGATTTTTTTATTTATTAATGTATTTTTGGACACAGCATTACCATTTTTCTTTGACTTTTTCTTTCATTGAACAAAAGAAAATAAAAAGCATAAAGTTTTTGTTTTTTTTTTGTTGTTGAATCGGACACATTTTCAACACATCTGATTAAAATTTTTTTCTCTAGAAACACTTAGATTTTGCCTCTAGAAACACTTAGATTTTTTCAATCAGATTTCCTTTGCAAGTGTCGGTCGGCCTTGTTGGCCATTCCTTGGTCTAGTGACCTTTCACAGCCTAGGAAGGTCTTCTATCGTCTTCTAGTGGAGAGTGTCATGAAGGATTCCCTATGTGAGCAGCTTGGCTTGTCGGAAGGAGCTTCACTTTTTTGGTCTTGGGCTGCCAGCGATGGATTATTTCAGTAACTCTGAGTTTTCACTTACCTGGCGATTAGTTTGGAATCGGCTACCTCTCAATGACAAGGTCTTCATATGGGGCTGGCAGATTTGCCAGACTGTGAATGGTGTGGCCTTGGTCTGGAAGAAACGCCTTTACACACCTTCTGCCATTGTCCCCATGTCCGCCCCTTATGGGACCATGACGGTGAGGTGATGGCTCGTCTCGCTCCCGAAAAACTTGTGCTCATTGATCATGCATATGCATGTGACAATGTGTCACTCCCATATTCTGGGATGAAACAGATAGTGGTTCTTACGCTGCTAGCCACGGCCCGAATGGTAATTTGGATGACGCCAAAGGAGGAAGTCTTGTGAGGCAATTGTCTTTCTCATCAGGATCTAATCTGATTCTTTGAGCATCAGCTCAAGATAAAGATTAGAACTGATAGAAAACGCTTGCATTCAACAGTCTTCGGTGAAAGGTGGGTGCAAGAGGTGTGCTTGGTTCGTTTGAACGGGGCTAGCCTTGATTTTCTCTTTTAGGTCAACCTACGTCACATCGGGGTGGTTTCCTGCAGAGCCCTCCCCTTGGTTAGGTTAGACAAGCCTTAGTGTACCTAGTTAATGTGAGTAAGTGTTGTTCCTGGCCTGTTCCCGGCTACCTCTTTGGTTATGATTCAAGTCGAGATTATACCCACCACCCCCAGTTTGTTTTGGCCCGCCCTTTTTCATCTCGACTGGGTCAGCTTTATATTTTCCCATGCCCATATTATTTTTTATCCTTTTCCCACACCCGTATTGACAGAGCTTCTTGATTTTGTCCCATGGGCAGAATACAGTGGCCTCTCCTTTTTAAGGCTTGAATGGGCCCTACTAACATCAGTTATGTTTAATTGGATTTGTGTTAATATTTCAGTTTGTTACTGGGTTCATCTCCCTCCCCTCTCATTTTTTTTCATCACAGATTTTATATATATATTTTACTATCATTAAATTTTTATGGCATGGGGCGAATTTTGTAGCCCCCCCGGAGAGGATATGGTATTATAGTGCATGGAGGATTGATTGGTGATGGACGAGTTCTTGTGGTGAATGGCTAAATTGTAATGAGTGAATGGGTCGTGAATCGGATTAGCTAGGTATAAGATAGTTAGCGTGGACCAGCCTTAATCCCTCCCCTTCTTCGGCCTTGTGCGACAATTATGTAATTTTTGCATAATAAATATCTAGAAGTGTTACCTGCCTTTGACTGTAGAACTGTACTGGTCAAAGTTTGTAAGGTAAAATGTTTTTACTGAATTCAAAGAAATAGTTTCAGTTCATGAAACGATAATTAATCATGATTAAAGAAATGTTCTTCAATAAGAAAATAAGTAGATTGAGGAAAATTCACTGTAAGGTGAATTTAGAAAAACTTAATCTTAGCTTGACAATTAAGTACTATCTTTATATTAAAAACATAATTTTTAATTTAACATTTCCAAGTAAGAATCAACGTAAATAATTTGGAAATATCTTGCTGCTCAAATTCGCTTACTGTTGAAGATTGACTTCGATCAAGAAGTAATTGAGTCAATCATGAGTGTATGCTGAGAGTGGATTTCAGAGATGAAAGTTGGTTGGTCAAATTTCTCACTGTTGGAAGTTGATATTGGTCGTAGTTAGTGAGTTAAAAGTTGTATGCCCTCAGGCGGCATGCTTGTTGTTAGTAAAAAAACTCACATTATTGTTTTTATTTAATTGTAGGTCATGTGACCAGCTGGTGAATATGTTTAGTTCTATTCAGAAACTTTTTAGCAGTAAATTAATTTTGAACACAACTGTGTAGGCGTTGTAACAATTTTCAAATATATTAGCCAATCAGAATTTGGAATTTTAGTCGAAGCTTCTGGGATTCACTTGGTGTTTAGTTTGTACATTGTTGTCAAGAGAAATATTACATGAAAAATGAATTTAAATATTTTACAACCAATAGAATTCATTGAATCAAAATAATATTATAATTAGGTAGAAGTTGAATGCTAAAAATGCATTGTTCTTAATATTTATGTTTTTAGCATGATAAACATTTTCTGCATATTTCATGAAATAATTTTAAGTGCCATGCCTCTTCTATCTCCCTTTAACTCAACTTTTCAATTTTTTTGTTCACCACTGTAGTAGCCAGGTATTGAACTCACACCTCTTTGGGTCAAGTCACTGGACCCAACCAACACTTTTATCTATCTGTTCCATGTGACCAGTGTATGAATTTTTGGAACTTATAAACAATCTACCCTGGTGGACAAAATAAAGGATTCAATTCAAAATTGCAATCACCTGCTGGTGTGTACAAAAGCCAAAACATTGTGAATATAGCAATAAAGATGAGGAAAAAAACATCCAAACAATGTAAATAGTTATAATACCTCATTTAAATATAGAAAGATGAATTTAAAAAGACATGGAATTAGAACAGTGTACCTCTTTGGACTAACTTTGATTTGAAATTCCAAGAAATATCAGAAACATATGATGACTGAAATGTCCTGAATATGACAATAAAGATGAGGACAACAGTCTGAACAATGTAAATAATTACAATACCTCATCTAAGAAATATAGACAGATACTGAGAAATTCTCTTTCATGGGTGCTCTAGGAGTGGGTGGGGTTACTCAGAAAGGCTTTCATGTGGAGGTGAGTCTAAATGCTCTGAAAAATCAACATTCAAAATTCTGTTATACCTGGATTTGAACACTAATTACTGGCATTGATGGAGAAATTGGCAACTGCCTTAGCCACCAAGCAGGTCCTGATAGAATGAACTTAATGCTAACTCAAGTTCATTGGGCATTTAAAAAGAGGTTAATTCAATGAATCGTTAAAGGGAGATAACTGGGATATCCAGAAGAGGCATGGTACAATCTACCCAGGTGGACGGAATAAAGGGTTCAGTTCAAAATTCCAATCATCTGAAGAAGGCCGGAGCATACAACAGCTGAAACATTGTGAATATAACAATAAAGATGGGGACAACAGTCCAAACAATGTAAATAATGTGAATTTCTGTGTGTGTGCTGATGAGGCTGTGCTTATCTGAATGCATTTGTTTCTCAACTGTAGCGAATGCATAAATGAATGTCCTCAAAAACAAACCCATGTTATGGACACCGTTTTCCAAGGAAGATGGAAAAGAGTGTAAAAGCCAGCTTTAAAAAAGAACGGCAACAAGAAACACTTACCTGAGTAAACGACATTCAGTGTGTTGGCCTGTCGAATGACATACATGGCCTGTATAAACTCTTGTTGTCAGCGTGAGTCTCTAAGGATATGTAAATTCTGAATGAGATTCACATTGCACTATGTAAATTAGGTTCTATAAAACAGCTAACTTTATTGCAATCGGGGAGTTTGTCTATGAGTTGTGTGGAGGAGTTTTTGAGACATGTGATTGCTGGATTGAATTTTATCCCCCTATGTAAAATTCTGCTACATTTACCATTAGACGCAATGAATTCAGTACATAAGAAGCCAAAGAAAATGTATCTCCGTAGACATTTAGACAATTCTCCTTGGAAACCAGAAAAATGATCCAAACTGTAGGAAAATTAATGTTTTGAACAAAGAACTTTCATTCATCTCAAACCAAATTTGGATAAATAAAAAAAATTGTTTCTGAAATCTATAAAATTAATTAGCATGTTCAACAGACTTATCTCCAGAGTAATAATTCTCATCCGTGTCTGAATGGGGGTGCGAGCTATGTCCGTGTCTGAATGGGGGTGCGAGCTATGTCCGTGTCTGAATGGGGGTGCGAGCTATGTCCGTGTCTGAATGGGGTGCAAACTATATTTGGTAACAATTCAATAGACTTGTCAGATCCTCTGATGCTGATGAGTGTCGTGATGTGAATCTCTTGGATTCCTCTATAGCTCCTTTGAGCATTTAGTAATTAGTTGATAGACAATTGTTGCTCAAGTTATCTATTGAGCACTTTTTTGGCAAGTTTTGACAGCACAGTTCTTTATAGAATAAGATTAAAATATGAATTCTCATGATAAAAAGTTCATGTAGATGAATAAAGATACATATAAGATTTTACATAAGCATTTATTTTTGACATATTTATATGGAAACCAGGTTTCAGGAGAATTCATTTTAGAAATTAAGTCCTTCCATATTTGGTGATAATGGCAAGGTCACTTAAAATACTTTGGTTTTGGCACTGCCTAATTGTAGAATTTTGGCACTGTATAATTGCAAAAATCACCAAAAGTTCCTTGATAAGAAACTTGACCTGTTCTGGTATTAATATTTGTAAGACAAAAAAAGAAATTCCCTTCATCTTATATTTTAATTATTTAATTAATTTATATTGGGACTATTATCTTTATCTTTGTTGTTGCTATCCTGTTTCAGCCATTATGCAATACTGTCTTATCAAGTATATATCAATCCAGGTATCATACAGGGAATTCCGAACTGAACATTTTATTTTAATCTATGGAGTAGGCTGTTCTTGTTTCACTGCTTATGTTTAGGAGTGTGGCAAACACACGTCAGTACAGACGCAAGAGAAGATTTGGATCACATCCAGACATGTTTGTCAATACCAGTTACATCTGGTTTTTCCTGTTAGCAGCGTAACAGCTTGGCATGTCTAGATACAGGCCTCTCTGCAACTGGTCAAGATCCAGGTCTTTGTATGATGTTTCATGCCAATAAAAATAGGGGGAAAACTAGCAGTGGGCAGTTGGCAAGACACTAACTTGTGAAGCCAATCCTGTGGGCTTTTGTTCCTCAAGTTGCTGTGGTTTCTGTGACAGTGTTTTTTTTTTTACCTCCCATCTCTTTCCCCCTCTCTGCCTATTACCTCTGATACTTGCTGGGAGAGCTATCAGTTAGGGTTTTTCCTTGCAAACTCAGTAGTTTTTATTTTTAGTGCTGCTCAGTTATTGCTCACCCTGTTTCCATCGAGTCTAAGAACACACTGTCTGGCCCAGGGATTGAACTCACAATTACTATGCCATTAAGTTCACGATCACTGGGATAATATTGCAGAATCTTTGTATTTATCAAGAATCTCTCAATACCTAGCAGAAACCAGACCAGATCTTGCAGCAATATTCAAGGCATGCACAAATATATAGATTCTGTTGAGAAAGATTGTCTAGCATGACATGGTGAACCAACTTTCCCAACAGACCTAGCAATTGGTTCAATATAATCTTCCTACTTCATGTCAGCAGAAAATGTTAACCTGAGAAGTCAAAATGAGTCACTTTCCTGGAGGTTAGCATCAGCCATGCTGTCGGAAAACGAAAAAGGTTTGCTAAGATGATTTAAAGAAAGCAGTTTAGTTTTGAAGGCATTAAAGTTAACAAGCCACTCCTTGCCCCAGTTAACAGATTGTAAGTCCTTTTCACAATCAGCTGCCAATTTAACTTTATTTCAGACTTAACTTCAAGACAAGACTAAATAGTTGACAACAGCATAAATACTGAGTTGAGAACTGATGATATCAGAAAGATCATTGATGACAATTAGGAACAATGTA
Organism: Acanthosepion pharaonis; assembly: GCA_903632075.3. Classification (NCBI taxonomy): domain Eukaryota; kingdom Metazoa; phylum Mollusca; class Cephalopoda; order Sepiida; family Sepiidae; genus Acanthosepion; species Acanthosepion pharaonis. The sequence continues at coordinate 139,191 of CAHIKZ030001707.1, forward strand.
AGTCCAAGGACAGAGCCCTAGGGTACATCCACATTAGTGCAAAAAGATGTCGAAGAGTGGCCATTCAAGAACACTTTCATTTATCTGATAAGAAAGATTTGAATCAGATCGAAAATTTTCCTGAAATACAATAACCTTTCAACTTTTAATGCTATTATTTTATTTTTATTTTTTAATTTTATTTTATTCTTATTTTTCTAGGGTGGCCCTGGAGCATCATCTACAGGGTTTGGAAACTTTATGGAAATCGGACCTCTTGATGTTGACCTGAATCCTCGTAAATTTACCTGGGTAAGTTGGGAGGCATCGTGACTAAGAGATGAAACCCGAGTTTTTGACTGTTGCACATATGTGGGATCAATGCACTCAAGAAAGGCATGTGCCTCAAAATTCTCACTTAATGATGATCTCATTTCCATGTGAATACTGCTTGAGATTAATTGAATGATTGTTTTTTATGGCTTATTAACCTTCTGTAGGTTATTTAAAGCTGAAACATTTTTGAATTGTTAAAAATGTTTTTTAAGATGATTTTCACATACAAGTCCTACTATTTAACCCATAGATGGGAGACGTGGATCCATACCTTTCTCAAGGATGTATAATGAACCTGAATGGAATTTGAAAACAGCTCTTTGATATCTCATTCCATATCCTTATCCAGTATACCACCCACATATCCAAGCTTAGAGCACCTGGTATTCCCAAGTGGTCCCCATCTTGATACTGGCCAAGCTCAATGTTGCTTAACTTCAGTGATTGTATGAGCACCAGTGTTTGACCGTGATATGGCTATAAGCCTACCACTTGAAAGCAAAAAAAATTATCTTTAAAACAAAAAACTGTAAATTAACAAGCATATTCACATATGAAAAGGAAAGATTTGGTTTCATGCCTGGTTGATGGCAGATATTATGGAATAAGCACCCTTTTTCCAAAAATGACAAAAACATGTCATACATTGATTGCTCCTGCCAGCAGGGCTTAGATTACTGTATCACTCCCAGAATTTGTGAGACAGTAAATATACTTCAAGGACGATCACATTAGATAAATTGACGGCTTTTGACAAGATGTGACATAGAGGGTTGCTACACAGTCTTCAGCTATGGAATCACTGGAAGAGTCTTCTAAATTATCAAGTCCTTTCTAACTGATCCTCGAAGGTAGTTGTTAAGTCAGTCCTCTGAGGTTCATGACATCAATGCAGGTGTCCCCCAAGGCTTGCTTTTCAGACCCTTAATTTTCATATGTTGCAATTATTGCTTTCTTAATTGCCTTGAGCACCTATTGGGGACTTAATCTCAACTCGGATCTCAAGGGGAACTCATACATGTGATTCATCACTAAAGATGCTAGAAAAAGAGCCAGATCAGGCCAAAAATGGAGTACTATTGCCATATATGGGCTGGAGCTGCACAGTCTTCACTTTCCAGTCTAAATAGAGCTCAAAAGCACCTTTCCATCCTTGTGAGTGACAAAAAAATGTGTTTAGGCGAACTACACTCCTTAGTTCAACCAGTTCTTACCTTCACAGCTAAGATCCCGCTATGCCACAAACATTGTAGCGAACCACCCTCATTATTTTAGTGGGTATTAGGTCCCACTTGAGTAACTTTTTCCCATGAACCACTGCAGTGTGGAATCAACTCCCAAAAGCATGCTTCTCTCATCACTACAGACTTAAGGTTAATTGTTACCTTCCTCACATCTCCATATAAACTATACCTCTCACTCTGTAACACTCTACCTTGAGTGGTTCCTGAGCCTTGTACAATATTGTATATCATTGTTTAAAAAAGAAAGAAGGGGAAAATACTTAAGTTATGGGTGTGTGTTTGAAGTTGAAAAAGTTATTTTTTGACAAAGTAACTAAGCGTTGAATTGTTTGAGAAAATAAACTAGAGAGTGTCACTTTTATATACCGTACCTATGAACACTAATGTTTATGTCCCAATCCTCATAAATACATTGGGTACTGTTGTAAGTGGAAAATCTGCAACTTCTACAGAAAGAAAACTGAAAGAAACTGGTATGAACACCACCCAGACACGGTTACGGAGATAAAGACCTGTTACAATTCTATGGGACTACACAATACACAGAGACAGAACAATTAAAGATAATCACCCTGGCATCATTATTAGAGACAGCAAACAAAAAAATTGCCGCCTTATTGATATGGCAGTTCCTGCAGACTGCAATGTATGTTTGAAGATCTTCAAAAAACTATCAAAATACAAGGACCTTGAAATCAAAATCTCAAAAATGTGGCACATGATCTACCACTTTCAAATGGCCATGGTAATTCCCATGAGTCTATCCTGGTCAACACGGCACCAAATCTACCACTTTGTCCCCAGCACCTCAACCTCCGGCGTCTGCCTCTTTGGGTTGAGGTGTCCACTTGGTCCGAACTGAACTTAGGGGTAACTGGCCGTACGCTCCCTGAGTACCCGTAGATTATTTCGACCGGTCAACTGGTCAAGTCCTGCTTGCTGCCCATGCTGTGTTAGTTTTTAGATCCAGTAAGCGGGGTGTTGTCTATATGTTCACGGTCGACTGGGGGTGTGGACACGGCTGTGAGAGTTGGCGGTAGGAAGTTTAGAATGTGGTAAAATAAAACAAGAAATAATATCTGCAGAAGCCAGACAACAATGGAGGAAATATTGACGTCTTTTATATAAGAAGATAACATCAGAACAGAGGTTACAGGGAGAATAAAAACATTTAACATAAATGAGAAAAGAAAAAGACACAATGCATCCAGTGAATTCTCAACAGAGAGAGGGTTTGTGTGTTTATGACTAGTAGTCCAGTCTCATACAGACTTCTCAGAACCGGGGGCAGTCTTCCTTCTCTAATTCTCCTGCAAATCTCTCATGACTCTCTCGACAAGTCTCATTCTCTGAGTTTCTCTCTTGTCTTTTTGTAACACCACGACCTGTAATGGTCGCCTGCGGGTGCTCATGCACGTGACAATGATGTGCCAACCAATTGCAGTCTCTCCCATCTGGCCTCTTCCGTCTCACCCAACTGTCTGCTGCTTCCGCATAACTGCGCTGGTTTATATAGATAAATCTGTTTGATCATGAATCGACCATTGGCTTGGCACGTGATTATCATGAGTGCCAAAAACTATCCCATGACATGTAAACCGATTCTCCAATTATTTACCACGAGTTCTTCTTGCTTCACCAAAATTATATTTTGGGATATCTAAACATTGATTCAACCTTTTAATCAAAACAAATACTGTTAAACAAAACCAAATATCTCATAGCCTGAGTAAGCTCTATATCAATTTTTAACCGATAAATTTTATTTAGATCATTTTTTCATTGTTTTTTTCTAATGACCCAAATTTAAAACACTGCCTCCTGACTGAGATCGTGTTTCTCATCGGTAAACACACATCTTGACCCAAATTGTACTTTGATATATAAACACCATTTCCACTTCCAGTCAATAAAAGTTATATTTGCGTGTGTGTGTGTGTGTGTGTGTGTGTGTGCGTGTGTATCCTCTCTCTGTTACAATGAGAACATCAACAATCCCTATTGTTGTTGTTGGAGCGCTCAGATTGATTGGAAAAGATTCCATTAAACTCACTGAAGGGATTCCTGGAAGCCCATGCCTTAAAGAAATATAAAAAATTGTGCTCACAAGTACAGCCCACATCATACGAAGGTCTTTATGTAAAATGTGTGTGTTTTTTTGTTTTTTTTTTATTGGTCAGTGGAAAATAAATGTCAGGATGCCATTTCTGATCTTAGGTCTCTGGTTGGGACCCAGAAAGAAATGAGTATACAACAGAAATCCAAGGAAATAAAATAATAATAGTAGTAGTAGTAGTAGTAGTAGTAATATTGTTTGGGAGTAAGTCTTCAGATTTGTACATACAATAAATTTTGGATTAAACCTGTGTAGGAAGAATGATAAATTTTTTTGATTAATGCTTATTAATGTTTCCTTTTGTTCCCTATTAATTAATCCACTATATAAAGTTTATTATTATTGTGCATTCCATTTGATAAAATTTCTTAATTCTCATAAAATGTATCCATTTTAAATCTTTGTTATGACAGCTTTCACAAGCCAGTCTTCTATTTGTCGACAACCCTGTTGGAAGTGGGTATAGCTATGTGACATCAGAGGATGCTTACACAACCGATGTCCAGACAATTGCCAAGGATTTGTTGACAATGCTGAAGAATGTGATGAACAGAAAGCCCAATATGCAGGTAAGATAGTACAGCCCCAACCTTTTGACAGAAGAGACTGGCACCATGATGCCGCTCTTGTATAGAGTAGAATCAGACATTAAAAGCGACTCTATTCAATAGAGAAATTCATTTCAGTTTGAAGTATACAGAAGATCGACTTTAAAATTTGCATAAGTGTTCTGGTACATCCAGGTCTGCAATCCCTGAGCATCTTGTTAATAATCAGCAATACACATTGTCCTACTATGGGGATATGTTTTCTGGGTTGAGTAGATCACATTTTAATTTTCATCTGAAAGTTTTTGAAATAGCTTTTATTAAATCGAGACAACCTCCTTTGTGCAAAGGGGAATGGTCATTGGGTTTCAATGTGTTCTGCTTATGACATTATTTAAGTCATTGTACACGTCATTTTATTTCCTCACTTGTGCTCTGACGAGAGTAAGGGACGAAAACCAGTCAGCTGTTTCTAATATTTTTTTTCTCCCCATATTGCCATTTATTGTGGCTGTATGTTCTTTTGTCCAATTTTCTCTTCTCTCTTTTTTAAAAATTTGTATGTTTATGTAACAGTGTATGAAGTCTGATCAAAAAGTATTGGCACTGCTTGGCACACATTGACCTTGAACTTGGTCGCTCTTACAAACTCTTATGACGTTCTTGCTTACTTCCATTGTTTGGAAGGAAAGTGTGTAGTGTGGTCATCTCATCACACCACAGAGGTTCCATCAATGACCATAACTTTCTGACACAACATTCCCTAAATTTTGCCCCTTGTGACTTTTCCTCTTTAGAAATCAAATCCTGCTTGAAAGGAACAAGATTTCAAAACATCTGGCAAATCCAAGAGAATGTTATAAGGCAACTGCTTGTTATCCCAAAAAAGGAGTTCCAGGAGTGTTTCCATCAATGGAAATGATGCTTGATAAATTGTACAGCTTCAGAAGGGGACTACTTCGAAGGAGATTAAATACTGAATTGATATGTGTTATAGTTTTCTTTTTACATCACTGCCTCTAGTAATCATGTCCACACAAACATTTATATACACAAAAGCTGACTATCTGCTAATATGTATTCAGTTGTTAAAGCAGAATAACATTTTTATTACTTCCAAGCACCCAAGAAAATTAAATTTTGACATTTAAATGATAATTTGTGCACAGGACAAAAGCCAAGTGAATTAAATTGTTGGTTGTGACTTGGATTCTTTTAGTTGAAGGCATACAATTGCATTCCAAATATATTTAGTTGTAGTCATTTTGCCCATTGTGCCTTTCAGGTAACCTTCATAGAATTTCTGATCCTGGGTATGATAATAAACTACATCCGGCAGCAAGGCCTCAGACCAGGAGATTAGAAGTTTTGAGAAGCATGGTACCACCTCCTAATTGCTGCTGTTCCCAGGTCCACCCTGACATTGTAACACCTGTTAGGGTCCCAACTATGGCCAAATAGTGGCCCCCACCCAGATAAGAACAAAACACTATAAAAGTATAAAAATAAATTTTTATAATAAAAGTACCAGTAATACATTTTTATATAAAACATATGCATATTTATATTAGTTACCAGCAATACATTTTACTGCTAAATGACCACCATTTTATCTGTAGTTAAATCCAAAATATAACTTCAGCAAAACTGCAATAGAAAAAACACACATATCACCGCCTCTAGTGATTATGTCTGCACAAACGTGTATATGCACAAAAGCTGAGTATCATCTACCATGTATTCAATTGTGAAAGCAGAATAACATTTTTATTACTTCCAAGCTCCCAAGGAAATTAAATTTTGACATTTAAATGATTGCACACAGGATGAAAACCAATTAAATTGTTGGCTTGTGAATTTGGTTTTCAAATGCCTTAAGGTGTCAGCATGTTGTGACTTGGATTCTTTAGAAACAGTTTCAATTTTGGTCATCTACATCCGCATACCTGCTGGAATGTATTCAGTCTTCTGGATCAAAATTTCCACTTGTGAACCCATTGAACAGCTTATGAACAATATTCTCAGCTGTGGCACCATCAGTATAAATGGCACTTATCTATTTTGCTGTTTGTACATCTCATTTTCCTTCATTTTGACTTATACTAAATCTTTAAATTTCTGAGATGAGAAGTTACCAATATTTACATACAGACTATTGTCCTCATTGTTGTTGTTGTTATTACAGGGAATTCAGAACTGAACACTTTATTTAATCTATGAGGATAGACTATTCTCATTCCACCAAAATCTGTGGAAATAAAACAGCTTACCCCCCCATAAATTAAATAATGCTTTCATTTCAGATTCCTCTGTAGGTTACCCAAATTGATGTACACCTGATGAAAGCCATAGGTCACACTGTCTGAAACATTGTGATAATGACAAAGATGAGGACAAGATTTTGCATGTAAATAATAAAACCTTTAATATTCACAATCCACACATGTATTTGATAGACACATTGAAATGTCACCTTTCAGAATATTTACGTGACATAAGTGAAACAAAATCGAATTTGAACATGCCACTTATTGAAAAGCCATGTTCTATAATTCGCAAGACAAAAACGACTGAATGTTTGATTTATACTCTAACTGTATCACTAGTGAATTAGTTTGGGGGCAAGGTGTCATCATTTTATAGTTGAAATGGCAAAATGGAACAGTAAATTCTATGCTAACAGTTTCTAATCTTGCACTTCTAACTTCCTGCTTCTACAGTTAACTTTGATCTTCAAAAATTTAAATGAAATATTCTTTCATCCTCAGTAACTGATTGCATCTTACTGACTTTATTGCCTTGCATAGAGAAAAATGATTCAAACTTAAATGCAATGTCAATTGTTATCTTCTATCTTAATTCCTCCTCTTTATTGTTAATGTTTTTCTTTTTCTCATATTCTTTCACACTCAGTAGCCCATTGCATCTTAGTGGTTTTATTCTCTTCCATAGAGAAAAATGATTAAATGCAATGTCAATCATCTTCTTAATTCCTCTTTTCTTGTTCTCTCTTCTTATAATGCTTTTCTTTATCTCATATTCTTTCACATTCAGTAACCCCTTGCATCTTGGTGGCTTTATTGCCTTGCTTGGGATGATATTAAATAAGCAAAAAGAATTTTTTTTATCGATATATGCATTTATTTTAATGCTTACATATCCCACACTACTTTAGTATTAATTTGGTTAGGACAGGCAAAAAACTGAAATAGCTTGATAGTAAAAAATATAAAATATAATTTACTCAAACATGTATTGAAAGTGCTGTAATCTATGAATCAATCAATATACAACCTATATATATATATATGCTTCTTTACCTATACTTTCCTGTTTTATCCATTGTGACAACTCCACAGAAGAAGGTGTGATTTTTAACTCAGTCTCAGGTGTTTTGCTTTATAGTAAGCAGTGGGGGAGTCTTTGAAGTCAGATCTTCTAAGTGGCACCCACGTGATCAAAGGAGACCAAATAAGTCCAAGAAAGCATTTGGAATCAAGTGACAACAAAACTGGACATTGATGACTTCCAGTTGTTCGTCTCTATTAACAGTCATGATTGGAATAAAGGAGGTTTGTTTCATATTACCAGCCATACATTCTAAAGTGGGGCTGGGCTCTTATACTGATATGTCAGAAGTTGTCCCAAGTGTCACCTTTCTATCCACCTTTTGGCTTGTAAACAGCTTTTTGCTAGCATAAAGTCACAGACTAAAATTAGGACTGAACAGTGAATTATTTTTACATATATTTTTCACCTAAAAAGTTCAAATACTGGTCATTGTGCAAAAGATTGTTTTAATAGTAATCATGTATGCTGAGAGAGAGAAGAGATATTTAGAACTAGTGATAGTGCAAAAAAAGAAGAAAAATATGGATGGGGTTGGGGGGGAATTTGGACAAAGCATCTTGAGATACAAAGAAGAAGGTGCATAACTTGGACAATTTCAATACAAGAGAAACCAGAGTTTTCTTATATTTGTTTTCCCCTATTGAAACCCTTACCAAAATACATTCACTTGAGTCAACGCTACCCAGCGGATGTACACGTGGGACCCCCCCCAATAGCTTCCCTTCTGATATTATTTATCTTAATTTTTATTATTACAGAATGGAGAGTTTGAGTTGGGTGAAGAGGGGAGTGAACTGTCATTTTAGGCAGTAGCAGCAAGAATTCAGGCCTGACTCATTGTAGTTGAAGAACTACCCGGTTCACACTCCTCCCCGTCTTTTGAACAGGAGTATCGACATGTCTTGTTTCATGTTTAGGGATTCTGGTTCCTTCTAAATTCTACTTCCATGCTATACTTCTAACATCTCCACTGAAACTCTGAAATTTATACTACAATTGGGCTTCTGGTTCCTTCTAAAGTCTTTTCATTCTCTTTCACTTCCAGTAGCCCCTTGCATCTTAGTGGCATTATTGCCTTGCTTGGGGGTGAATTGATTTAAAAAAAAAAAAGAGAATCCTCTTGATATGATAGTGAATGATAGGCAATCTCCACACAGATGAAGAGAAAACTGGAGGTAAAAGAAATGTGGTTCTACAGAAGGATACTGAGAATTCCATGGATGGAGTGAGTATGCAACATGGATATCTTAAAGAAAATGGTAACAAAAAGAACATTTATACCTCAGATTCAGATAGACAAATGAAATTTTTGGGACACTTAATGCAGAGGGAAGGTTTGGAAAACTTAACCCACCCCAGGTATATGGAAGATAAGAGAGATAGGTGAAGACAGCAAACTGCTGACCTGAATAATAAAAAAAAAACATTTTTTAAAGACCCTAAATATATTGAAAAAGGGGTTTGAGTTTTTATTTTTCAACATGTTTGTTTTGACCTATTGTTTCCTTGTGAACATACAGTAGGCCTTTGCCAGTTTTTAAGGCGAGGGTATGCCAATACAAATGTGGGGTAGTCATTGGCTTATTGGTGGAAGGAAGGATGGCTGAGGGTCTTGTATGTTTACACTATGTCTTTCAAGCACTAAAATATTTCTTTGACTATTTCAGAAACTTCCCTTCTACATTTTCGCTGAATCATACGGAGGAAAAATGGCTGCTGCTTTTAGTCTGCTGTTATTGGAAGTAAGTTGTTTTTAATTCCAAAATTTAATTTTGATATTTTTTATTTTTTTTCCCTCCTAAACTTTTCTGTGGGTTTGGCATTAGTGTCAAGGATTCCTTGTAAAAAAAATCTTACCCTAAATCATTCTGCTTTGTTAGTTTTTAGTTTTTTTTATACCTCACAATACCAGAATTTGTTATCAGGAAGAATTAGATTCATGCCTCTCAAAGGGACATTTGTACGAGATGAACCTACCATATCTAGAATTATTTGCAAATTTGATTTTTAGTGAACTCTGCTGGATATTCAGTTGGTGATTCCATTAACTCTGCACTAATAGCCTTAGAAAAGGCATGACTGTTTTTCTCAATTCTAGCTATTAAATAGCAGAGTAGACTAAGCTTTCTAGCTTTGGTTAGTAACTAGTCTAAAAGAAGAGCAATGAATTCAAAAACCCTGGAGAAGGCTGCAGGAAATCATTATCAAGAACAATTATAGTAATGCAGTTGAAAGATATTAAAGAAAAGAAAGCTGTGGAGATCCATAGTCATCTACAGTATGAGGCAAAAAAATGGACACACCCATAGAAATTTGATTTTTGTATTTTTAGTAAGACTTTAGTAAGAATTTTGAGTAATAGAATTTGTTTATTAATACAAAGTATTAATACATATGTACATTATACAAGTCAAAAATGATTTAGTATTTTGTTGGGTAACCTTTTATTTAACAATAGCCTTAATTCTTTGTGACATGCTATAGACTAAATTCTTTAGTAAGTAAATGTCCTTCACCAGATTTATGGATACAAATATATAACTGATATTTTTTGAAAAAAATTTTAATTTTCAAAAAAATTCAACCTCAGTGTTGCGACTGCATGCTCCAAAAGTTTGTATCCATTATCAATAACACATTTAAAAAAAAAAAAAGAAAAAAAAAAGTATTTCGATTCGTATTATATTTTTCGTCTCGGATGCTACATGAATTTTACCAAAAACAAAATAATTTCCATGCCTGAAGATGACTGAATGTACAGTTGAAAGTACTTGCGTATTAAAGACAGACCTTATACAGCTTAAAATTTTAAAAAACAAGGATCATAACATTCATCAAGTGATTGGTAGGTTAATGCATCTTTAAAATTTTGTTAGCAAAGGGATTTCACCATCATTAACTTTACTAATTTACTTTTTGTATGAATGATTCATTGTAATATAAACTGAACTGCAACACATATTTGAGATGAGGTAAAAGTCATGCACCATAAAACACTGTGCCTGCATGATTTATAAAAACATTGGAGAGTTTCCTCTCTCATGTTATGACATTCATATTAACCATTAGGGTGAGTGACTTTTGTCGTACACCATAGAGATAATTTATTAAAAGTATAATTACACATGAAAATTTTATTTACTAGTTATTTAATTGTTATATGTGCTGTTCAAAATGTCCTCCTTTCTTTTTCAAAACACATTTCGATTCCATGTCTACCTGATTCACTAAGACAT
>CAHIKZ030001707.1:155000-245000 GCA_903632075.3 Acanthosepion pharaonis
AAAAAGTGAATGATCATAGGGTTGAAAAGAATGTGGAATTATTTGGGTTTTGTTTGTTTTACAGCATGTCAACATCAATGGGTCATTTAATGCCAACAAGTTTTTTTCCTAGTAATATTTTTGTTTTGTCAAAAATCTATTTCTGGTAATATTTTTTTCTTCAAAAATGGATAGCTGATAATATCATTTTAAAAAATGTATTGCTGGTAATATTTTTTTTTCTTCAAAAATCTATTTTTGGTAATAATTTTTTTTACAAAGTATTTCTGGTATTAAAACCTATTTTTACACTTTCATTGTGCTTTGACCCCAGTTTGGGGATTAACTATTTACTCATAGCTGGGACCCTAACAGGTGCTACCAACCAAGGTTAGGCCGGACCTGGGAACACCAGCAATTAAGAGGTGGTTCCACGCACCTCAAAGCCTCCTGATCAGAGGCCTTGCTGTTGGATGTAGTTGTCTTACCCTGGACACAGATGTAGTTTATCATCATATCCAGGATGGGGAATTATTTGGGATTTCTTAACATAAAAGCCTGAAGATAACTTATAGATTTGATTAATGTAGCAAAGAAAATGGTGAATTACCTGACTGGTGAGAGATATGGCTCTAAAGTGGGAGCAACAGGGAGGAGTAAATTCTGTGCCCACACCCTGCAGAACGAGGTAATTCCCAAATTTGGAAATGTTAATACCTTCCAAGAAAATGCTAAAGAAAGAAGCTTTGTTAGAATTGGATTAATTAATTAAAGAACTTTGGGAAAACACTGAAAATCCCACCCTAGCTCAGAGTTAGTCCATAAAACAAGATACTTGGGGCATTTTAACAAAATAGTTGGGCACAGTGAGAACCGTTGGGTAAAGACAGAAGAGAGTTGAGATTCAAGAGACGACCAGCCAGATCAGCTGCTGAAAATTACAAGACTGGAGAACAAGTGCCAACAAGTACTACTTTACTAGCAAAACTTACCTGACCTACAGATAGTGTTTCCAGCAAAGTGAGAGCCAGCGAGTCACTAATCGTTTCATGGGGGAAGGGTTGAATTCTTAGTTATATTCTAAATTTATATAAAATTGTTGAATTTGACCAGTGAGTTTGTTGGAGTTAACTCCTCCTTAATTGTCCAAATTGTTCCTAGGGGGCGCTATCCCTAAACTATAAATACTTCTTTCTCTCTTTTTCCACTTCAGCAGACACACTTGAGAAATGTGATCTTTCATGGAGATACACGTTTCACACTTGTGGTAAGATGCCATAAACATTATGCGTGCACACACACACACACACGCACACACACAAGTACAAAGATACTTTGAAACAAACTCTTTACATTCATGCACACACAACACATGTTAATGCTTTTGTTTTTTGTAAACTCTTTTCATTGTTTGATGCATATACCTGTTTGTACATATATATCGGTTTTTGGTTGTTTTTGTTTTTGTTTTTTTTTGTTTTTTTTTTAACATTTCTTTTGGGTGGACTCATCTTGAGTCCGCCATGTTTGTAGTGCACTTTATTTCAGGAGACCACAAGTGTTCCTATCACAACGCGTAAAAAAACTCAGTTTTTACATTATCCGAACTATTGTCCTCATCTTTGTTGCCATATTTATTACAATGTATAAATATTTGATTTTTATACCAATATTTTTTTTTTTTTTTTTTTTCAGTCTCTCATCGATTCTGAAGGTTATGTACAAGTAGACAATGCTGCCTCGAATGTGACGGAATTGGTCAAAAAAGGTCAATTCGTGAAGGCAACATTAATGTGGAGACTTACAGAGACTATCGTGGCTAAACTGACTTCCGGGGTCAATTGGTACAACGTTATGAAATGGTCTCCGCAAAAGGCACAATTTTCTGTTCCTTACATAAATGCTTCCATGGATGTCAGTAAGTAATTAAAACCCACCTGAAGAGGCTCCCTGAAGAGCCCCGTATATGTTTTAGGTTTAGAGATTTTGTTACTTAGTCACAACAGCAATAATGTCAATTGTGAGGAACATATAAATATAAAACCAGAATATATGGATAATTTAAAATGAAAATATACAAAAAGACACGATAATTACACATACATACATTCATACACCCTTGTGCAAGTGAATTGAAACAAAACAAATAATTCCGTTAGTTACTTTTTTCCTATTTTCCCAATGAAACTGACCAAGTGCACATGTTAGTACTTCACATGTCCATTTCACAAAATCATTTCTTGCAGATTCTCGATTGGTTTTAAATCAGGAGAGTTTCTGAGCCAGTTGATAGTACTTTGATTTACTCACTGGTAAAGTTTGCCAGTATGTTCGTGCCGTGTTACAATTTTCGTATGCTTCCTTGGAGTAACATTCATCGCAGACAATGTCCGACAGTCAACTAGGACAACTAATCAGCAGTCGAGACAATAATGTCTGGGCGTAATAAAAATCACATGCAATCACAAATGATGAAATATTTTTCAAGGCCAAACAAATTTCATCATCCGCCCCCAAAATAAATTCATATTACTGCACACAACTGCAAATGACCTAATCTGAAAAAAGATAGAAATTGATTACACAGTGTCACTCAAGTGGGTCTAAAACTGACTGTATGGTGAAAGAAAGAAAACTCAAGTGGTTGTTTCAATTAATTCGCCCAAGGGTGTATGTTTAGCTGAAATTTCCCACAAGCCTGCTACCACATGACCTCTTAGGGCTAACAAAAGTACTACAGATTTCTTTCTTTTAACCAGGGCCTCCAAGAGAAATTTTGCAATGTCGTACAAGACCTCTTTGGGGCCCTGAGGCAGGCAAAGATTTAGGTATAAGGTCTCATAAATGTTTTATTATCATGATCAGATATAACTTCTATAAAGTCCTTGCGGAATGAAATAAATAATACATACAGGCACATGTGGACATAATGATTCTGGGGTTTACTATTCCCGTCATTACACTAATTTACACATCTATGTATCTACCCAGGGCCTGTAGGTAGATACTCTTGGCATTATCAGATGATTATCTACTCCGGGGATGTAGGTAGATACTCTTGGCGTTATCAGAAGTTTATCTACTCCGGGGATGTAGGTAGATACTCTTGGCGTTATCAGATGTTTATCTCCTCCGGGGATGTAGGTAGATACTCTTGGCGTTATCAGATGTTTATCTACTCCGGGGATGTAGGTAGATACTCTTGGCGTTATCAGAAGTTTACCTACATGGGGATGTAGGTAATACTCTTGGCGTTATCAGATGTTTACCTACTCTGGGGATGTAGGTAGATACTCTTGGCGTTATCAGATGTTTATCTACTCCGGGGATGTAGGTAGATACTCTTGGCGTTATCAGATGTTTATCTCCTCCGGGGATGTAGGTAGATACTCTTGGCGTTATCAGATGTTTACCTACTCCGGGGATGTAGGTAGATACTCTTGGCGTTATCAGATGTTTATCTACTCCGGGGATGTAGGTAGATACTCTTGGCGTTATCAGATGTTTATCTACTGCGGGGATGTAGGTAGATACTCTTGGCATTATCAGATGTTTATCTACTGCGGGGATGTAGGTAGATACTCTTGGCGTTATCAGATGTTTATCTACTCCGGGGATGTAGGTAGATACTCTTGGCGTTATCAGATGTTTATCTACTGCGGGGATGTAGGTAGATACTCTTGGCGTTATCAGATGTTTATCTACTCCGGGGATGTAGGTAGATACTCTTGGCGTTATCAGAAGTTTATCTCCTCCGGGGATGTAGGTAGATACTCTTGGCGTTATCAGAAGTTTATCTCCTCCGGGGATGTAGGTAGATACTCTTGGCGTTATCAGATGTTTATCTCGTCTGGGGATGTAGGTAGATACTCTTGGCGTTATCAGATGTTTATCTCCTCCGGGGATGTAGGTAGATACTCTTGGCGTTATCAGATGTTTATCTACTGCGGGGATGTAGGTAGATACTCTTGGCGTTATCAGATGTTTCTACAATTAGGCCTACAATAATTACTAATGAATACCAATAAAAAGAAGTGTAGTGTAGTGTTTAATGATGTTTGAGTATGTGAATGTAAGTGCATGTTGGGCTGGGGGTAGGAGAAAGTGCTTCTCGAGGAGGGGATTGGTGTGGCATGATTGCTGTGGGGCCTTTCTCAGCCCTGGAACAAATTATCCCCTGGGCTCCCTTCTCATAGCTCCTGCTTTTACCTACTGCTGGTCTACGAGACAACATGGTAAATATCTGCTCCCTATTAAGGGTGAAATCTGTCCCTTTATCATCTCTTTCAGTTTGTTTCAAATTTTTGTTGTTTCTGGTTGAAAAGTGTTTTCCTTGTTTGGTTTGGGCTTTTTGTTGTTGTTGTACAGTATATCAACACCTCAATGGGTCTTTAATACTTCCCTCTATCTTTTCTACATATATTTTCATGACACTTGCTCTGAACTATTTTCACTGGTGCTTCAACTGCATGAATTTAAGCGTGCTACTAGGTTGGTATCTTGGTCCCACCCTTTTACTGTCGAAACAGTTAAATCTAACTGCCTCTTCTACTCCATCTGCTTCTTCTCTCGCACTTCCCAACAGTGGAACTCCCTTCCTCTAACTTGCTTTGCTGATAACTATAATCTTCAAAAATTGAAATGTAATGTCAATCGTCATCTTCTGATACCTTGATCCCTGTTCTTTTTATCTTTTCCTCAATCCCACCCCTACCCCATACCCAAGTCTTTTCTCTTACTTTTGCTCTCTGTAACCCCTTGCGTGTTAGTGACACCCCCACCTTGCCTGGAGTGAAATAATTATAAAGAAAAAAAAATATGTTTGTAGATCAGGTTTCATTATTGTAAAGGTTTTTTTTCGAGAATCTGGTTTCATTGATGTCTTTTTCGAATATACAGTTTGTAGAGAAATTGATTTTATTGACATTCTCATTTGGTTTATGTTTTTGGAGATTGACTCATTGTTTTAAGAAATCATATTATGTCATCCATTTTTGCTTTCTCAAAGAGCTTATACATGTTGTTTATATTATAGCATTTTTGTCTTGAGAGAGAGAGAGAGAAAGGTCTGAACACTCGGTTAATATATGTTTAATAGTGTATGTCATTTCACATGCTTGGCATACGTTGTTTAGCAAGTATGAGTTGATTATTCTCGTGTGATTAATGCGTAAGCAGGTCAGTATCATTTCTTCTTTTCGTGATTTTCTGAAAGCAGACTTCCATTCTCCTACTTTGGGCTGAATTGCAAAGAATTTTTTGTGTGAATTATTCTTCCAGCACTGTTGCCATTACTTTTGAATATATTTCTTAACGACCTTCTTAAAGTCAGTGGATAAGATTTGGGTCCTTGTGCCTACATTCATATCTAAAGCTAATTTGCTTACTGGCTTTGCTTTAATGTTACCTTCCACTCCGATGTGGCTCAGAATCCAACATTGTTTGATGTCTTTGTGTGCAAGTGGTGCTTATTTTGCATCATAGTTTGATAATGAGTTAGTTGTTGGCTTTTTTTTCCCTTCAAAGTCATTAAGACAGAAGTAAGTCCAAAAAAGGTAAGAATTTTTTTTTTGTTTGCTGTGTGTGATGATGTTGAGAGCTACTTCTATTGCGTAAGCCTCCGCAGTGAAAAATAGAGCTTCCCTTTGGGTGGTGCTTTTTGAGGGGGTAATATTTTGGCTCACTGCTGCACATCCTGTCTTGTCCTCACATTATCACCAGTCTGTATAGTTAGGGCACTTTTCCAATATGCCCTGAAACTTGTTCTGGAATGTGAGTGGGTGGTTTTTAGGGAGTTTTAGTTCTAGAATGACTTCAGGTTGCTTGATTGTCCATGGTCAAGTACTGATTGTAGTCATTTTTTTGTATGTTTGAGATTGAGGTCCTTAACTCTTCAGCAATGGATTTCATCCAGAGTCCATAGGGTTGTATTGTCTTTTCGTTGGAATAGATTGCAGTAATTAGGTTTAAGGCTACTGCTGTAAACTGGGTTAATTAGGCATGATTTTTTTTTTTTTTTGACATAATACTATAGTGCCAATTTAGTGTACCATAAATGTGGAGGTGTTTCATTAGCTTCTGTGTATAACCTCTCCACTGGCGATATCCTAAAGACCTCAAGTATTAGTCTGAGGCCTTGATAATAGGTTGTTTTGAGTATTTTCAGGTATGATTTTTTGGCCGCACCACATATGAAACTAGCATAATCCAGTTTTGAGCAAAGTAGTGATCTGTATAATTAATTTAATGTTTGTAAATCTGCTCCCCATTCAGTATGGGTCATTACATGTCGAAGTTGGAGGACTTTATTTTTTAAATATTTTAGATGTGGAATGAATGTTTATTTTTTTTTGTCAAAGATGGTGCCTAAGTGTTGTAGAGTAGTTTCACAGTGGAGGCTTGTATCTCACTAAGTCAGTCCTAAAAAGGTTCGACATACAAAATGTTAGGAACTTGTTATAATAGTTAATGATGCTGCAATCTAGTTATGGTGGTTGATACTTTAATGTCCGACATCAACTGACTCACCAACTCACTCAGCCCCTTGGCGACTGCTGCTACTACTACTACTTATTATAGGTGGGAGAGTCTATTAACAATAGAATAGGTATGTTCCAGTATAACACTAAGAATTTGTGTTGTTCCACCATTGGGATTTCTGCTCCGTCTAATTTTAAGCAGGGGTCGTTGTGCAATTTTCTTTATTTTCAGAAACACAGGGATTTGATTTTCATTTTGGAAAAAGTAAAACCATTTTCAGTGGCCCATTTGTGTATTTTATTGAGGCGTCATTGAAATTGTCTTTCTATGGTATGCATATGTTGAGATCTGTACATTATTAGAAAGTCGTCGACATATAGGGAGCATCTCACTCCTGGGCTGAGGGATTTAAATATGGAGTTAATTTTTATGCAGAATACAGTCACTGAAAGAATTCTTCCTTGTGGAACCCTTTCTTGATTTTGCAGTTCTGATACCGTAGTTCCTATATTGACTTGAAATCTTCAGTATTCCAGAAAATTCTCTATGAATTGTCAGCCTTTCTTTTAGGCCCAGTTCTTTCAAGATACCAAATTTTCACATTGTGTCATACACCTTCTGTAAGTCAAAAAAATACGGCTGTGCAACATACCTTCTTAATGAAGGCTTCTCTTACAAATGTTTCTTGGTGTATTAAGTGATCCATGGTCCTTCTTTTTTTTTCCCTAAAAGTACATTGGAAATCACCGATTAAGCCTTTGGTTTCCAGGTACCAAATCAACCTATTGTTGACCATTCTCTCCATAGTTTTACATAGACAACTGGTTAATGCTATTGATCTGTAGTTTTCAAGGACTCTTGTCATCTTTTCTAGGTTTTGGAATAGTGATGATGAAAGATTGCATATATTTCTGGGAAGTTGCCATTTGTCTATATGTTATTATACATATTTCATAAGAGTTGTAATGATTTGTTGGGTAACTGTTTTATGAATTCATAATGGATATATCTGGGCCCACAGCTGTATTTTGGGCTTTTTTAAAAGATTTATTTCATTCCTCTAGAGTGAATAGTAGGTTATAAGTTGTTGGAATTGTTTGATTTAAAGTTTAGTTTTTGTTTTTCTGCTTTTTGTTTGAGGTTTAGAAATTGTTGACTACCATTTTTGGCAGATTAATTTTTAGAGAGTGTTTTGGCTAATTGGTCAGTGATGTCCTTTTTGCTGGTTATTTTAGAGTTCTTCATTGAGAGGTATTTTACAGTGTTTTTTTGGTATTTGCCTGCTATTTTTTTATCATATTCAAGACATATTTTTGTTTTTGTAGCTGAATCAAGTCTGTTGATGTAGTTTTTCCGGCATTATTTTTTGGTTTCTTTAATTATTTTCCGTGCTTTTGCTCAGAGTTGCTTAAATTGTAGCAAATTAGAGGCTGTAGGTTGTCTGTTGCATTTTTTTTTTTTTTTTTTTGTGATTAATTTTTTTTTTAGAATGCATTTTTTCCTGTAGAGATGAGCATATCCGTGAAATGTTTTAAATTCTTGATGCTTTTTCCTTCAACTAGTTTTTCAGAACATTGGATGTTGAATTTGTCCTAGTTCGCTTCACCTAATTTTCAACAGAGAGGATTTTTATTATGTTCATGTGTTTCCTACTGCATGTGTCTACCAGTACCTTCCAAGAGAAATCCATATAAATTGGTGGATCACATAGGGATAAGTCTATTACCAAATATCTGCCGGTAAATGGATTTATGTAAGTCAGTGTTCTATTATAAATGCATAAATCATTGTTATTAATTATTGTTTCTAAGGTCTTTCCCTTTTAGTTTATGTCTTTACAGGCCCATTTGGTGCTGTAACAGTTAAAGTCCCCTAGTATAATAAAAGGTGTTGCCTTATGATTTCATGAATTTTAGCTTCATTTACTGGGTCATTTGGTGGTAATAATTTTTAGAGATGGTTTGTCTAATTGGTCAGTGATATTAATTTTTGTTTTTGATTACTAATGCAGAAAATGTAACTAACTAGCAGTATAACCCATCTTTGCCTGGGTCTTTCATGACTGGGAATTTTTTTGCCATTCAGTTGGAGCAGTTTAAGTTTAAAGTCAGCCCACCCGAAAATCAATATTAGTAACAACATTTGGTTGCAACTAAGGCACATCCCCAAATGGGGGTGGTTTCTGGGGTGTTAACAATTTGAGGGGGGGGCTGAAAAGGGAACTGTATAATAATAAATAATATTATTGTAATAATTTAAACTATTTATTTTTATTTAGGTTTTTATGAAAGATATATATCCAAGAACAGATAGTAAAACATAGTAAAACATTGCTGAGAGTTATAATAGACAGGAAGTAGTGGAGAGCCATTGTTGTTAACAATTTGGACTCAATACTGGCACTGAAGAACTATCTATCAGACAAAAAACATTTCATCGAAATATGATGGAAATGCATAAACATCCGATCACACACACACATACACACATTTAAGGCATACATAAAATTTTTTTTTTTTAATTATATATAAACAATGTGCTTACATGAAAAAATGGAAATTATAAGAAAAAAAAATTGCTAACCTCCTTAGAGACAGGTAAATATATATAATTGCATTGTTTTTTATGTATAAGAAACCAGACACCAAGGTGTGTTGACATCGTTTGTCAGTGAGACTAGGCTAAAAAAAAAAACTGATATGTTATCTCATCAAACACGTGTCCCTACAAAAAACAATGTTTATAATAATGTCAGATAAAATCCATTTAGAAATTACTGTTTACATTTCAGATCGGAAAATGAAGCTAAGAGATATAGATTCAAAAAGTCCCAATGCAATGTGCACATCCCTTAAGGAGGTAATTGTCTTATCATGTCCTGTGATCAAATTAGTAATGGCACACTTCAGCTATAGGAGTGGATTCCTTGATGATAAAAGGGGACACAGGTTTGATTCCAATGAAGAGGTACATTTTTCTTCAGGAGGATTACTTGATCTAGGCCAGTTGATATTAATTTCACTTGTTTAACTAATCTTAACCCTTAATCCTAACCTTGCCAAGAATGATAACCCAACCCCTAAGCTCTGTACCAACCCTAAAGAAACAGTTTAAGAACAAAAATAAAGAGAATGTCTTCAAACACATTTACTCATTGTCTAAAAATAACATTTCTTGTCGGAAATAATCTTTTAAATACAAGCACACACGTATGGATATAATCCCAAAATTTGAATGTTTTCTATTTTTTCTTTTTCTTGTAGAAAGTCTGTACATGACACATGTTGGCCCTCTGAATCTTGATAAACTTTCTGCTTTAATGAATGGGCAAATCAGATCTAAATTGGGTATAATCCCCAAAAATGTCACCTGGGGAGGTGAGTGAATAATTAACACTTTTTTTTTATTTATTATTTTTTCTTATTTGATAATTTTTTATTTTCTTTATTTGATAATTTTTTTTTTTTCTTTATTTGATAATTTTTTTTTTTCTTTATTTGATAATTTTTTTTTTCTTTATTTGATAAATTCTTTTTTTCTTTATTTGATAAATTCTTTTTTTCTTTATTTGACAAATTCTTTTTTTCTTTATTTGACAAATTCTTTTTTTCTTTATTTGATAAATTTTATTATTTGATAATTTTTCTTTACATGATAAATTTTTTTCTTCTCTTTAATTACACAATCTCTTCCATTCTGAATAAAAAAAAAATGTCAACTTATTTATTATTAATGATCTTTCTAGGGATACAAAATTGAATTAGTTCTATAAAAGCGGAAGTATTTATTAAAAGGAAAAAGTACAAAATTGGCAGAAGAGTTTTGCTACATCCATGTCTGCAATCTCCAAACATCTTATAAATAATTGGATTTGCATTTAAACCTCCCATGAACTGATCTCCTGTGTGATCATAAATTGCATTCAGTCTTTCATTTGAAAGTTTTGAAACCATTTTTATCAAATCTAAACAAGTTTCATTTATGTAAACAAAACAAATGGTTGTTGGGTTTCATTCAGATCAACTTTATTTATATATATATATATATATATATATATATATATATAAATTAAAATTTAAACACTAATATTCCATGGTCATAATTTATTCCATTGGAATCGTAAATATGTTTATCATCAGAATACAAATTCAAATTTTGAATTTGTATTTCTGATAATTTTTAAAAATGGAATAAATTATGACCATGGAATGTTAAAAATTTAAATATTTTTATTATATCCTGTACTCTGTTTGAAAGACATTGAGTTCTACCTGGATCCTTTTGAATTGGAAAAATTTTTGAAAAAAATATACAATTATTTATTATTTTAAGATATATTTTTATGGAAATATTCATATATATATGTATATTTTATATATATATATATTATATATAAAATATATATATATATATATATATATATAGAAAAAAATATAGTTTTAAGGTGTGCTATATTTTTGGAAAGTGCTCAATATCAGAGATAGTGTATGTAAATATAAAAGTGAACATTGAAGTCAACACTCAGAGACAACAGACTGTTTCATGCTAGATGCAATTGCCAGATCATGAATCTGATGATTACATCTAGCATGAAACAGCCTAACCAAAAACTGTACAGTGTTGACCAAATTATAATAGGTTCACTTTTATATATAGTATTACACAACAAAATCTAAAAATTACCTCATGTGGTGGGGATAGACCTATTTCAACTGATGAAAATGTCAGTCTTATTCAACCCCAGTGTATAGACTGAGTTTGTGTTGGAATTAAAAATTTAACTTTGACAGTCGTCAAAAAATTGACACAGAATTTTTAATCTTTTAAATATATCTTACATTTGAGTATAATTTATCATTGGAAGGAATATTAATAACATTTCTAGTAAGAAATAAACTTAAATATACATAGCAATGGATATATGTTGTATGAACACACCCCAATGTCATTACTCAGCCATTAGCAGCAGACATGCTTTTTCTTAAAAAACTTGATTTTTTACTTTTTTCACAGGATCTTTCTAAAAATAAAAAATACCATTATCCCAAAATATTGGGATCTAAATAAATCAAACTTTGATTCTGCCAAGTTCGCCTTTTTCTCTGGGTTTAAATTAGAGACAAATTGCTATAGGCACTGCTCTAGGATTGAGTATTAACAGATGCACTGGGGTAGGTCTTCTTTTCTCCCTGTATCTAAAGGAAAGCTGAATAAATTTCTGCTATTTAAATTTAATACAATAAATTCATTGTTCTACTATTTAAATTCTTATTTATATTTTCAGGATTATTATGGATTTTTAGGTATTATCTATAATATACAAGGACTGTATTCTATGGCATCTGGGTAAACATTAGCCTACCAGACACATAACCATTCTTATAAATCCCTCTATTTACAAAATTTGTATTTGAAATTGCAAAATTATAAAATTCTGTTATATAAAACAAAGTCAAATTGTAATATATTAAATAAATGAGATATCTTTTACATAAATAATATTTAGTATTTTGGATTGAATATGAAAGGATTCAAAAATTAAGAATTAAAACAGTTATTTGGTTTTGAGATACATCTATATATAAATTATACATCATTTTTATTCAAATGCTTAATATATCATTGGGATTTTCATTCTGGGTAAACATTATTTACCATATTTTAATCATTTATACATTTGAACTATTACATTTAAAATTACAAATTTAGGAGGGAATGACCAAAATAATAGTCATCAAATGGCATCTGGGTAATAATTAGCCTACCAGATACATCACCATTGCTTATAAATCCTCTGCTATTTACATTTAATATTCCAGTATTATGGATTGAGGCTAGTTTTTTTTTGGGAGTTTATGGCATCTGGGTAAAACATTAATGCCATTACTGACCATTTTATTTCTCTCTATTTAAATTTAATAAAATAAATGGATTGAGGCTAGGGACAAGGAAAAGAAATTTTAAACATTAGCCTACCAGATAAGAATTCTTATAAACCTCTTTATTTAATTTAATATTCCAGTATTATGGAAGGCTAAAAAAAAAAAAAAAAATCAACAACATTAAAAGATTATACCATTTATTTAAATGAAAATTTATTTACATTTAATCATAATATGGATTGAGTAAAATTTGGATTTGTATGATATTTCTGTTTATAAGATGAGACAGATGATTAAAATCTCTTATTTACATTTAATAAAATATTCAAATGGTAAAACAATATGAAATATGACAAGATAAATATCAGAAATTTGAAACTTATTGCTTATAAATCCTCCTAATTAGAAAATTTACATTTATTATTCATGGATTGTAGGTGGAGATGGATTGCAAGCATATTTGTAAATTTTGTGGGACAGAAACATGATTGGTATAAATTGCTTTGCTAAATTGTATCATAAGTTTTAAAATATCAATAAAAAAAACTGAAATTAATATAAAAAACCATAAATTTATATTGCTTCTAAAAAACAACAAAATGGATTTTTTTTTTTTTTAATCATATTATGGATTGAATATGGAAAGTGCATATGTCATTAGCCTACCAGATACATCATTGTTTATATTTATCACTATTTAGATTTAATAAATGATATTCAGCAAATATTATTTTATGGATTGAAAGGCTGGTTAATTTTTTAATACAGATCACTTCCTCCAGGCATTTACATTTAATATTCTGTATTATTTTTTCACCAGGGATAGGATTTAAATTCTATTTACCTTGATTAGATAAAATTTGAAAATTTTGTAAACATATATCTATTTACATTTAATTTTCTATATTATGGAATGAGGAAGTCTGAAGAAAATATTTAACATTATAAAGGAAAAAATAAATCCATTTGCTATTGACATTTAAGATATGAGGCTATTATGGATTCAATCAGGATTGGATTATAAAGTCAATAGCATCTGGGTAAACATTAACCTACCAGATACCTCACCATTGCTTATAAATCCCTCTGCTATTTATATTTAATATTCCAGTATTATGGATTGAGGCTAGAGATAATGAGACGAATGAAGAAAACAGTAACCAGCGAGTAAATTCAAGCTCTCCCAGCTGGTATTTCAACCTTGAGTCGTTACTTCTTGAGTTCTGTCTCCAAATCACACTAACTGCCCGTTCTTGCCGTCAACCGTGAACGTCCCTCGAAGAACTCCCGACTTGGAAAAAAAAGTAGTTGTTTTTATAGTTGTTCATATACCCATAATCCCTTGCGTCTTCATGTGATCCCATAATTCATTGCGTCCATGTCCCATAATGCATTGCATCGTTATTGCATAAAAATGCGATGCCAGTCCCCCCTCATTCTTTTACGTTATCTGGCCGAGGATGGATTACGGCAGAGCGGTAAGTGCTTTTTTTCTCTCATTTCAACTGCAGTAGCTTTACATGCTAAGCAAAACGGGCTCTTTTTTGGCGGGGACAAGGCAAGTCGCGACCAGTTATTGCTCGTCCCAGGTTCTGTCTCATGTCCGCCACACTCCCCCTGATCTCCTGATCACACAGATGACAGTGAGGATACGGTCTTTTGTTCCTGGTGCTCCTCCGAAGGGGATTGTTTGAACTTCTTCATCAGAGGAGCTCTCATTAGACACGTCCCGATCTATTGGCAAACTACCGCTATCAGAGTGATTGGTTGTTGAATCCAACTCTATGTATATTGGCTGTTCACTATCCTCCGTGTCTTCTTTGTCAGTTGTGGGATTTGAGCCCAAAAAAGGGCGCAGGTCTCTAACATGACGAGGCGTTCCATCAACCCGCACTGACTGCTGACTCACCACCTCGTCACACATCCGGTTCCAAATTTGGTCATGCATTTACCACGTGGAGTCTTTACCCAGACAATGTCCCTTTTCTTGTATTCCCCTTCGGTTATATTTGTGATTCAGGCGGGGGGCGTCGCATCGATGCCTCTCACCCGGACGTGGTATGTGTGCAGTACATCAGCCGGTGCCATGGAAGGTGAAAGGTTGTCCTTAGGTGTGACGTTATGCCAGTAAACCGCTTCCAAGACTGAACAATTTTTCCTGGCCGCTATGGTTTTGACGCTTCTGTGGTTGCGTTCCACAATGCCATTTCCAGATGGCACGTAAGCGCATCAGAACCTCAAATGCACGCCCTAGCTGTTTGCAAATTCCCTAAATTGTCTGCAAGTGAACGTGGTGTCATTGTCAGTCAGTATTTCAGTCGGCGGGCCTTGTTCGTAGAAGACTGTCTCCAGCTGACGAATGACACCAGCAGAGTCTTGCCATCTCAGTGGCCGCCATACCGCAAAACGGGAGTTGATCACAGTCAATGAGCGTAAGAAAATGGCTACCATTGCAATGGGTCACGTCCATTGCTAACCTGCTCCAGTTTTTTCTCACACTCAAATTTCCTTTCTTCCAATGCGCTGGTGCTGGATCGATCGATTGGCAGGCTTCACAGGTTCTAACAACAGATTTTACCAGTTCCTTAGACACCGTTGGATCTACAGTCCTAGCAAAGTACATTGTTCTTTTAACACCTGGGTGCCCACTCTGCTGGTGGATGTGGGTCACCTGACGTTTGCTCAACTGGCTCGTTGCAGTGGCACAACTCACTTGCACCGGTTCTCCTCCTTTCTTGTGCATCTCCAACCAGCATTGCGGCTCTCTGGTGAGGCTGTCAGCGCGGTTCTGACAAGATTTTACCAACGTCACAGTCATAGTCAGTGCGTACTCCTCCACCAAATCTTGCAGTGTCTCTAAGCGCCGCCTTATCAGCATTTCACCCGCTGCCTTCGTGTTCACGCGCGTCTTTCCTGTCAGGGTGTCAGACACCCACCGATGCACACATGCTGAATCGGTGACCACATGCATAACTGGTGCCTGCCACTGCAGGGCAAGATTCACGCCCTTGATCACCGCATCAAGCTCAGCAAGATTAATGTGTTTGGCATCATTGGTTGGACGCAACCAGCAAGCATCTTCCACGACGCTCCCATTCACCTCTAGTGCTACTCCCGTAGCCACAGAGCTTGCATCCACCCAAACTGTCATTTCATTGCCGTTCACACACCAGTCTCCACCGACAGGATCTGATTCCCGCACTCTGGCCACTGTTTCCTCCAGCATACGTCCAAGAGGGGCATCCTTTATCTCGTCGTCCCATCCTTTGGTTAGTGTACTTGCATAACGCTTAATAAATGCAGTTGCCACCCTAAGCCAACCGCACACAGGGAAATGACCCACGAGTTTCCCGCACAAGGAAAATACGCTTCGGCGGGTCACCTTTTGAGCAATTTCTGGAACCTGACCTCCCCGCTTCCATCGAAGGGAGTTGCTTTCTTCCCAGACTTGCAGACCCAGGACCTTAGTTCCGTCTCTCAATCGCTCCGGATCTTTACAGACTAGCCCGTAATCTGCAAAGTGCTGTCTTACGCGCGCTGCAGAAACTAGGCCTTCATTTATGAAGATATCGTCGACGTATGCCGACGTGGCACTCTTAATGTCCTGATCCTGGGACGTTATTATGTCGATCACTGACTTCATGACAAGTGGTGCCACATTCAGGCCAAAACCCAAACGCGTAAGGCAAAAAAACCGCTTGCCCTTAATGACCACTGTTTGAAACGGCCATAGCGATTTGTCAATGTGAATCTGTAGGTACGCATTTCTCAAATCCAACAGCGATACGTCAGCTCCTTGTCGTCGCCATTCTCGTAATTTCTGCGCACACACCTCTGCGTCAGCCGTGAATGCGTCTACAAAGCCATTCAACTCCCGATAGTCAAGTACCGGCCGGACCTTCTGTTTGTGTTCTTGTACAACCGCCATTAAGGGAATTAATCCCTTGGGTGGGCCAAGCTCTTTCTCGGGATATGGCAGTAGCCATCCGTCTCGCTGCCACCGTGCTAGTTCTTCATCGTATGCATCCCAGACGTGGCCAGGTACTGTGTACTCCTGTACTTTATTGACCAACTTGCTAGGTGAATGACCACTCGCCCACTTCCACAATGCAGTCCACGTTTTCGTGCTCAGGTTAAACGTCACTCTAAAGTCAGGCTTGTTGATAACAATGGCGGCACATGTGTTCAGGTTTCCGAAACGCGCTTCGCCTGATTCGGTCAAGTAAACACCTCCGAGCACTTTGATTGCATCAATCCCGAGAAGAAGATCGAATCCTAGCAACTGCCCTTCCACGACCAGAACCTCAACAGTCACGGGCTGAATCTGCTCGACGCCCAACTTAATTTTACCATATCCACGGCACTTCAGGGTCTTCCCGTCGGCAGTCAACACTCCCACCTCTTCCTGCTTCCAGCAGCGACACACAGTCTTGCTCACCAGCGTCTGTGAGCATCCCGAATCCACTAGAGCTGTACACTCTACTCCATCTGCAAATACTTGTACGGTGGGTAACTTCCGGGTTTTTACTTGCTTGGGGAGAAGGCGTCAGCGCCAGCCTTCTCCCCTTGAGCATTTCCCTGGCATTCTGAGGAAATGTGTCCAATGCCGTTGCATCGAAAACACTGCTTGTCGCGACCAGACCTCTGCGTTCTGTTTGACATCTCCTGACATCCTTGTGTACAATTCTTCGCCATATGGTTGGGTCCAGAGCACTTGTAGCAGGTAATCGTTCTGCTAACAGGTTTGGCAGGGGAACCTCAGCTTCTGAGAGCGGTAGCTCTACGGATCGGCGGCCAATACCTGGCATCCTTCGTCATCCGTCATAATAGCCCTTGCTCGGGTCAGAATCTGTTCTCGATTCATGTCATCCATCCTGGACGAAGCTTTGAGAAGTTGCCTAACATGATGTGGCAGTCCTGACACAAATGCACATGCCATCCACCGATCAGGTAGCGGTTCTCCTATTAGCCGCGCCAAACAATGCATTTCAGCCAGGAATTCATCCACAGTTTCCCCTGGGCGAAGACGCCGTCCCATAAATTGGTCGAACGCATTAATTTCAACTCTTCCGGCTGAGTCGTTCCTTCTTGAGTTCTGTCTCAAAATCACACTAACTGCCTGTTCTTGCCGTCAACCGTGAACGTCCCTCGAAGAACTAATATTTATTTGTATTAAAAATACAAAATGTGGCACATGGCCAAAAAGAGGGGATGGGGAATGACGGTCTTCTTCTGTCTTTAATCTAAAACTTAGCTAGTCACAGACACTGACCCAAACATGCCAACAATAATCCAATCACCAAAACATCACATTCACTCCTACCTTTCTTACTACGTCCACCATAATACCTCACTTTCTCTATGACGTCCTAAATAGTCCCCTTATATACAAATATTGTTCATGGGGGGAGGGTCATAAAAATAACAACTTTTAAAATCCCCAAATGAATATTTACAAAATGAAATAATTATTTACAATAAACTAAACAAAACTGAGTTAGTAATAAAACCCCCCATAAACTATGAATGTGGCAGAAATATCAGTTAACCGGACGAAATCGATGCGGGACTAAAAAAAATGAGTACACATTCAAACCATCAAGCATTCACACAAACACTCACTCATTCATACACAACAACAAATACGAAAACACACACACGAAACGAAAGGCGTCCCGCATCCACCAGAAAACTGACATCACTAACCACCTAACGAGGGAGGGGATGGGGAATTAAACAAAAGTAAAAATAGGGACAGAAATAAAAGGGACCAATGAGCTTACATACCCTAGCTAAGTTAAACGGGAAAAAAATAGGAAAACTAAATATTCAACAACAAAAACCTAGTCTAGCCTAATATCGGGGTGGGTTGCCTCTGTTCAACCCTGTTAGGACAATATTCTGTGCCTAACCGACATCTAAATGCCACTCTAGGTCAGCCCCTTTCACTCTACACATTCGCGCAAGATTCACCCACCTTTTGCCGAATTCTGATGATGGGAGCCGCCGCCTTTCCGTCCTAATCTTGACTTTAAGCTGATGCCTAAAGTACAAGATCAGTTGGGAAGAGGTGAACTTCTCGCCTTCATAGAATCCCTTCTGTCGCGTCGTCCAAATCACGACTCGCATAACCCCTAGTAAGCAACAGAACACATAGTGTTCAGCCTTCGTCAATTGCGATACCACATTGCTACAAACAGAACTGGCTTCCAGGACAAAAAACTTTCCCTGCAGCATGCGAACCATGAGGCCTTCAACAAACTTGCACAACGGCACTACCGCCTTGCACTGAAAAAAGGCGTGACCAACGGTCTCGACATTCCCAGTACAGCGACGACAGTTTGGATATTTCTCCAAGCCTGCTGAACAAAGTCTTTTGCCGACCCAGAGGGCCCCGCGAATCATCAGCCAGGTGAGTGATGCCTCATCGTTATTGAGACATTTCAACCCAGGCGCCCAAGGCCATATCGAGCGAGCCTCCTGCTTCGTAAGACCGAGCTCGTCGATCAGACCATCTTGAACGGACCCCTAACTAACACTCGATATAATGCCTTACGAGACAACGCTTGGGCGTCGGAGAGGCCATCCGACGTCCGCAAGAGGAGTTTCAAAGCACGACGACATTCACGGTAGAAGGAGCACTCGCCACGAGGAGTACGACCGGCCTCCTCCTCGCACGAGTGCACACTTCTCAGGGATGGGAAATGTTTACGGACATCTTCTTTCCAAAAGGTGCCCACCTCATCCAAACCGCGACACATTCGGTCTAGAAAGGTAATGCGTAGCATATATTGACGAATCTCAATGCTAGGCATCCCCAGACCGCCCTCAGAGGGATGAAGGCAACAGATCTCGCGACATACCATATGGGCCTTGCCTCTCCACAAGAAAGAGAACAAGGCCTTGACTAATGATATTAGTCGGGCATACGGGAGTGGAAGCACAGAAAGACGGTAGAGGAGGATCGGATAGATGTGTGAACCACAAACTTCCGCCCTTCCCTTCAGGGAAAGTCTCCTCCGAGACCACAGACTAGCCGCGGCCTCGGCCCGCCCTTGTACCTCCGACCAATTCTTTTCCAACTGGAGATCAGGACCGAACCAGACGCCGAGTATCTTGATCGGCCCATCCGTCCAGAGGAAAGGTCCGGGAAGAGAAACTCCCTTCCACGCACCCAACCGCAAGCCCACAGACTTATCGCGGTTGATTTTGGCCCCTGTCACCATCTCATACCCACTGATCTGCTTACTGACTTCGTTAATCTCGGCTCTGCTCGACACAAGAACCGAAACGTCGTCAGCATAGGCAGAATACCTGGCCGAGGTGGAAGCACCAGGCAGCGAAATACCGCGTAGGACCGGATTCGCCTTTAACTTGCGAAGGAAAGGCTCCAACGCAAGAACGTAAAGCAGAGGCGATAGCGGACAACCTTGACGAATGGAGCGAGACAATACGAAAGGCTTCGATCT
The DNA here is from genome assembly GCA_903632075.3 of Acanthosepion pharaonis. NCBI lineage: Eukaryota > Metazoa > Mollusca > Cephalopoda > Sepiida > Sepiidae > Acanthosepion > Acanthosepion pharaonis. The sequence goes on from CAHIKZ030001707.1 coordinate 174,811, forward strand.
TACCCCATTCACTTCCACCAGCGCACCGGGGTCGCATACAAGAGTCGGATCCAGGAGCGAAAGTCGGCTCTCGAAACCGGCCGCCGAAAGGACAGCCTCCAGAAATCGATGGTCAACCCTATCGAAGGCCTTGGACTGATCTAAATTGATCAGCGCGGCTTCACTGTCGACTTGTTCTAAGATCAAGCGTACCATATGAAGGTTATCCTGAATAGTCCTGCCCTTCACAGCACAAGTCTGTTCAGGGCCAATCAGACTAGACAGGACAAGCTGCAAACGGTTGGCTAAGATCTTCGCCAAAATCTTTAAGTCAGTGTTTAACATCGTTAAAGGGCGAAAGTTCCCTAACCCATCCCCACCGTCCTTGTCCTTACGCAGCAACTTGATGACACCCCTGGTGAAGCGTTGAGGTAAAGACCCCTGCCTCATCCAGTGGTTGTACATCAGTTCCAGCAAAGGAACAAAAACGTGCGACAACCTCAAGTAAACTTCGTAGGGAAGACCATCTAATCCCGGAGACTTATCCAGGCCAACCTGCTTCAGCGCTTCCCAGATTTCCGACCCTGTTATGGGACCCTCGCACCTAGCCACTTCAGCTGCCGAGAGGCAGGGAAAGTCAGCTAAATAGGCGTCGAACTGAGCAGAGCTCAGACCGGGCTCCCTGGTGAAAAGCTCCTGAAAGTAATCTCGAAAGACCTCACATATGCCCGCGTTTGTAGTCACGGTCCGCTTATCCGGTAATGTGACGCACGCACGCTATATATGTCGCCTGGCCGCGTTTCGATTTTCCTCTACACGCAGTTCAGCGGCCATATTCGTTGCCTCAGAAGACATTCTTTTAACCTAGCCCTAACTACCAGAGCTTGATCCTTCTTGATAAGCAAGGAGGCCAACTCTGCCTTAGCTAAGACTATGTCCCCACTAACACGGGATTTCACGGCCCGATCAACTTTTTTTTTCTTCTAAAGCCGTTTGCGCCGCTAATTTATCTAAATTGAGCCGACGACTAAAGTCGGCAGCAAACGTTCGAATCTTAGATTTTAAATTGCCCCACCAGGCATTTCCCACAACCGCTCCCGTCAATTCCCTCTGGATCGTTAGTAGCAGCTGGTCCCGGAAACCCTGATCACTGAAAAGCGAACAGTTCAATTTCCAGTAACCAGCCAACCTAACCTTAGGTTTATCTAAGTTTACACGGACCCGGACAAGCCTATGATCCGTATAAACTATATAATGGAAACTTGGACACACTAAGAGCCCTACATCGACTCTCCTAATTAAGACTCGGTCCAGGTAGCTCGCAAGCGAGCCAGGAGCCGAGCTGCCACTAGTTGTCCAAGTCCATACTACCTCCCGAAGGTGTTCATTCCGGAACTTATCGACGAGATCAAACCCATCGATAAAGTCCCGAAATGGTTTCACATCCGGGTTTTAGTACCTTTTTGTGCCCTATACGATCTATATCGGGGTCAAGGACGGCATTCCAATCCCCGCTAAAACTACCCGACGAGACGTCGTCAAGAACGGCGCGATCTGCCGAAACAAAGCAGGCCGCTCGGAATGGATATTGGGCGCATAAACCCCAATGAGACGAAGAAGCTTATCCTTTATGGTAACATCCAGCACGCAAAGCCTGCCCGCCGGATCCGCGAAGACAAGGGTACATGCAGCCTTCAAAGACCTGCTCACTAGCCAAGAGACACCCCTCGAACAACCATCAAAACAAGCTGAATAAAGGGCGAACCCCTTAGACAGTATGTCCTCATGATCATGAGAAGAAAACCGGGTCTCTTGTACACAACATATATTCACCCCGAGGCGCTGAAGGTCACGAGAGAGCCTCGCCCTGCGAGACTCGGACCTCAGGCCCCGGGCATTCAAACTAGCTAACCAGAGAGCCATTGTGAAGCCGATTAGGGTTGCCCTTCAGGATAGAACATGGCTGGGGTGAGGACACCCACAGCTTGTCCCATTGAGCCAGACACCATCTCAGTATCGAGCGTGTCATCCTGGGACAAGCCGCCGATGTCCGCAGGATAGGTTAATTTAAGGGCTCTATATAGGGATGGGTGAACATAAACAGGGACCCTCCCTTTACAATTTTTGTTTTCATCCAAATTTTCCTCAAGAAGGACGACAGCTGGGGGCACCACTTTCAAGGATGATTTTGCCTCCTCTACCATGCCCCAGATCTCCCGCGTACCCGGGCCAGTTCTTATGACGGTAAGTTGGTTTTTTGCCTTGTGGAAATTTTCCGGCACCTCCACATCCACACCCTTGATGTGCCGGAAATTCCACAAGACTTTCAAGGGCTTCGGGTTCTTCGTTTGACCGAAGACCCTTTCCGCCTGCTCCCGGGATACGCGGCAGACGTCTTCCCCTGTGAGATATGGTGGCTTGATTTTTTTCTTTTTTTTTTCTGTGACAATTTGTGAATCTGGGCTCCTTACCCTTTTCTTTTGTGGAGACTGGATAGGAGTTGAGATGGGTGTGATGTTTGGAGTAGTAGAGGGTGTCATGCCCGAAGGCGTCCTCACAGGTGAAGGTTTTGATGAGTAGAAAGATTTCGTCGGAGAGTTCGACAGAGATTTAGGTGGAGGAGGTTTCACAAAAGGTTTTTTCTTGGATGAAGTAGGGGAAGAGGGGGGCAGAGAGTAGAGGGCCGGTGCCCCAGCGATTTTTGGTTTTTATCCCGCTTAGCATCCAACTGTTCTTTTAATTTTTTTTTAAATCTAGGATCTTTTTCCAGCTCGGCTCATTAGCTTTTTGGGTATCGCTGGCGTTTTTTTTTTCATAGGACGCCGAGGCGTCGCCCTCAGAGCTGACAGAGGAATGGGGCTGTAGGTGACTTTGTCCCTGGTGTCATGTTGGGACTGAGGAACCGCTGTTTGGGTCTTCCCTTGCCCCTAACTACGAGGCGCCATTCCCCTCGTCCTTCTCCTTATCCACACTTGTGGCAGGCGTTGGTCTCGGGGGTAATGAGGGTTGGGACCCAACCGAGGGACTTTGCCCATCGGTCCGCCTCGCAGCTAGGCCCATTACAGGCGCCGCGGATTTTTCCTTATCGGCCAAGGGGGGATTTTGGTCACCTGCGACCGGAACTCCAGGGGCCTTCTTCCCTGGGCAGGAGGAGGAAAGGTGACCAGTCTCTCCACACCTCCAGCAAGTCGGACGCCTACCAGTCACTATGACCGGCATTTTCCGGTCGCCTAACACCAAACAGTTGGGGACGGACTTGAAGGCGTTCTGGTCAAGCATAATATCGAAAGTCCATCCCCCGTTCAGATTGTCGGAGAGAGCCCCTAAAATCTGGCCGTACTGCATAAAAAATGCAGCCAGGAGCTCTCCCGAAATTTGAGGAGGAACCTCGAAAACGGCCACCCTGGTCCGCCTGCGGCCTTCATATTCGGTTCTTATTATAAAATCCTTCGTGATTAATTCTTTTTTGGCCATGGCCAGGCAATCTTCCGGTGTGGGCAGCAGAATGTCCCACATGAAAAAACCCGTACCCTTAATAACTCTTTGGGGTTTTATCCCCAGGGACAAAAGTGATTTGATCACAGTGTCTTTTGTGGAGCGACAAATCTTTCGGTTTTTTTGTCGACCACAAAAACGGTCACCATTCTCTTTGAGAACATATCGAGTTCCCGGACATCATCGACGAACCCATCTTTATTAACAAGATGGGCGTAACTTTTCGCCTTATCCAGGAAATCCGCCATGTTCAGAATACAACTAGGGGGGGACTTCCAGCAAGAGGGCAACTCCTCTTTCGTCTTATTTTGCGTCTCTTTAGGCACTTGGTCTAGTTTAGAAGCATCTCCTTTTTTTGGAGATGCTCTTGTCTGTTTTTGGGCTTCCATCAGCCCGCTTTTCAGTTTTCTTCTCAGAGTGGTCGGCTTTATTTGCCGAACCAAACAGGTCTTTTTTCACATTGGCCTGACTATTGCCGTCGGCCATGTTGTAAAAAAAATGTGGAAACTACCACCTGCGGGTTTTCAAATTCTTCACAATCACGGGGGAGGAGTTGGGGAAAAATAAAAATATAAAATAAATAAAAAAAGCCTGGATAACCCAGGAAATAAAAAAAAAATGATAAAAAAAAAAAAAAAACCGGAAAGAAAATAAACAGGTAAGTCTTTTTTAAACAAACAAAAAAAGATAAAAAATGGCGCCCGAAGGCAGCCGAAAATAAAAGAAAAACCAAAAACTTCCCTCTTTTTTCACAAAAACTTTCAAATGTACTAAAAAAAAGAATAAAAAGGATAAAGTTTTGCGGCTGACGCCGCTAAAGAAAATGAATTAAAAGAAAAATAAACTAGTCAAACGTAAACAAAAAAGGAGAAAGAAAGCGACTGAAGTCGCTAAAAAAAAAAAAAAAATTAAACAAAAGGTTCTTTTTTTTTTTTTTTTTGTCTAAACTGTTCCGCTTTTTTCTAAAACTGATAGAAAAATAAAAAAAAAAAAAAAAGCAGTCGTCCGGTAAGACTTTGTCAAACCGGACTAAAAAAAAAAAAAAAATGTGGCCGAAGCCCAAAAACAAATTAAAAACAAACAAAAGAAATAGAAAAAAATTAAAAAGAATGAAACTAAAACAATAACTTATCAGGCAAACGTCCGGTGTTTCAAAAAAAAAAAGGTTCTTCCAAGTCGTTAAGTAAATCAAATTTTTTTCGCTGACCAGCAGTACACAAAAAAAATTCCAAAAGCAAACAAAACAGAAGTCAAAAAAACCAGTCCAACCCTGGTCGTTCAAAACAACACCCGTCACTAGAAGAACTCCCCGACTGGCCGAGGAAAAAAGTAGTTGTTTTTATAGTTGTTCATATACCCATAATCCCTTGCGTCTTCATTGTGATCCCATAATTCATTGCGTCCATGTCCCATAATGCATTGCATCTTTTTTTATTGCATAAAAATGCAATGCCAGTCCCCCCCTCATTCTTTTTTACGTTATCTGGCCGAGGATGGATTACGGCAGATGCAAAAGTGCTTTTTTTTCTCCCTCATTTCAACTGCAGTAGCTTTACATGCTAAGCAAATTGGGCTCTTTTTTGGCGGGGACAAGGCAAGTTTTATAAAGTTGTGCTCGTCCAGAGGTTCTGTCATTCAATCTGGATTTTTTATGGAATTTAAACATTTTCCTACTTTAAGACTTTATTTTCTCCCAATAAGGAAGTATAAACATTTTAATAGATTTTGCTTTAAAAATTCATTTTCTTTTTTTCTTAAAAACATTCTATTTAAATGAAAATGGAAAAATATTTGTTTTTTTTTTTTTATTTATTATTAAAAAATTTTAAAATAAATGTCCTGAAATTTAATTTATTCTGTTTTTTATTTTCTTTCATGTTCATTTCTCTTGCTTTTAATTGCAGTTGCCATCCATAAATAAGGAAGAGAGAATATAAATGAGAAATTTGAATGAACTCCTGCTATTTTATCCTTAGAACAAACATTGCAAATTAAATTATTTTTTTTTGGGTAAATTAAATCTTCATTTTTCTTCTTTTTTTGCAACTGCCATTTTAAGAGCCCAATCACAATATAGTTTTGAAAACTCCTTTTTAGATGAAACCATTGGCAATTATTATTCATTTTCACTAGTATTTCTTTCATCTTTTCATTCAACAATTTCATTTGATGGAAATGGACTCATTCTTCCTTGATACAAAATCTTATATTTTTCTCTTAATTTTATAGGTTGAAAAAAAATGTGAAAATTTCATGTCCTGTTATACAATTTAGAAGACTGCATTGCAAAAAACTTGGGCTTCTACTTCATTGTCTTGTTTATTGTTAATATATATATGAATATATATATATATATATATTATTTTTATAGTATTTTTTAAACTTGCTTTTAGTGAAACAATGTTATTTCTTGAGTCTGTCCATATTATTTTTGGTTCATGTATGAAATTTAGGGTAATTTTCGGTTTATAAGCATATTATATTAATGGTCATAGCTAAGTTATTTCTTGACTTGTCCAATTCTTTTTGGAAACAACCAAAGAAAAATTTGGAACAACCAAAAGAAAGGTTGTACTTACTTTTATAGGTTTATATTTTTTCTTGGTCCAGGAGTTAGGGTAAGGCAATATAAGCATTGTTACAATTGTCGCACTCAAGTCAGCCTTTCACCAAGTTGGAACAACCAAAGAGAAAGCTTGAATTATTTCGTACCTAGAGGTTTTTGGAAAAACCCACGTGAGCACCATGCATTGGAAAGTGGGGAGAGAATTCACTCATCAGTGAACTTGGGGAAGCTAACATTTTTCAGTGCAAAGATAATTATCACATGATTCTACATCTTGAAACAAAAAGGAGAAAAGAGACCAGGCAGGAAATTTTTTTTTTTTTTTTTTTTTTAGACTTATCCAGCCGTCACCTAACAACATTTGATAAAACCAAATGCAGCATTTTTATTTCTGGTTTCTTTACTCTTAGCATCATGTGAAGATTTTTTTTTCTTTTTATTATTCATTATTATTTATTTTTCCCAGTCTTTTATTTCTACATAGTGCAATAGTCAGAGTAATAGACATAAGAATACATGCAAATATTTAACAGAAAAATTCTCAGCTCAATTCTAAAGTGTTACTTGAAGCGTATCAAATGTCTAAGAACTTAATAACTATAAATGCTTAAAACAGTGTTTCTCAACCTTTTAAAGCAATGGCACACCTAAGAGCAAATAAAAATATCACAGCACACTTAGCAAAACTTTTAAAGGGTATACATTTAAATAGGCACCTCCACTAATTTGTAAGATTTAAAATGATTTTTAAAAAATGAAAAAGCTTTCTTGAAGCTTTTATTTTAGCTTTAATTGAAAGCTAAATGATTTAAAATTTACTATTTCCAGGAAGCAAAATATATTGTGTATTTCAAACGGAAATTATATTGATCAGAATCATTTTTTTATTATTAAGATCAATAAAATGGCCATTTTTTTTGACACTTTTGTAAATAAAAGTTAATTCTCAGTTTTAAAAATCTTGTAAAAATAAAATATATATTTCTGAAACATTATTTGACGAAAATTAGCAAATTTAAACTTAAATTAATCTGATTTGAAACAAATATTACTTATAGCATAAAATGTTGTATACAAACATTTCTTAACTATGGGGTCTTGTTTTTCTGACATGTTAATCGATTTATTTAAATTCAATTGACAACTGAACGTATACATAGTTAAGTATGGTGAAGCAGATGATAAAGTTTCTTTTCACCATAAGGTGGTGGGGACAACCCTTAAAACATGTGACCTTTAAATGCTAGTTTTATCGTTTGTACATCCATACTTCAGAAATTCTGCACATAATCACATATAAAAACAAATCAAAATTCTTTTACAAATATTTGGGGTCATCAGATTGTAATAAGCTTTACAGTATATAATTAGTAAATATAATTTTAATTCTTAAGAAATATTGCTATTATTTCATTGAAAATGAATTTTAAGAGATTTAAAAACTTTTTAAATTATTCCATTTTAAATGTAAACAAATCTTGTAAAAATTCATTTTTCATTAAAAAGAGCTTTTCTTTCAGACAATATTGTCTTTATTCATAAAAGCAATTAAAAGCTTTTCTAATTAAATAATGTCTTAGTTTTATTGCGTTTTTTTTTATTTTTGATTCAGAACAGATTTTTTCTAAGACCGGGTTCAATTTTGCAAAAAAAATTCAGTGATTTAATTTCTTGAAAGAATTCTGCTTTTAATTAATATAGTCACTAAAAATTATCTTGTTGAATTTCTGAAGTTTTCATTAAATTAAAAAAGGGCTGAAACGCATTAGAAAAAAATATTTTTACCAAGAGTTTCTAATAAAAAATATTTAAAAAAAATAATTTCATTCATTTGTGAATAAGTCCTGAAAATTTCATTAAAATCTGAAAATTTGATTTTTGCAAGAATTTCCAAATTAATCTTTGTCATGACAAAAAAAGAGGTGAAAATTTGCTATGCTAAAAGTTAGCTGATGCAGAAAAAATAAGTTTTTAATCAAAATTTTGAATGTTCTAAAAAGGAATCAAAACAATTAAATGATCAAAAAATACTTTGATCTTTCCTCTTAATAACGAAGATTTTGATGATAAAACTGTTTTCATTACATTTGAATAACATTTTCATCACGATATGCAGATAATTGTTTTTTTTTTTTTTAGCTTTTTCATGGAGCTATCTACATTTAAATGTTATGAGATAAAAAAAAATGTAAAATTATTAAATCAAATGCTCGATGCTACATATCAGAAACTTTGACGATATTAATTCATAATTCAATATAACTGTAAGAATTTTTGAATTAAACAAAGATTGTTTAATACAATTGTATGAAAAGAAAAGGTTAATATTCATTTATTCAGATAAAAGAAAATTTTTAAAAAGTTAAATTAAAAAATAAAAATATTTTAAAAAAATGAATATTGAAACAAAGTATTTAAAAGAATAGTGAAAAGAATTATTTGAAAAAAAAATTGAATACTTATTCATTTATTTAAATAATAACACTGTACCATTACTACTTCCACACGCACACACACACACACACATATATATATATATATATGTGTGTGTGTGTATGCATTGAATGTGACAATATTTAGCAGCACACTTAAGAGGCTTGCACTAGTATGCTTGTGCATGGTGGTTGAGAATCACCGGCTTAAAATCTTTCTCATTCTTTCACCCTCAGTAACCCCTTGCATCTTAGTGGCTTTATTGCCTTGCTTGGGGTAAAATGATTAAGAAAAAAAAATAATTTGATAAGTTTTAAATGCTGTGTAAATTTTATCTTTCTTCATAAATTGAGTTGATTAAATTTTATTTTAAGTTGGTATCCAGTTAGTAGTGGTATTGTATCTTATTAATAATTTTCAATAAAGACGTTTTATTTTGTCTGAAGCTGATTAGTTAATAGAATATATTCCAATAATGTGACCAGCCTAATTTCCATCTGTTTAACTGCTTCATTTTACTGGATCTTAATTTATACAGAATTTTGAAGTTTTTCTTCACAAACACTAAAACTTCAAAGATTATTTTTCTTTTTTTATTTCTCATCACAGTAAATGAATTAATAAAATACAAAAAGTTGAAAGTCGTTGTGTATTCTGGCCAACTTGACCTGATTGTTGCTACCCTTGGTAAGTAAAATAATTTATTTATATATGTTAAAAATCTCCCCTTACCTACATACCTTGTTCATAAATACCTAAGCATGTAAGTCAGTGTCAGGTACTTCATTTTGATGTTGAATACAACAGTTGTGGGTGTAATGTGTGTTTCACCCCCAGTTCAGACCGAACTGTACTTTGTTTTTGTAGACCCCTCCCACTTAAGCTGCCACACTTAACAAAATGTAAAAAAATTTTTGATTTAGAAAAGAGGGTCCTGTTTACAATATCGATTCAGTGTCAAATCAGTCCCTGACTTTTACAAAATTATTGATCTTTACAATTTTACATATGCAAACATCTTTTTTTTTCTTTTTAAATAACAAACAAATATATTCATTTGTAATTAAATCACCAAAGTTAAGCAATGTCGAGCTTGGTCAGTACCTAGATGGGTGATCACTTGGGAATACCAGGTGCTATAAGCTTGGATGTGCAGGTGGTGTAATTAGCATTGGAGAGCTAAGTTCCAATTCCAGTTGAGTTCATTGCATTCACTTATGCACAAATATCCTTGGGGAAAGGTATGAATCCACCTCTTCCCCTTACAATTATAGGTTAATTAGTAAGACTTTTATTAATAAATTATAATCCCCCCACCCCAATTCTTACAATCTAAAAATATTTTGACTTTAAATAATCTGCAAAAAGGTTAATAAGCCATAGAAAATGAATCAGTCACTTGTAATTAAAGAACAGAAATTTACATAAATTAATGAAAACATATGTCCCTTCATTTAAGATTAATAATTGTGAAACTCGAAGGTTTGTGCTTCTGAAAAAATCCTATCCAGAAAAAAGTTAGAAAAAAAAAAAAAACCTCTATTGAAAAAGTTAGAAAAAAAAGTTTAAAAAGAAAATTAAGATACATATATGAATACTGGAAGAAAAGGTAATAACTCTGTAAAAGTCTGGCATTGATTTGATACTAGATTGATAATATAAACAGGACACCTTCATCTTTTAAACTGATAATGAATCAATATTTCTTTTTTTATTCTACCAAAGGTCATGCTATTTCACACAAATTATTCAACCCCCACCTGCAAATTTTACCTATTTTTTTTTATGACTGAACTTATCTGTTAAATTATTTTCATTTATTTTAAATAGAAAAACCTGTGAAAATTTCAGTTTTCTTATTTGTATAATCTCATGGTGAGTTCCATGACAATAAAATATCCATAGAAATTCAATCTCATTGTTAAATATTTGAGTTTAACAATTTTAACAAAATATTGCAATGACAAACGTAAATATGAATGCTAGTCATTGTTTAAAGAAGTAAGGGGGTACAAATGGAAAAAAAAAAGTCTGAAATTGACAAGTTTTTCCATTTCACTGAAACAGACGTTAAACATTTTTCTTCTTTCCCTTTTTCTTTCTCACTGAAGCCAAATATCCTCGCTTTTCTGTCTTTACACACAATTAAAATGAGTTTCTTTTAGTTTTTTAAAGCAGATCTTCCATTATTAGAATGTGAGATACTTCAAAACAAAAATGCTAAAAACAAACTGAATGAATTGGCTACACTATACGTCCAGAATCTTATAAAAAAAAAAAAAATAAATAAATTTCTGTTCTCACATCTTCAGTGTTTCTCCCCTCAGTACAGAATTATAACAGACACTTGAGTTTTTAGATCTCCCCCCCCCCACTAAACATATATAACTCCACCAATAAATAATATAACTTTTGTCCAATGAAGTTTTTCAAGACGAAATGCATAACATCATTTTTCAACTTTGTCATTCATTTTCCTAAAATTGTTCGGATATTTAAAAATTGAAATCATTTTCTGGGAAAATAATTTCAATTTTTAGATATCAGAATAATTTTAGGAAAATCTATGACAGTGTAAAAAGTTTTTCATGTAATGCATTTCATTGTTTAGGACTTCATTGAACTAAAGAGATGTTTTCATTTGTCTAGATTTTTTTTAAGACACCCCCTCCCATCATTTAGTGATATTTTTTTTTTTTTTTTTAGTTTTGATGGACATTATTGAAAATGTAATGTTGGCAATACTTTGATTTTGTTAAGGTATTTTACTTAAATATTGGAAGACATTTAATTCATGTCAATAATCATCCCTCCCCTACTCCAATTTATCAGATTATCTTTTCTTTTTTTTTTTTTTCTCTCTCAATCATACCATTTATTCACTATTATTACTTTTTTTGATCCTCCCCTTACTGTGACCCCCCTTATTTTGAAACCTGTGCTTGTATTTTTCACTGTAATATTTCCTTTATATTTTACAAGTTGCAATTTGTGAGTGATATGTGTGTTTATTAAGTGTAGGCTAGTCTGACATAATGGCAAAGCTACAATAATTTTTACTTTTGTTTGTTTTGCCCTCTCCCTACAGGAACTGAATTTTGGGTTTCTCAGTTAGACATTGCAAAAAAATTACAGAATGAGAAACGGAACATTATCATCAACCCCTACACATCTGTGCCAGTTGGTTATGTCAAAGGAATCTGCAATTTTGATTTCTACTGGATTTTAAACGCTGGCCACATGGTAAGTAGAATGTGCTGTCAAGCAGAATGCAAAAAGGCATGTCGGGATGAGATGAAAAATACTTGACACAGAATTGTTGTAAGATTTTTCCTTCATTGACAAAAAATGTTTCATCTCAATTTTGACAAGACTTGGCTAAGCCTTTTAACTTCGTTTTTGAAATTGAAATCTTACCTTCTGAACATGTCTCAGTCTGTGAAATGAAGACAATTTTAGAAAACCAGTTTTATTGATAAAATGTTTGCTTGATAAACAAAACTCTAGATTCCAATGAATTTCTTTGTCTTGAATCTTTATTCTGATGGTAAACCTGATAAAGATTCAAAACAATTCAGAGATTGTCCACAAATAGCCGACATGTTATATTCAGACACATGTACTTGAAGGCTGGAGAATGAATTTGCCAAAATCTTGTGGGTAATGTTTAACCTTTGTGTCTGCAAAAAAAAAAGAAAAAAAAAAGAAGCCTGTATTAAAAGGATTGTTATTCCTTTGATGCTGCTATTATTGTATACACTTTGACTCTTTTGGCAATGTTTATTGTTTTTTAAAAATGGTGATTGGAATTTTAAAACCCAAACATATGAAAATAGATTTATACATTTTCTTTATTCTTGAGAATTGACAAAGATAAATAAACATTATTTATTAGATTGAATAAAAAAAAATTTGTTGCCATATTTATCACAACGTTGTACGCTCCGGTCTTCTTTAGGTGATCGGAATGTCAAACTGAACCCTTTATTTCATTTGCTGGGGTAAACTGAGCTACATGTGCCATGTCTAATGGATGTCAGTTATCAATTATCTCCTGTTAATTCACCTCTCCAAGTTCTCCACTGCCTTAACCAGGTATTGAACTTGCAACTCTTTGGGTTCTGTCACTGGATCTAATTAACACCTTTATCCACTGTTCCATGTGTCCTTGAGGAACAGTCTCTTTTAACAAGTGATGATTGGAATTTTAATAAAATTTAAACATGAAAATAGATTTATATCTTTTCTTTTATTCTTGAGAATTAACAACAAAGACATTAAACACTATTTATTAGATTGAATAAAAAAAATTTGTTTTTGTAGTTATTTATAAAATAGTAAATATTGCATTGTAGATAGTTTACATATTTTGTAATTTAAAAAAAAAATTTTTTTGAATAAAACTTTTTTTCCAAATTTGTTTTTTATATAATGGTAAATAATAAAAAACACATTGTACCTCCCAAAATTTTGTAAAACATTGTCAAGTGTATACAATAATAGCGGTGTCAAGGGAATAACTGCCCTTCTTAGGTTTTTTTTTTTTTTTTTTTATGTGTGACGTCATACCAAGAACATCTCAGTGATTGTTATCAATTGACTATCACCATTTTCATCATTACAATCTGAAGTTGTAAAATTGTTGCAACATTTGTTAACTGCATACACGGGAGGGGTTAATGTCATGTAAGCCAACAAGGATCTTCTATTCCAAAATTCCCCCCCCCCCCTAAATATTCAACTGAGAAATGTGCAGACATATTGCTCAGTTTGGTCAGCAAGATGGCATCTCTTTTTCCCTCCAAGGGGAATAACTCTCATTCCCCCAGCCGGATATATTTATACAAAATCGCTAAGTTATTGACATGGAAAGTGGGTCGCCCAAGATCCCTATACGGTAACTTCTGCCTACACTTGTAGCACCCCGTGCTACGCTGGCGTCTCCCAAATTGATCAGAGTAATTCTCCTCTTTTCTCAGAGCACGGACGTGACAGGTTCTACTATGTATTAACAGCATAGAACAATATTTGCTCCATTATCAAATGTACAGGATGAATTACCATTTAGAAGTTGAAAGGAGCTGTTATTGTTATTTTATTTAACCATAACCTGAGAAGAAAGGCATCAGTGCAAAATCGATGCAAGAATTTGAGCTCTCATTGCCAATTCCATTCTTCATGGTTAACTATAAAGTCTCATCACTTTCTATCTAATGAAAGATTGGTAAATTATTGATTAATGAATTTATTGAAATTAACTATTGTCTTTTATTTACACTACTGTCCTCATAATTGTTGTTTCGGCCATTGTTCACTCTGGCCTTCTTCAGGTATATATCACTCTGGGTAATCTACAGGCAATTCTAAACTGAATCCGTTATTTAATCAATGGAGGGGGGTAGACTGTTCTCATATCTAGGGATATATTGTGGAGTTCTTATTTTTTTGTTACCGTTCAGTTTTGCTTGCCCATTTCCACTGAATTCAAGTACACACTGCCCAATTCCCAAACCACTAGCTTTTACCCATTAGAGCATGGTCAATTTGCTCGGGTGAACCTAGAGCTTTAATATTTAAACCAAACCTTGCTGCTGGCTGTCATGTTTCGGCTGTTGCAGTCAAAGACTGTGGAAATGGGCAAGCAATAACTGAACAGCACTAAATAATAATAAAAAGAAGGAACTAAATGATATCCCTAGACATGAGCAGTGAAATGAGAACAGTCTAACCTAGTAGATTAAATAAAGGGTTCAGTTCAGAATTTCTTTTAGGCTACCCACATTGATATATGCTGGAGAATGGCCAGAGAGCACAATGGCTGAAACAAAAAAGATGAAGATAATAGTCAGAATATAAAGTATGATTATGTCTTGTTTTCAGATCCCATCTGATAATCCTTCAGGAGGCTTTGAAATGCTGAGGCGTATCCTGGCACCCAAAAATTCATCCAACTGTTGAGCCAAATTTTTTTATTTTTTTATTTTTTTAACAATAAATAAAAAAATGTAATATTTGAAAGTTAAACTTTTTTTTTCCTTCAGTCGAAAGATTATATTGAATCAACTGGTAGACCTGCTTCTAAGTTTGTTCGTTCACTGTGTCATGTTAGACAATTTTTCTTGCCAGAATCTATCTTACATATTTATAAGTCTAACATTTTTGTTCATGCATTAAACATGGCTGCCAGATATGGTCTGGTTCTTCTGCTATATATGAAGAGATTCTTGATAACATTGCAGTTTCTTTGGATTTTATCAGTCCTAACCTGGCATCTTGCCTTCAATTACATTCCCACCATCATAACATAGCTTCCGTGCCTTTGCTATAAATATTTTCATGGTAATTGTTCTCTTTGGTACGTCAACTTTATGAATTAAATCACAGTACTCTGTTGGCAGTTAGGTCTCATCATTTTAGAGTTATGCTGACAGTTTCTTCTCTCACACAACTTTCACTGGTCAAACTCTCTTCTAGCTTTTGCTTCAGTCAACCTGGCATTTAAATTTTTGAAGACCAATATCAATCGTTCTCTTAATTCCTATTCTCTTTCTCTCATATTCTTTCACACTGTGTCTTAGTGGCTTTATTGCTTTACATGCTTGGGATCGTTTGAAATGATTAAAAAAAAAAAAAAAAATGAAACAACCCTTTGCCTTGTCTGGCATTAGGTTAATCTGATATGATCAAAACTGAATCATCAGGTTTCTTTTGTTGGTCAAGACAACTGCAGAAATTGATTTTTTTTTTTTTTTTTTAAAAGCCCTGCCAAGAAATCATGACACATGAGAAAAAAAAAAAAAAAGACAGACTTAGAGAATTAAGTGCACATAAGGCACAAGCTGAGGAAAACTGCAAATAGGTTGCCGGAGATGTTTGTAGACAAACTCAGAGACAGAGACAAACAAAAATAACTAGTGAGGCCACTGTGGGTGATACGTCACTTCCAGAACAAAATGCACCAAGGAACATCTTTACAAGACACCAAATCTCTGACAATAACAGAGTTTCACCAAAAGTAGACTGCCAACAGCCCCCCCCCCTGCTTTTATTGACATGAGAAAGCTGACAAAGATCTGGAGATACCAAGCTGTTCTAACAGGGAAAACCTGGATGTGACTGTCCTTCAGACATGTCTGCGCATGACTTGCAGCCTCTTTTGCATTTTTATTGAGGCATGTTTGCTATGGTTTATGGATGATGAAACAAAGAGAAAGCAGAGACTATTAAAAAAGTTTCATTTCATTTTTTTTTTTTAACTATGAACAGTAACATTATTCGGACTATTGTTCTCATCTTTGTTGCTATATTTATCACAACGTTTCGGTCGTTGTACGCTCCCGCCTTCTTCAGTAAACTTAAGGAATCAGCCACGAAAATCTCCTGAGTCGACCAAGCATAGAAATAAATACAATATGGGAACCAGTAATAAGGAGTGCCAGAGAAAAGCAATGATAACAACATAGTCGCAATATGAGCTCTGGTAAAAACATGCAATGATAACAGCAACATTGCAATATGAGCACTGGTAAAAATGGTTGCTGAAGACATTAGGTTTATAATACCCAGAAATTCATACACAGATGTCCTCAAGGACACATGGCACAGTGGATAAAGGCGTTGGTTAGATCCAATGACAGGACCCAAAGAGTGCGAGTTCAATATAAGGCAGTGAAGAACTTTCAGAGGGAAATTAACAGGAGATAACTGATAACCATCAAACATGGCACGTGGAACTAGCCTGGTGAGTGAAATAAAGGGTTCAATTTGACATTCCAACCACCTGAAGAAGGCTGGAACATACAATGGCCGAAACATTGTGATAAATATGGCAACAAAGATGAGGACAATAGTCCGAATAATGTAAATTACATAATACCTCATCTCAGAAATATAGACAGACTCTATGAACAGAAAGTGGTAAAAGAGAAATTCAAATTCTTCCTTGAAATTTGGGAGTTAAAAAAAAAAAAAAAATTAAGAAAGTGCGCCGACTTGATTTTTTGAAAGTTTTGTATTTAAAAAAAAAAATTAAACATGTCTAAACATATAGAGAACTAAATATCCCCCCCACCTGTTTCTGATAAATGCACACCTACATATAGATGAGAGGATTCTGAAAAGTTCTCAGCCTTGAACACTTCCCAAAATCTAATCAAATTTCTTCTTGAATGCTCAATTCATTAACATCCCTTATAAAACAAAAACACAAACATGCACATCAATAAGAAATCATGTGATAAAACATATCACTCAATTCATTTTTTTTTTTTTTTGCAACAATTTATTAATTTCAATAAAGTTTAATTTTTCTTTCAATTTGATATAAAAAGACAATTTATATAAAATAGGTGATGAAAAAAAAAAAAAAAAAAAAAAATGTGCGGATACCCACCCACCCACAAAATCCCCACTCCTGCAAAATTTTATTAATTACTATTTTCATGTTTCCCTAGACACACAGAAATGGAATTAGCTCCCTCTCCCCAAGAAGGAGGGGGGTGTCAAACTGAGGTTTTTTAGTTGAACAGCCAAACTGAAAGCATAAATATTCTATAGGCAGATAAGAAATTAGCAATCTCATAAAAATAGAATCCAAAAGGGGAAAAATTTTTTTTTTTTTTTATATGTAATTAGAAAAGAAAAAAATGCTGGAATGGTTAAGAGTGAAATAATCTGTAGAGTCAAATCATTTGTCTGTGTTCCAAAGTCTTGCCCAGAACATCCCCCCTACACCAACACCCTCAATCCACTAGACCCCACTCACACAAAACACCATTAATATATTTTTTAACCTGAAATTATTGTTTTATTTTTATTTTCAGCTGAAATATAGAGGGAGAGGAAAAAAAAAGAGAGGGAGAGAAAAAAAAGAGAGAAAGACTAGACTGATAAGCCAAATTGTGCAAATAGGCAATAAATTTTCCACCCTTAAATATTGGATGTTACAGTATAAAAAAAAAAATTCACCACAGATTGTCTCATATTTGGCTTTTCTCCTGGAAGACCAGGACTTTTTTTTTTTTTTTTTTTTTTTTTTTTTTTTTTTGTTGTTAATAGGCACTGCAGGAATAGATTCATTCAAACAAGACTGTTACTGGGGGAGGGGGGTAGAAAAAAAGAAAAAAATTACGGTCACTAAGCCAGAGAGAGAGATTCCTAATGCTTTGATAATTTAGACAAATAAGGAGTGTCCAGTGTCACCTAGCTGGTCACTTGCAATCTCAACCCAACCAGCAGCAATTGAGTCAACTTCAGTTTGCTGAATCTTTTCAACTTGACCCAATGGCTGTCCTACAAATATTCTGAGTGATTGTCAAGTCATAACCCATTTAGCTTTCTATATGCCGACAACCTCTTTGCTTTCACTCTCTCTCTCTCTCTCATTTCGTCCTAGCCACTGCTGTTGACTTTCCTTGACAGATTTCAATTTTTATCTCTGCTTCATTAAAATCTGTCTTGCTTCTCAACACTTTTTTTTCATTTTTACAATCTAGTCACAGGCGGGACAAAGTGGTCAGCTATCAGAAAGATTTTCCCAACTTAAATTACCTGTAATCTATTAAATATCACAAATCCATCATATCACAGGTGCCAAAACTATGCCGGATTAGTGAGGGGGAGGGGACGGCTATTTTGAAAATCTCCAAAAATATAATCAAGTAAAAACTTGAATATATTAAAAAAAAAAAAAAAAAAAGTTTGAAAATATTAATTGATTTTTGCCGGTAGTAAAAGACAAATGAACCTAATTATTAAAATCTGTGATTACTTGTGGGAGACATTAAGAACAAAAACAATAGAAAAACTGCAACAGAAAATCAATTCATTGAATTATTGTTTGTTATCTTCTTTATATTAAGTAAAAAAAAAAGTCATGCCTTTCTGGAGAATTTGTTCTTTGCCTATAAATTGCAGTGGATATCTGCAGACGTTAAGTGTTATCCATCATTAGCAGACAATGTAAAAAATAGAATATAGATTACAATATTTCAATGTACAGCACTCCCATTGTTATGATGCAACTGGAGAGAAGGCAGGCGTAACATTTCAGCAACTTCTTCAAAAGCTAGAATATAAAACTGTGTTTGATTTTCTTTCTATAATTCCTAAACACTAGGTCGAAGATAAAATCTAGAGTATGTTTTTTTTTTCCTCTCCCCTCCCCTTCTGCATAAACCTTACTGTTTTCCTCTACATTCTATAATGCCCAGGGAAAATATCTTTCAAGCCTAACTGCAGGACCAAGACTGTCATTACTCAAATAAATTCACACACACACATACACAAGAAAAAGTTTCAATATTTTTTTTCTTTTCTTAAAAAGCTAAATAAAATATTTTACACAACTAGGAAGAAATGATATTTTGACTGAATATGAAAAAAATCAGAAGTGAAAAAATAGAGCCGAGAAAATAAATAAGGGTCCTTAAAATTAGTGCAGATTGTTTTTCTTTTGCACACACACAAAATTCTTTTGATATCTAAACATATGCAACACTTTATCATTTGATAGAATTTTGTTTTGAAATTTAAAAAAAAAAAAAACAAACTTTCAAGTGTCACATTGGTGACAAATATAAATTGAAAAATGTCTAAGTTAAATATCATCTTGATAGGTGTAAATACAAAACAGCTGGCAAAACTTGATTCATCACAGCAAAACCCAAAGGCTGGATTGAGGGAGAAGAGAGAGAGAGAAAGAAGGCCCCAAATTTTCCTCTGTTTATTTTATTTGTCCTCTATCCCATTCAAGAATAATAAATCTTACACATCAGTTATCCTTACTTAAAAAAAAAAATTGTTCCAATTTTTGAAATCTCATCTCATTAAGATCCAAAATGTTTCTCTGTGATTGTGTGGCTTTCTTTAAACATCTCCTTAAAAAGTGCCTGGTAACACAAAACTAAGTTAAAATAATGTTATTAATTTCCAGGGTACATCTGAATAGATGTTTTTAATTTTCTTCTATTGACAAAAAAAAAAAAAAAAATAAATAAATAAAATAAAAACCATTTTTCTACCCAAGAAGCATTTTAAAATGGCAGATTAATCAAAATCTCTCATTAATCTATTAATAAGGTTTATGCTAGAGAAAGCCATATTAACTCCACTTGAATTATCTTCTTTTGTTCTTAAAAACGTTATATGATCAGAACAGGAGACAGTCATTAATTTGTGGTTAGTAATTTTGATGTTGTTAATTGTATGCAAATCTACAATGGCACCTCACGAAAGAAAAGAGTAGAAATAGCTGATAAAATACTGTAAATTAAAAATAAATATAAAGAATAAAAACTTCCTGGATCTTAAGAAAATTTGACAGCTGGGTTTTAGGAAAGAGGCAAAAAAAAAAAAAAAAAAACTGTTTTTGATTGTCTACAGAAAGGACATGTTCTTTTTTGTTGTAAGAGTTTAGACCAAGAGACAAGACAGAATGTGACTGTTTTCTGTGGGCAGGAAAGTTATAGTCCAATCTATTTACTTGATTAAATGTTAAAAAAATCTACAAACCTGTCCTTGTAAAAGACATTTACTGCAAGGAAAACTGATGAGTTTGGTAAGGACCAACACAAATAAATCAGACAACTTGAGGGGGGGGGTAGAAAGAGATTAATACCAGAGAAAGAAAAAACTTATAAACCAAAAGAAAGAAAAAAAAAAAAATCATGGCGAGAAATTTCCATTTGAAAATAAAACAAATTTTTCAAAAATTGAGTGTGTGTAAAATACAAAGGTAGAAAAGTTATATGCTGTTCAAGTATATTTAGTGAATTTTGATCAGAAAAATCGATCTTTTGGGAAAGGGATTTCTTTCTCTTCTGCTGGTTATCCGTTATGCATTTACAGAACACAGAGCAAGTCGTGTGCTGATTTAACATCTGAAAAAAATAAACACTGTTAGTACAAATGGAAGCGGAAAACACTAGTAATAGAAAGAGTAAATTTGTTAGGAGGAGTAAGTAATATCACAAGCAAGTCAGGATTGCCTCCCTTGTTCATTCCCAGCAGAAAAGCTGAAGACTTGAAAATTGATAGATTGGCAAGCACTCGTAGCTTCAGAGGGTTTCGTTTTTATCTTAGAAATTTGGAAGTGAATAAAAAAAAGAGCCTTCCTTTTTTTTCTTTTGCCATCATTGTTAAATTTTTGGTAGCTTGGGTGCTGTGATGACAGGATTAGTTTTCTCCAGGAGTTTACGACCCTCTGTCTTGTAATCAAACGTACAGTTGTGACTTTCTGCATAGCGATGGAGAGCACAAAAGTTGCTGCCACATCTAAAAAGAAAAAAAAAATAATAATAAGAGAAATGCTGGCCTTTTTTTTCTTTTTTTTTTTTATTTGTTGAGTAAGCAGATGAAAAAAAAAAGAAAAAAAAATCAAAATTAAAAATTTCAAAAACTATTTACTATATTTAGGGATACCTAAAAACAAACTTAACCCATCCTCTAAAAAAAAAAAAAAAGTATCTGCCAAAATATCCTTCAAATTGAAAAATTGAGGTTTATTTTTAAAATCAATTTTTTTCTTAACCATGTGTTAATCACATGGGATGTATTGTTAACCAAAAATCTTTTAAGTACTCATAAATCCTAGTTGGCAACTTATTTCTTTTGCTCCCACTACTTTCCAGACTTACTTAGGGTGTGTAGCACAAGGTGTGGCGCACTTGTAGCTTGGGTGGCAGATATCTCAGAATATTTAAAGGAACACATGTCCACATTCACATTTTAGACAGATATTAGTTGAAAATACATTAGTATTTCATCAAAATAATAAGCAAAAACTTAAAATTCTGGAAGCCCTTTATATAAGAGAATTGCAGACTAAAATAAAGTCAACTATGAGTATAGCAACAACGTTTGTAAAGGTTTGTAGCAGTAAAGTTTTATATAAAAATACTAAATTAAAAAAAAAATTTTTTTTTTAAATTACAAAGTTACCTCCCTAGCATAACTGAAAATTTTAAAATTGAGATGCTGTAAATGAACAGTGAGAAAAATATTTTGAATTTATGGAACTACTGTGTGTACACATGCACAGATATTTTAACCCCCTGAAGATAATCTCAGGTGAGATTGAAAGTAACTGAGGAAATAAAAATTATTTGAAAGAAAACTTTGGTATTTTTCTTGATCAATTTTCTACAGCCACCAAAAAACTAATTTCTGGGCTTGAAAGAATCAAAACGAAAATAGACATAAGACATCTAAATTATTTAACCAAACATGCTGTATATATATATATATATATATATATATATATATATATATATATATATATATATATACACACACACACTAGCATCATTGCCCGTGCTTGATTCAAAAATCGTACAACTCATACAGCAATCGCTATCACTTGACTTAAAATATTTTTGCCGTTCCTTGCCTTTAAAGGAGTGCCCTTTGCAATGCTTATGTTGCTACATGCCTTACTTCTTGCCTATCTCACACTGCTAATTTTTTTCTAAGCTCTATACTAAACATTAAATCTGTTACAAAAAAAGAACTAAACAAAATGAACACAAATCGATCATCTTTAAAAAAAAGGACTCATAACTGGAAAAACCAAATGAAAAAAGAATGTTAACAACAAATACTTTTTCACACCCAACCCAGTTCTGCGGAATCAGAATCAACGTTGAGTTTAAGCAAGCAAATGAGCCAATTGGAGTAAAGTGCCATGCAGATTTAAATTTTTCCCACTTGTGACGAATGCAGCCATCGATTTTTTTTTGCATGCTAGTTTCGTGTCAGTCAGCTGTTGGCTCTCGCGCTGGCCAATAGAATCTCTTCCTGCCTATTCATGGCAGCCAGCTATAGGCTCTTACTCTGGCCAGTAGAAAAAGGCCGCAAACTACATGAAAAAAATCGATTATTTCCACAATCGATGGGAGTTGGGAAATGCAAAGTCGGCCTTCCCGCTAACTTGGAGCATGTGCATGTAAATTTTGGTGCAAATCCGTCGAAAATTGCGGTCGTGCATTTATTACACACACATCCTGCCTCATATATATATAAAACCCTAAGTCTTTGCCCATTCTCAGCATTGAATGCTCTCCTAGCTGCCGTTTGATCTGGGTTTTCATTTTCATGGAATTTTTTCCTCACTGCAGCCTTGACTCTTTTGATTGCAATTTTTTTCCTCTGTTGGGAGATTTCTTTTTGTGAGGCATATTGCTGCTGTATGTGATAGGCACTAATAAACTACAGAACTCAACAATGATCACTGCATTTAAATATTGCCTTAATATCCAACGCTTACCTTTAAAAGTTCAACGATAATTCTTACCACCACTTAATCTAAAGACTGTTTGATGCATGTAGGTCCTTACTTCCTGTACTAATAATTATTTTTATTTTATGGGTGACTTTCACTGGATTTCACAATTAATTTTGATTATTCCCAAGTTATAAAAATTGTTATTGTACAAAAAAATTATTTGGGAAAAAAAAAAAAAAAAAAAAAAAAAGAGGAGAGATCGCTGAAAACAATCACAGTAATCAAAACTTGGGAATCCAAAATTTCAGGACTGCAGGTCCTGATTCGATCCAGAATGTTTTTAATTTGTTCATGGCATTGGCCCGATTCCAAAATGGTATAAATTGGGCTACGCCACTAGGAGTAAAGTTGAAAAGTGTGACACACTGATATTCACACATTTTATTTATTTATATATATATATATATATATATATATATATATATATATACATACACACAATTACTCTTTCAGTCATGTAATTATGAGTTTAGCTAATGTAATATCTTTCTATATTGTGGCTATTTTTGATGAATAAAACTTTTCATTATTATTGTATTGGTGTGTTTCACCTACAATTTACAAATTTGGGCAACAAATTTATTACAGTTTTCATTTCAATAAATACTTATATCTTCAGTTCAAGTTTTGATTTAATCTATATTATATTCTTTGTTTAATGTACATTGTAACTGATATTAACTGCTATGTTATTTTTGTATTGGGGTGTGTAAACACCTCAGTGGTTTATTCATTTTCAAAAATCCAAGGTGACTACCAGAAGTAATATTGTGACACAATAAGTGCACCACACAATTGACCCCCAAAATGAAGCAGACATTGAATGATTTTATTTAAGTCTAAAATCTGTAGCAGTTTTTAAGACAATAAAAACTATGTAGTAAAATCTTTCATTGACTGAAACGAATTAAAGAAAAACTTTGGGGATCAAGTGCCACTTAGCTGGAAGTTAGGAAATTCTGATTATAAGCTTAAATTAGCAAACTCACAGAATGAGCAGTACTTTTGAGCTACCTTTAGGCATGTTGTACATCTCATTTTGTTAAGTAATGATAGGCAGAGGAGTGTATTGACATTTTTTTTTTAGGGTTTATAAACCTTTTGCTGGTTATTTAAAACCAAAAGATATTTTTAGATTTTCAGATTTTTTTTGAGTTAATGATTTACTAATACAAGTCCTACTAATTAACCCATAGCTGCGGGAAGAGAAGAGTTAGACTGACATCTTTCCAAAGAGTATTTGCATATAAGTGAAGATAACAAACCTGACTGGAAATAGAACTTTGTTCTCTGATTTCCAATTATCTATTACACCACCCATACATCCAAGCTTACAGTAATCTTTCTATGTACTGAAGTGGCTCAATGTTATTTAACTTTGGAGATGGTACAAGAACCAGTGTTTCAATATGTTATGTTTTTATTCCATTGAATGAAGATAACACAATCATGAAATAAAATGTCACTTGGAGTTGATGTAGTCTCACTGCTACTGGATTACATTTTCTAACTGTATTTTGAATATCCTTGGCCAATAAACATAGCTTTTCATCAGGGATTTCATCCAAATGCCGTACATAGAGAAATATTTCAAAATACTTTTTTGTAATGATTTTACTACTCTTTCCACATACAAAAATATTCTATCACAAATAGAAAATGCTGTATTATTGTTACCAGGTTTAATTTTAGTTTTACTCCATTTCAACTTAATGTGATTCATAGTTTTTTTAATTTTAGAATGAATTTTGATATAGTCTATTGTAACCGGCAATCCTTTAATAGTGTTACACACAAGGTTTTTTAATTTCACTTTCAGATTCCAACAAAGCAATCACAGTATCTTCTTTTCATTTCAATATCAATCTAGACAAGCCATCTGCATGTCCCAATTTTTTTTGATGATAGAAATTCCATCTTGAAAACATACCTCAATAAAATTGTAGCCCAATTCAATCTGTTTGCGGTATATGTGGAATCCTTTTCTTACAACTAAATATACTTAATGGATGATGATCTGTTTGCAGGATGCATTTTTCTTCCTAATATCATCCTGTGAAATTTCTTTACAGAAAAAATTATAGCAAATGCTTCCTTTTCAATTTGACTGTAGCATTCTTTTGTATTTGTTAAACTTTTTCAAGCATGGGTGACTGCTTTCACCGTACTATCTTTGAATTTATGCCCTATTATCACTCATATAGCATAATTCACTCACATACAACACTACTATTATCTGTCGGTGCAGGTTGTAATGTGTCAGCAATAACTCTGAGGTTATTAGTTATTTTAATTCCTTTGAAAACTTTTTGACATTCCACTGACCAATACCATTTCATACCCTTCTTAAGTAAATTACTCAAATTTGTCAAGAGAAGACAAATCTTTAATGACACTTGCTCTAGCAGTATCTGGTCTTCTTCCTTTTTCATCGATTATCTGACCTAAATATTTAATCTTATCAAAAAAGAACCAACATTTCTGTTCATTGAGTTTGAAACTGTAATCATGTAGTCTCTGAAATACTTGCTGAATCAGTTTTATGTGCTGTATTTTCCTAGCACTCTTAATAAGAAATATCATCTATGTAAGTGATGGCACCGTCTAGTCCAGCCAACATTGTATCCATTATTTGCTGGAAAATACCTGAGGCGACTTTTATACCAAAGTGTAATCTTCTAAACTTGTAGAGTCCTTTATTTATATTAATAGTCAAATACTTCTGCTATTCCTCATCCACTTCAGTTTGAAGATATGCTTCAAACAGGTCAATTTTTGAAAAAAAAAAAAAAAAATACCACCATTTAATTTAGCAAATATATCATCTAGAGTTGGTATGGGATATACAGGAGGTGGGAGGCAGTCATTCAATCCATTTGAGAAATCTATACATAAACGATTCTTATTTTTCATCCTAATATAAACCACTGGCATGGCCCATTCTGAATAATCTATTTTTTTTTTTTTTTTTTCAATAACTCCAGTTTTCTAACTTATCAAATTCAGTGTTAATAGACTCCAACACAGCAAAAGGTATATTTCTTTTAAGTTTAAAAACTGGTATCACATTTTCTTTTAATTTAAAAAATGCCTTTGACATTCTACATTTCCCCAATTCTGAGAAAATATTTGTAAATTTATTTTTTAGTTTACTCAGTGTTTCTTTAATCTTTTTCTCTGGCAAATAATTAATTTTCCCACAGAATGAATTAATTGGCCAAATCCATAGTACAAATAATTCTAGCCAATTGATACCTAGTAAATTTGAGTTAGAATTTTTTAATATGTAAACATCTGCTTTTATAGTTTTATCCAAAAGAATGTTACATGTGATTTTCCCAAGAAAAATTAATTTCTTACAATGTTGCCAGTTTTTCTCAAGTTAGGCTTACCAATTCTGGTCTGAGTTTGTTCAATAATTGTAATATCACTACCTGAGTCCAACTGAAATCTCACCATAGCATTATTCATTAGTACTATCACAAATTTTGTATTATTTGAACCTTCCAGTTTTTAGCTGGTAGTACTACTTTCAGCAAGTTAATTTGTGTTTCTTTTACTTTTCAACAGCTTCATTCGTGACCTTTTTTCCAACAATTAAAACATTTTTTGGTTTTAAATGGACAGTCCTTTCTGAAATGAAGCATACCATGGGTTAATTTTGGTAGTATTTTTATTGTGGAATTTTTCTTTTGGTGGTATTGTCTTTTGTTTTTAACTACTTGTACTTCTGACATGCCATTTTGTTCAATTTTCACTGTATTGTGTCTTAAATTGACAATTTTTTGGTATTCTTCTGCAACAGTCTGTATCATTAACTTCAAATTCTGTTTTGTAAGGATTCAAGAGCATATTTCCACATCGTTACTTGATGTTAGAACTTTAACATTTAAATTTATCTGGGGATAGTTCATCCAGTTTAAATTTCTCACTCATAGTTGACTTTACCAGCATATGTGACAAAATCTTCATTTTTTTTTTTCCTTAGTAAGGTTCATGCACTGCCAACATGTACAAAAAAGTGAATTCTTTTCACCAAAAGCTTTTGATGAAATGACACTTTTTCTGGAGTATTTGGCAAAATGAAATTCAGATATTTTTCATGCTCAGTGAGACAATTTTTCTAACAGCAAAAGTACTTTCTTTTCTTCTGACCATTCTCAACATTATTCTCAGAAAATGGCCTTGTACCTTCTGAAGTACGATAGAAATATAATGTTTTCTTCTGAGATGTAATTAAATTCACTAATTGAGTTAGCCACAGAGTTTGGCGAGAGTGAAATTGACACATTGCCTATTCCTTGCTTTTCCAGGATTGTCTTTAACTGTTCTTGTTATTTAATCTGCTCCTGCTGCATTTGTTGTAATAATGTCTTTCAGAATTCTTGCTGTTGCTGAATAATCAATTTCAATCCTTCTATAGTGTATTATGTTTGTACAAGTTGTCAGTAACTAGGAAGAAAAAGTTTTGTTTTTTGTTTTTTTTTCTCTAATAGTAATGTGTTATACACCCTGGAGTTTATCGACTTCCCTATTGGCCTATGGATATACACAGAGCCCACAAAATTCTTTTCTGTGAATTTTTAATTTTCTTCAACAGCTATTTATGCTAAGCAAGAACCCCCACCATTTGTTTTTTAAATTTGTTTTTGTAAATTACAATCTCGTAGACAGCTGTTTAAGCTAAAAGGAAAAAATTTTTTTTTGTAAAGTTCAAATTATCATTCAGCAAATGTTCTGTTGTGCACAAATCAAAATGGAAGAAAAATCTTTTTTTTTTTACGTGTGAATTCAAATCCTTGTTGCCAGTCTTATGTCTTCATTCCATTGAATGAAGTTAACACAGTCATGAAATATAATGTTGCTTGGAGTCAACATAGTCTTACTGAATTCTGTAGTAAGGATATAAGGCTCGCTCGTGGCTAGTTCTGCTTACGATTCTCAGTGTCAGTATATATGCCATTTGTATAAATCCACACATTATATTCTGGAGAATTGTGTTTATTACCACAATAAGGATGTAGGAGAGTGAGTCAGAGATCTTGCTGACCAAAGAAGAGAGATGGTCTGTTATGACAAAATTAGCAGGTAGCAGTTGTCCAAAGTGTCTGGGACTGTACCAAGTGAATACCCAATTAAAATAACCAATATAATGGAAACAGGTTTTCATTTCTTGCTGCTATGCCATTAATTTCATTATTTGTTTTCCTTGTGAAGTGGGGCAGTGATTTGTCCAGGGTACAGAAGGCAATTATCTCTTTTTGACATAAGTTACATGGGTCACGCGAGGGCTGCTTAGTATACACAGTCATGAAAGCAGCAATCAAATTCAGTTTGTTTTACAGCAGATGCATGGTGCCGTTTCCCTTTACAAATATATCTTTTCCAGATATAGAAAGAAACTCCAGCTCACAAGATTTGCTATTTCCGCATTCATTTCTTGCCTGAGACATAGATGAATCCAACTCATTTGAATCTGGAGTCATAAACGTGGCTTCTCCATATACATGAGTATCTCCATATTATATGTAAGTCCCTTCCTTTTTGCTTCTCTTTACACTCTGCTATGCTGTGTAGATGTATGTAATATATTGTTCTCTGCATGGGACATTTGTATATATTTACATATATTTTTTTGCATGTTGTAATGGTATAAAAGTCTCTTTGAGAACAAAGCTTGTTTGCCATTCCTTTTAGCCATTCTGTCCCATCTGTGAACTACGATGTTATTATATCACGAATATAATAATGCCCATAATAGGGGAAATACAAATTGGATAATAAATCTTTCTTCCATAGCTCTCTCCTGTTAGAGTAGCAATGGGTATAGCTACTTCGGAGGTAGGTAATCACCCAAGTGACTATGATGCCAATTTACATGGCAGAGATTAGAAAACATTAAAAGAATTTACCTTACATAACAAAAAACAAAACTAACCAACCAAACAACGATGCTTTCACATGACAGAGAATAAACAAGTTCCCGGTTTTCAGCTTTTGTCTACTGACCTGCATGTATAGCTGGACGCAATTCCAGTTTTCTTGCTGCAAGTCAGACAGCGTTTTGCAGGTTGCTTTTTTGGTTTCACAGGAGGCAGTCGGTGGTGGACATTGGCTGGGGATGTCAAATTACTGTGGCTATCATGACCAGATGTTATTCTATGAATGTGGGAAGACTGAAGAAAGA
Source organism: Acanthosepion pharaonis (assembly GCA_903632075.3). Taxonomy (NCBI): domain Eukaryota; kingdom Metazoa; phylum Mollusca; class Cephalopoda; order Sepiida; family Sepiidae; genus Acanthosepion; species Acanthosepion pharaonis. The sequence continues at coordinate 203,752 of CAHIKZ030001707.1, forward strand.
AAAAAAAAAAAACAACATTATCAAGAATCAAAACTGTGATGGAGAATCAGGTCAACCTGACAAGAGACCCAGAGTTGGTTGTATGTGGTGCAGTAAGAAGAGATTTTACTTAAAGTAGGTGGTGTTCATAAAATTTGCATATGAACAATAGTGGACAGGTGTTAGCCAAAAGCCAGTGTGGGTCGGGGACTGAGAGAACTATATAACACCAGATTTTTCTGAGGCATGAAAAAGTACTCTTGACGTGTGGAAAACCAAACAAGATGAACATAAAAACAAAAAGATGTTTATTTTGCTTTGGGAGACAAAGTGACACTTTCATGAGACATCAAGCTTTGCTGTTATTTTATGTATTATTATTATTTTATATATGTTAGTAAAAGTCGCTACTAGTAAATCTGGTTATATTATTTGGTTACCTGTAGGAATTCAAATCAGAATAAATCTTGGTTTTCCTCCAAAGAATTTTAGGCAGCAAGAAAATGGCAACGGATGGACATAAAATAATAATCTGTGATTGAATAAACAGTGTTTCACTACTTTTAAACAAGAAATGTTCTCATCACTTTGGCAGTAAATAGTTTTCTTTTTTTGTGAACAAAAAAAACTCAACTTATGGACGTTTCGACCAGATCCACCAAAGGGACTTCCTCAAATCAAAAATCCACTATGTGGGTGGAGAGGTCAATTGTAGAAAAGAGACTGGACCAACATGTGGAAAGAGAGAGAGAGACACAGACACAATGAGAAATGCAAAGAGATAGTAGAAAAAAATGGATTTGTCTTGAAATTAATTTTTTTTTGTTTTTAATTGTTAATTTGCTCAGTGTCCCTTGTCAAAAAATTTCAAATTTGGAAGCTTAAAAAAGGGGGGGTAAAACATTCAATATCAAATCTGTGTATTCTTCATGATGTCTAGAGCACTTGTACATAGCATCCACATAAGTAGGCTTTCTTAGCGTGGCATTTGAAACAGACGTATTTAGCAAAAAGAAAATTAAAAAAAAAAATATAAATACATAAATATAATAAAAAAAATCCCCAAACTAAAACATTTGTCCATTCATTTAGAGTTTAACTCTTTTTAGGTTATCTGAGATTTTACATGTAAAAACATTTTGTTAATACTGAGATTTGGAGACTAATCCATGCATTTTTGCAAATATTGTTTTTACCCAAATAGTAACTGTAGATATAGAACACTACCCTCACCCAAGCCTTCCACCAACTAGCCAGTGATTACCCCCATGTTGCATTTCAATTCTCTATCTCATTGGTGTGCACTGGGAAAGGGCCCACTGCATGCTCACAAGTTATCATGATGAAAGACAAACGTCACGTCATATGTAGATGTTTTATTCAGAGCTTCACCTGCTCAACTGACACTGGACAACATTTGCTATATGGATTTCCTCATCTGTCTGCTCATCAAGACATGTGGCTGGCAATATGAATAGACATCATTGTTACCAAGGGCGGACCAGAACTGACTTCAATTCCAAGCATGACTGTTAATATAGACCAGCACCCAGATACACTATTTCCGGTTTTGTTGTCACTTGATCCCCCCCCCAATTCCTCATCCACTCTTTTACTTCCCAGTTCCTATTCATTCAAAGTGGATACCACTTAAAAGACCAAACTTCAAAAGGAATTATCTGCTAGCTATCAAATACAGACACATCAGATCGAGATAAAACCACCTCTTCCCTTTCTATGTGGGTGTCCATAGTATCATAGAATAAACACAGACGCAGTGCTAAAAAGCAAAATTCAAAGAAAACAAATTATTGCATATTTTACTTACCACTATTCTCCGATCTGGATTGGAAACTGGGCCCTCGAAATTGCTGTTCAAATTACCAGCAGAAAATTTACTTTTGGTACTTGAATGTATGAAATTCCCAATATGGGAAGATCCAATTCTTTCCAGAGAAGCTTGCCGAAGCATTCCTGTCACGGCATAAGCTTCACTACTACTCAAGCTTTCCAGGGCAAAGTCTTTCTTCCAATCACAGTGAGACGAAGTAGGGGGTCTACGAACAGTTTCTGGAGACCGGGGCATCTCCTTGCTTGAAGTAACACTCCCCTGACCTGTAGTAGAGTCACACAGGGCATCTCTCAAATTGTGGATGAACTGATCTTGACGTTTCTTCAACTTGGAAGAAACCAATCCACAAGGATCTGGCGGCACTTTCTTCGTAACTAATTTGTGATTGCTATAATCCCTAACACTCAATGTGTCAGCACCACCTTCAGTTGAAGAGGCAACTGCCGAGGAGAATGTTTGCGTGGATTTTTGGGGGCTCTTAACAGAGTGGGAAACTGTATCACAAGAGACATGGCCGAGCGTCTCAGGTTTCAGATAATTCGGAAGATGGTTTTTTCCTGCCGAGGTAAGTTCTACATTATCCATAAACTCATTGAGTCGTTCGTTGGACACTGCTGTGGCACTGGACACTTTTCGATCTAATGACTCAAAACTCTTGACCAGTCTGCTTCCACAGTACGAGGTATCATCCTTGGTCACATTTGATGGCTGGTCAGTTTTCAACCGGCTCAGAATTTTGTATTTGATGCCGCTCTGTAGAACATTTTCTGAAGGTAGAAACTGCCGAGCCTCTCTTTGGTCAGGAGAGGCCTTGTCCTTGTTGTCACACTCCTCACTCACCACAGTTTTCCCCAGTTCATCATTTTTTTGAACAGGGACTGATCCTGCAACAAGTGACTTTCTGGATGCAGGCAAACTAAGACAGGGTAACAACTCAGAGATCTGACCGACATTAGTGTTGGAATTGGAAAAGGTCTGACCGACAGGAGGAAGAAGAGGATTCCTGTTGAGTAAGCTTGTGCCGCTGCTGGAGACATGCTGACGCCGAATCGGACGGCTGGAAGGTACACCCACACTTGGAGGTTGGGGGAGATGGAGAGGTGGTTGCTGCGACACTGGCTGTAAATAAAACAAAATATCAAGATGAGCATGGGAAACAAAAAAGATTTTACAAGGATTTGATTGTTGTCAAGAAGGAAAGATGGCAGTAAGAACACTGATCTTGTAAGCCATTGAAAATAAGCTTTTTCCTTAATAATTGACCGAGATATGTGCTCTGGTCCAAAAAGGATTATTTAGCAGCCAATGTGGCACACTAGGCCTTAGGTAACCTTACTGACAAAATGAAAGCAGATACTAAATGAAAAGAAAGGGATGACAGGGCGTAAGAAGTCAAAAGAAAGGGACGGCAGGGCGTAAGAAGTCAAAAGAAGTGAAACTACAGGGCCTAATTCAAAAGAAAGTAAACCCCAGAATAAAGAAATTGGATAACAACAAGCTTATAAACAAGCAGTGCATTGTATGTTAGTGATTAATGAGCATGAGTGTGCATAGACCAGCTTTTATCAGATCCAGTTTTGCATCCATCAGTTCGAAAAAGTTGATTCATTTTTTTGTGAATAAAGTATCAACACCTATTCAAAGATTTACTAGAAAGAGATGCTCATCATGTCACCTTGCTAATGCAAATATCGTTCAAGAGCACTGAAAAAATATTTCACAAAAATCATTTGTAAAACAAAAGGGAGAAGTGGAAACAAAAATCAAATCCCCTGACATATTGCTAAACTTTCTAACACCTCAAGGACAATTGTTGAGAATTCCTTCCTGGAGAATAAACATTTTCAGCTCTTGTTAGCAGAAGATCAATGGGAAAAAAAAAAAAAATAAAAATAAGGTGCAAGATTGAATTAGAGAATTTATAGAATTTAAAATGCTATTGTACTAAAGTGTTGACTACTTGGCTTCAGATTGGGGTAGAGAAATTGTAAAAGGACAATGTTCATGTCCTCAACAAATGACAAAAGAAAGACATCAAGTAAAAAGGCCTGGATGTTGGCAGTCAAAGTAATGAAAGAAGATAAAGGAAGAGGATTAAAGAATCATAAAGAGGACTAAGGTGTGAGAAGAGAACGGTGGTGGTGATGGTGGTGATGATGACCTAAGTGGTAGAAAGAAAATGATTAAAGAATCATAAAAAGGAATAAGGTGTGTGAAGAGAAGATGGTGGTGACCAATGTAGTGGAAGGAAAAGGATTGAAGAATCATAAAAAGGAATAAGGTGTGAGAAGAGAAGATGGTAGTGGTGGTGATGACCAAGGTGGTAGCCGGAAAAAGACTGAAGAATAATAAAAAGGACTAAGGAGTGATAAGAGAAGAATGGTGGTGGTGGTGACTGAGGTAGTGGAAGGAAAAGGATTGAAGAATCATAAAAAGGAGTAAGGAGTGAGTAGAGAAGAAAGGCAGTGGCAGTCTACGAAACATAAAACAAAGGTTATAATGAAAAAACTGTTTCCTCAAAGACTTCTTGCTAAATATCGTTCTGTGTGAAAAGATTGATCTTATTCAATACAAATCTTAAAATGAAACAAATCAAAGAGACCCTATACATTGTGACTGAAGACCAATACTGTCCCATGATTTATAAAATGTTAGTTTGCAATGGTGGGTTACATTTGCAATGATGTTGGAATGATTAACTTTTTATTAAGATTCTATTATATTTATTCTTGAAGCAACTAATTTCTTTAAATTAAAAAAAAAAAAAAAAATAACATTTTTCAATAATAATGGTAGCATAAATGGAATACACACACAAACAAAACTTAAGCACTACTCTTTCTGCTGGTGAATGAAATCCAAATGAAAAAAATGAAAGTTGAAGGACTTCAATTTAGATATTTCTATTTTTTTTTTTTATATCAAAATGTGACATAAATTTGGATTTAATTTTAAGAAATAATTTGGCTTCATAAGCAAAGTAAAAAAATTTATATTTTTTGTCAATTTTTGGTTAAAAATCTTGAACAGAGCAGAGGATTAACCAGCAACATTTAGAGTTCATGTTTGTTATTGTAAACTAAATTGGAAACTCAAGGAGGACTTTCCAAATGATAAACAGAAAATTTATTCATGATGTGAGGCAAGTAATTGTAAATGAAAATGAATGTGCTAAAACATTTTAGAGGAAATGTGAATGCAGGAGGACACCATTCTTAAATTAAACTATTATCAAAATTACTCTGAGCAGGAAAATTAATTCAAAATTAAAAAAGTAAAATTATTCTATGATTTAGCCAAAATATTTAAATAAAAATAAAGTTCGGATTTTTATAAAAATCACAGGCAAATTTAACTAATTCGTTTTTGCATTTATTCATTTTTTAAAAGTTTAACATTTTAACTTCTTTTTTTTTATCAGTGTTTTTCTGTTATTAAAAAAAAAAAAAAAAGAAAAATTTATTTTGGGACAGTTTCAGGACGATGGTGGAAAAATTTGTCTGCAGTTTGGCTTCAAGTCTTATATATATATATATATATATATATATATATATATATATATATATATATATATATATAAATAAAAAGAAAGAACAGTAAGATATATAATCCGGTGTTCTTATAGATATTTTTATTTTTACAAAATAGTGCTCAATGTAAATTTACAGAGCATATTATAAGTTAATTGATTTAAGATGTGTTTTTTTTCGCTACACAGTTCTAACCATGTTTCAAAAAATGGAAGCTAAAAGCCCCGAATTTAATTTTGTGATTAAATTAAAGACATTAGTTCCATTTCATCCTCAAGCGAATTTTGGAGCAACTTTTAAAATTACTGGGTTTTAAATACAAAGCTAAAACAAAATTCATGTTTCCAAGGTTACAGATAAATCTATTTTTCTAGACAGGGGTGTTTGGTAGTGGGTAGGTATGTATTTTTCAATGAAATCTAACATCCGTTAAAAGCGTGTCGTCTGGATTTTTAAAAAAATTATATTGTTAACGGCTAAAATTCTTACGGCATTTTTTTCCTTTGTATAATTAAAGATTTTTTTGCAGGGGTGTTTAGGTAAGAATACTTTTTATTTAACTACGATTTGAAATATTTTTACATTTAATTTTTAATATACTATATTTCTTTCAAGAACAATTAAATGTAATTAGAATCCCTTACAGTTTGTAGAATTATTATCACATCAAGTATATTATGATTTTTAAAAATTTTATATTTAAATATTACTAAAGTAAAATTTTCATTTCTCTGATTTAGTAGACTTTATTTATTTAATTACAATTTAAAAGAAGTTTAGGTTAGAATTCATTTTAATTAACTACAATTTTAATTACAACTTTAATGAAAATATTTTGAAGTTGCAATTAAAATTAATTTATAATATATATGTGTGTGTGTGTGTGTGTATACTAGCTGAATTACCTGTCTTGCTGCATGTCACACATTTTTTTTTTTCTAAGAAAATGGTTGGTTTTAAATCATTGTTATAACCTGTGGAGAAAATTTATGCATTTCAATATTACTCAATGATCTTGCTGATGCGACCTCCATCTTCTGGCTTTCTCCTTCTATATTTTGGATAGGAGTCATTTGCTTGTTCAAATTCAAATTTAATTTGTATTCAATGGAAAACATTTTCAGTGGAGGTTTGTGCAATAACATTTACAAAGTAAAATATTTTAATACTGAAATAGGAATTTTGTTTTTGCACACCAAACAATTTATAAAAGCAATATAAATGAATGACATACAAAAGTAATAGTCATACCTTTTTATTCAAATTGAGATGCTCCATTCGGAGTCGAAGTTCTTGCACTTTCTCTTTAAGTTTATTGTTATCATCAACTTTTTCTCTGGCAAGGACGTCATCGTCCTCTTCCTCTTCATCCTCTTCATTCAAATTGTACACAGACGTCCCACTGTGGATAATAACAAACATTCATTCACTGAAACTAAGAGAGAGAAAAAAAAAAACAGACTGCAGGTAAATACCCTGCATAGTTTCTTTGACACAATGAAAAATATTATCAAATATTCTATTCAACCCATTGTATCCAACAGGTCATATAAAAAATTAGTCATGCACATTAAAATTATCTGACTGGATTTAAAAATTACCAGGAAAGGGCCGACAGATAATAGTTAAACTTGCAAATCTCAGAGAATTTCAGTAGATTTGTACATTCTTACAATTTAGGAATTAGACAAGGAAATGAAAAACAAAAAAACAAAAAAAAAAAACAAAAACAAACAAACACTATTTCAACTTTTAATTTGATGAGAATTATCACTTTGAACAAGTGGACAAAAACAATGTGAAAAGAAAATCATGTGTAAATGATCCAGGCTGATCTGCTCAACATTTAAATAAAATCTTATATTCTGCTAAATGTTTATTGTTGTTGTTGTTGTTGTTTTTGTTAAAAGGCATAAATGCTGGTTATGAATAACATATTTGAAACCACATCAAAGTTTTGTTGTGGGCTTTGTTAGATGAAATGGATCATTTTTCCTGATCAACAAGAATCATTAATGTATTTACAGATAAGTTTAACTTTAGACTTTAGGGAGGAGCATCAAAAAGTTAGATACATAAGAAAACAAGAAAATAATGCCTACATTTTAGTTAGGCTCCTGTAGGGATATAGAAGGTAATTATCTCCCTTTCGTAGACATAAGTTGTGTGGATCACTTGATGGACTGCTTAGTGAAGTCACTCCGTACAGTAACAACAGTAGTAGTCAATTTCAATTTGTTTTACAGCAGCAAAACCAAACCGTGACTTTCTTTAGCCCAGGCAGAGGCTAAATCTACCTTCCCCAGCAGCTTACAAGCATATGGTGCCATTTCCCTTTTAAAATATATCTTGCCCAGATATAGAAAGTAACTCCAGCTGACAGTCCTCCATCCTTGCCTGGGACACAAATGAATCCAGCCCTTTTGAATCTGGTGTCCTAAACATGGCTTCTCCAGACAGAGGAGTATCTCCATATTATATTTAAGGCCCTTCCTTTTTGTCTCTCCTTACAATCTGCTTTACTGTTTAGATATATGTGGTATATTATTCTCTGTGTGGGACATGCGTATCTTAGTCGTATAAAAGTCACCCTGAGGATCATGCTTGCTTGTTATTCTTTTTCCTTTCAGCCATTCTGTTCTGTCTGTGAATTACAGTGTTATTATATTACAGATATAATAACACCATAATAGGGGAAAATAATGGGGAGAATAAATCTTTCTTTCATAGCTCTCTCCCCATAATAAAAGAAAAAACATAATTTTCCTAATTTGTGTTTCCAATCTAATGAGAAAGCAGGTCTCTGTCAAAAAGAAAAGGGAGAATGATTTTAATTCCATAGGACTATGCAAAATGATGTAATAAAAAAAATGAACTCAAATAGGAATTTTCAGATACAAACTGTTTGTAGAACATAAAACATTTCTAACCGAGGTTTCATTTTTCATTGTTTTTCTAAATTTAAACTTCATTACAAACTTTGTAAAACAGTTCAATTCAGGCAGTCCTAATGTTACAACATTAACAATCAACAATTGGCTGATGAATAAATTGCTACTAATAAATAAGTTACAGAATTTTTTTTTTTCAATTGCAAACTAATTTGTACAGAAATCTTGTACAGAATCTTAGAAAAAAAAAAAGAAAAATATGCAGCAGCAGGTGTTGCCGTTTACTTGGGGAAAGATTTCTTTTTACCTTGCACAGGTTTTTATTTGCTGTGTCCTCATCCAAGTAAAATATTAACAAGAAATATAACATTGATCTATTAATAATTTTAAAATAACAACTCCTATAATTTCATTAGGAATTATATTTGGTACTCTTACGACAGAGTTCTTCTAATGCTAACTGGAATCAAAAGGTAGGATTTGTGGTTTTGCCCATTCATTTTATGTGTGTATGTGTGTGTGTATCAAACACAGGTAATTTATGCATAGACACGCAACATTTGTGTTTCCTCATCAATTCCATCTTAGACCAATACAAACTAGTGTTGATATCTTGCCATCTCTCTTACAAGTTGTTAGGATTCATTCTCTAGCCAGCACATAACTTGGAAGTTTCTGGAATTTCAAAATGTCTGTTCAGACAAGAAGATGGACAGTTGCCAAGAAACACTGGTGTAAGTATTTAGAACAGACTCAAAAGAAAATTAGCAAAGATATCCTGGGATAGGGGCGTTTACAAAATCATTCGATGACATTTTGATGAAGCAAAAGAACACAAAGAATTCAAAAACAAAAATGTCACAGTTTTGCAATAACCCACAGAAATTTTTATTTGTAGCTTTTTGCAGTTACAAATAGATACATATCTGTCAAATAAGAAAGTTTTCTAGTTACAAATACAGGCATGTAAGCATTCATTAGTCTCGGGAAACTGTGGAGTCTACTAGGATAGCTTTTTATTTATTGCAGACAACTGCTCAGGCACATTTGCACCTATTTAACACTCTCAGAGTATACTTGTGCTTTATACTGCAATTATGCAGTATAGGGAGTGGTCCTTAGTTACAGTTTCTAGGGGAGGGTACCTAATCTGACATCAACAGTTTGAGCAAGGCCAGTACACTCAAATGCTCAGTCACGATGACTTGAGACTTCATGCTAGCACAACCAGCGATGGCTTCTAAACAGTTTTCTTTACCCAATTTCACTGACAAGGCTTGGGTTAACCTACGTATGACTTTCAAGGGCTTCCCAATGGTGCTGCCCACTGGGATCATCTCTCCCAGGCCGATATCATGAAAAAGTCACCTCCTTGAACAAGAGTGAGATTTGAACCCTGGTCTCCTGTTCAAGCCACTTGATCATGTATCCATAAAAATAGAAACATACTTCAAAATCAGTTGGAAGACAAGAGATATTAAATAGAAGAGTAAAAAAATGAATAGAGGTTAATATAAAAAGAAATGATTGTTAGTAATCTGTAAATTGAGATTATATTTAAGTAATCAACCAATGTAGATAGAATGTCAGATTCATAGCAAAACCTGATTAGCCAACTTGTAATCAGTTCAAAAGGTGACGTAGGGACTAAAAGAGTATCTTGATGTGACAGCAACAGTCAGCAGCTAGGATAACAAAACTTAATAGGATCGAAATGAAAGATATCATGGCAAATTTATATAGACAAAAAAAAAATGTTTAATATATTTAACATATAAATTCTCTTTTGTGCAATAAATACGGATTAAGAGAGAGAGAGAGAAAAAGAGAGAGAGCAAACAGTTGATGACTGTGGTTTGTTCATATCAACATATTCATTGCTAATATCTACGCATAAAAGTTAGAAATTAATGCATTGTAAAAAAAAGTTATTACTTTTTGCCTGATTAAAAACAGAAAAACACATCTAAAACTGTGTGTGCTTAATTTTACTTTTTTTTTTTTTTTTTTTTTTTACACATATAAACGTCATATATATTTCATAAAAATGTTTGTTTTTGTAACAAATCTTAAGTTACCATGGAATTTATTAAAAAAAAACAATTTTCAGCAAGGAAAAAAATCTATATGTAACTTTATATATTTACTGGTCACACATCCTTATCTCCCTTATTTGACAGAATGAAATGATTATGATGTTATGATAACTGGAGGCATTACTTTATGCCAGTAATCATTCATTAGTAAGTAGAGGAGATTAGGCTGCTAATATGTTTTTTATTTCTTTTGTTTTGTGTTTTTTTTTTTTTTTATTTTTTTTTTTTACTTTTAATGATTTATAATAGAAAATTCTTTCTTGCATGCAGCAATAGAATTACTTGTCTAGATAAAAATCCTATACAACTTGTGCACTGATGCAACTACAAAATATTGCAGCCATTTTTTTTTGATGGTGCAGAGGAACTAGTGTTAAAACAAAACTTGTTTGAGACAAAAATATTTAAATTTCAAGCAAAAAACGTCTACAAAGAACAACAATATATATAAAGATAAAAAAAGATTTTCAGATACAGCCATGGTTTATCAAATAATTTTAATTAAGTGTTACTTGTTAGAACAGTGATTCTGAATTGCTCATGCTGCAGTGTACTGCAAAATTATCACGGCATTTTATATATATATATATATATATATATATATATATATATATATATATATATATATATATGAGAGCGTATATATGGTTTTAAATTCCCTTCATAATGTTGCTTGTAATATTGGACTTTAGTTATGAGGAGAAGAACTGGCCGCTATTTCTAGTGATTGAGGGCTCAAAATAAAACATTTGATGGTACCCATTGACACATTTGGGATTTTAATACAAAAGGAATATCCCACATTAGCTAAAAAGTCTTTATCAGTTTTATTGCAATGTGAATTAGGCTTCTCAACCCTAAATAACATCAAAAATAAGCAAGAAAGACTACGCTCAACTGAAGAAGAAATGAGGGTCTGCTTATTGCACATTTGACCAAACATTGAAGAAATTGCAAAAACAAAACAAAACAAAACAAAAAACAAAACAAAAAACAAAACAAAACAAAAAACAAAACAAAACAAAAAAAAAACCAACAAAAAAACACTAGGCACAGGTTTTGCACTAAATAAGCTGCACAAATAGTTGAATAGAAACATTGAAATAAAGTAAGTATATTTGTATGTACATTTTGTAAAAATCTATGGTTTTATTTCATAACATTTAAATGTATACCCTTTAAAAATATTGCTAAGTGTCCCATGATATTTTCATTTGTTCCAAGGGGTGTGCTGTTGCTTAAAATGGTTGAGAAAGAAGGGCAGGTTAAAAAGAGAGTAGGAGTGTGTCCCAGTTTTATTTAGAGACGTCATTTTGTTATTGAGGCGAGTGACATTTGTAGTAATCCGTGTATGCATATACATTTTAAAGCCTTAATTTGTGTTGTCATTATTAATTCAGATACAAGTTGAGAGAAAACAAGGCTTTAACAGATGGACAGGAGTTTTATAAACAGAGTTATGTTGCTGCAAATAATTTCAGCATAGAAATACAGCCAGAAGAGAATATATTGTTTGAATGAACAAAAGACAATTCAAATAGGCCAGGCCTTGTGAAGCAGATCATTTTGAATATGTTGTTAGATTTCAGAAGTCAATAAGCCATGAAACAAGTTGACATTTGACAAACACCTCTGTTTAAATTTACCTATTTGGCACAACAATTTCAGTATCATGTGTGCCAGTTCCTCACTTAAGTAAGAAAATTACTTGGAAAATATTTGACTAATTTCTGAATGTTAGAGAGAGAGGTAGGAAAGAGTCACCCTGAACGCTTTCAAAGCCATAAATTATAGTTGTCTTGAAAAAACTGCTGAGATTTCAAAGCCAACTGTAACTAAAGGCAATAACAACTTGTAGAAAGCTAACTAGAAACTGAATTCAGCATGAAGTGCTGAACAATCCATGTGCATTTATTAATGCAAGGTTGAAAATGATTTCTTCAATAAACTTTAATTGTAAAGGCATCCACAAATGAACACACATGACTTACAAATGGATCAAGTTTAGAATTAGAATTTTTTTAAAAATTGTTTTTATCTTAGCAATCAAACTTTATTTAGAATTAACTCCGAAATATGAAGAACTACTTAAAAGCACCAAATGTAGCTTTTGTTGTCTTTATAACGTGTCTTTGTCAATATTCTCAAGGAACAAGCAAAATCTATTTCATCATCAAATAAAGAGTGATCAAAGTAATTTCTCCAAGAGGACCAAGTTTGAAATAATGCAGTTTCTCAAACAATTTACAAGACAGTTTGAGTTTGATAAGTACAAAGTTCAGAAATAAAATATTGCAATATACATAACAGAAGTCAGTTTTGACAGATACTCTGTGTGTGTGTGTGTGTGTGTGTATATATATATATCACAGATTCAGTGCTGGTGCTAATAAAATACACTTTTTCTTTTTAAATCACCATTGCAAAGTTCAGAGTTGTGCTACTGATCAAAGAAAATATAAAATTTACTATGTTTATGGGGGGGGGAGACTGCTTAATGGAGACAGAGTATTTGCAGGTACAGTCAGTGCAGAAATAGAAATCAACACTGCATGGTGACTGTCAGTGTTCATTCCTATGCCTGCACACACACATTTTATATATATATATATATATATATATATAGAGAGAGAGAGAGAGAGAGGTGAGGAAAAGAACAAAAGATGAATGGGGTTCTAGAAGACAGAAGATAGCAATTGATGTTGCATTTACATTTTTGAAGATTGTGTAGGTGACAGGGAAGTAAGAAATCAGAAAGGAGTTCCACAGGTGAGAAGTATGAGGAAAGAAACTATTAGAGTAGAAATGACGATTGCATCCAACTAGTTCAACAGTAAAATGGTGAAAAATAGTTGCCAATCTAGTAGCATGCTTAACACACACACATTATATATAAGTTTTATTAAAGGTGACTGACAAAGTACTACATGTAAGCTTTTTAGTCAATTTTTCTTGTGTTCACATAAGTTTTTTCTTTTCTGGATATAAGGTGTGTAAAATTGAATATTTTGTATGTCTGAGTTTTTTGGCTATTCTTTTAGCCATTATCAAGGATCTTTTTTTATTTTTAATTCTAACTGAATGTGTAGATTTTTATGTATGTATCTAAAGTTATTAGAATGTTTTTATTTTCTAAACACATTCCGCACATAGTGAACATGTTCATAGTCGATGTTATAGAGTGTTAGCTTTAATAAATTTTTTTTTTTTTTTATTATCAATGCTTCCATTATTATTTTTTTTTAACACACACACACACACACAAGTGGATGAGGCTATTATAGTTGCATTTTCTAGGAATAAGTTGCGGATGGAGTTTAGTAGGTTTACATGTATGTTTAAACGAGTCCTAATTGAGCTGTGGTCAGAGAGATGTAATGCGGGTCTTATTGATAGGCCTATCTGAGCTGTGTTGGTACTTACTGCCACCAACCACTGAACTGTAAAAGATGCTTACTGTAGAACAACAGTTAACAAGCTTAACTCACAGACTACTTGAGCAAGTTTTTATACAAAATGAGTGTCTCACTGCTCATGGCCTTATGCTTTTCGGTTTGGTTTACAGCATATCAACCTCAACAGGTTATTTAATGCCGACAAAATTTTCATTGCTGGCAATATGTTTTTCTTCAAGAATCCACTTCTGAGAATACCCTTCCATGAAGAAACCTATAGCTGGTAATATTTTTTTCAAAAAATGTATAACTGTTTGTATTGCTAGTAGTTTTTTTTTTTTTTTAAGTCTCCTTCAAAAATTATTGTTGTAATATTTTTTTTTTTTAATTACAAAGTACTTCTGGTATTAAGTTTGGGTGTCAACCATTTGCCCACAGCCGGGACCCCAACAGGTGCCACCACCCCAGGTCAGGGTGGACCTGGGAACACCAGCAATTAAGAGGTGGTTCCATGCTCCTCAAAACCTCCTGATCAAAAACCCCGCCACCGGACGCAGTTCATCGTCCCACCCAGGACGCAGATGTAATTTATCGTCATACCCAGGACGGTGGCCTTATGCCAAACTAAACTGAGTAAATAACCATAATGACAAACACATTGGATACCATTTTAGGAGTGGATGAGACAGGTAGGGAGAAGGTAATTTACAGGCTGTTTTATCTCATTTAGAAGACTACTCTGAAAACACCATTTCAGAAAAACGAGAAATCCACTTTTAATAATGCAACAGAAAATTAAATAAGGACTTTTTGGCACATGAAAAACGTTAGAAAAAGAAACCCATTCTTTATGGACATGAGAAAAACATTTTCAGAATTATTGTTTTTTTTTTTTTTTTTACTATGACTGCCAAAAAACAAAGTGTAAAAAAAAAAAAAAAAAAATTAAAACTGTTTTTTGTCCTTGGTATAAACCTTTCCCCATGATACTGACTTCAATAAAGAGAGACTTACTTAAATTACTGATTTGGAAATGACCTGAAGAAAAAAAAAGATAAAAAAAACTACAGTGGTGTATTGAAGGGCCACAACATGAAGAGTAATGGCTGCTGTGATCTCGGTAGCATGTAGGTTTTATAGGATAGAGTTACTAGCACCACACCTGTTTTGAATTCAGATTTGTTGTTCTCTTCGACTGATTACCAACTGAGGCTAGAGAGCCTAGTCTGTCCTGTTTATTTAACCCATAGGCGGGGGGTATTCATGCCGTTCCCGAGGGAATTTGTGCAAAAATGAATGTCATCCAGAATTTGAATTTAATTCACTGATATCCCACTTTCCACACCAATAACTGCTACACTACAAGCATACCCACTTGCATATGTGATGAAGATAAACAGAGAAAGTAAACAGTTTATTACAGCAATTCCAGAATGTATTGTATGTAAGTGATAGTCCACACATACATATACATTAGAAAAATTCTCAGGCTGACCAAAAAGGGATTCTAAAATAATGTTTGGTCATTTGATAGGATTTTGGTGAGTGAGTTGGGCTGATAATGTTTCAGTAGACCCTTGCATATAGACTCACACAAGTGTGCCTCAATAAGTCTAGAGCCTGACATTTATTAAATAAACTTTTAACTGAAATTTTCAATTTAATTGTCTCCATGATTAATAAAGAGGATGGACTGGGTTCTATAGCCTTGGATGGCAACTGGTCTGGGAGAAGGACAACTTTGTATTCAAAACCTGCAGAGGGTCGTTTGGGGAACTTGTGGCACACAGTGCACCAGGTTTCCATATTCAGCTCTTTAAAAAATGTTGGTTCTGCACAAAGCCTTTAACACTATAAGCAAATCATATGTGCAGGAGTCTGACTTTCAGTTTCTAGGAACTGAGTTGCTTGACCATCATACGTAGAAAACGATGGGAGAGTTCAGCAAGCAGTATTGGTTTAAATGCAATGAAAAAAGGATATTATGCTGAAAAATAGTGGTTGTGTGAAATAATTTTTTTTTCTACTTCCTCGTTATGTTACAGATTTGTTGAACCGATGTGGAGAAAGAAAGCCAAATTTTAAAAACTTGATCAAATGTAGACTTTATTCAACATTAATCTGATGGGCATAACAGTAAAAAGTAAAAAACTAAAAAAAAGAAAAAGTAAAAAAAAAAAAATTGCCTAAAAAGTAAAAAAAAAAAAAAAAGAAAAACAAAAAAAACTAAAAAAAAGAAAAAGTAAAAACTAAAAAAAGAAAAAAAAAATAAAAAAAAGAAAAAGTAAAAAAAAAAAAGAAAAAGTAAAACTAAAAAAAAAAAAAAAACTAAAAAAAAAAAAAAAAAACTAAAAAAAGAAAAAATAAAAACTAAAAAAAAAGAAAAAGTAAAAAAAAAAAAAAAAAAGTAAAAAAAAAAAAAAACTAAAAAAAAGAAAAAAGTAAAAACTAAAAAAAAAAAAGTAAAAAAAAAAAAAAAAAAAAAGTAAAAAAAAAAAAAAAGAAAAAGTAAAAACTAAAAAAAAGAAAAGTAAAAAACTAAAAAAAGAAAAAGTAAAAACTAAAAAAAAGAAAAGTAAAAAACCAAAAAAAAAAAAAAAAAAAACCAAAAAAAAAAAAAAAAAAAAAAAAAAGAAAAGTAAAAAAAAAAAAGAAAAGTAAAAACTAAAAAAAAAAAAAAAAGTAAAAAAAAAAAAGAAAAGAAAAAAAAAAAAAAAAAAAAAAAAACAAAAAAAAAGAAAAAGTAAAAACTAAAAAAAAAGAAAAAGTAAAAACTAAAAAAAAAGAAAAAGTAAAAACTAAAAAAAAAGAAAAAGTAAAAACTAAAAAAAAAGAAAAAGTAAAAACTAAAAAAAAAAAAAAAGTAAAAACTCAAAAAAAGAAAAAAAGTAAAAACTCAAAAAAAAAATAAAAGTAAAAAAGAAAAAAAAAAAAGAAAAAAATAAAAAACTCAAAAAAGTAAAAAAAATGTAAAAAAAATAAAGTAAAAAGTAAAAAAATAAAGTAAAAAAATAAAGTAAAAAAATAAATAAATAAAAAGATATATATTTTTTTTTTTTAAACATGGAAGAATCCAAATTAGGGAATGAGGTGACATAGCCTTTCCTACCGAATCATACATTTTTATTACACTAGAGTTTATAAACCCAGATCTAAATGTTTGTTCCTATTGTTTCACCTTTAATGATTCATCTTCATTAAAAGTTCATGTAAAGCAACTTACCTGAGGGATTCTGAAAGAGGAGTTAGTGTCCCATCACCTCGATCAACAACTCTGAAAAAATTCAACTGGTCCCCTTCTCTGAATACCAGCAAGGTCACCTGCCTGTTGCTGCCAAACTCCTCCTTGTTGGCTTCCACATATTCTGCCATCTCCCTGAAGGATGGATCTTCCATTGGAACTGAAGATCAAAAAAAACGTCAACCAAACATTTAGTAAAACAAAAAACAAGAGAATTAAAAGTTATGGTCACACAGTTTTGTGGTTGTCTAGTGTTTGAAGAAGGAGAAGGGCTCCTAATCACTTTAAAAAGAAAAAAGTTGCTGTTAATATCAACTATGAGAGGCAGGAAAGAAAAAAAAAAAAAAAAGAAAAACTTATATAGTCTTATTAGAAGAAAAAGACAAGGGGACAGACAATAATTCCAAACATGATAGCTTATATATAAAATCCCACAATGCAAGATTATGGAAATAAACAAAGTTTGCACATACAGAGAAAAAAAAAAATAATACCATCTTTGGAATGAGTTTATAGTGACAACTATGAAAATGTTAAAGATGTAATGAGGTTAAAAAATGGTGAAATTGCCACACCTTCCAAGTCAACAAAAAGCAATACAAGCCACAGACCATTTTTTTTTTTTTAAGCAGAATTCAACCAACAAGAAAATCTGTCTGAAGACCAGAAAAATACAAACTGGCTGAAATAACGGGGGAGAGACAAAAGAGGAAAAATATTAATGTTGAAAAAAAACTTTTCCCTTTAAGTATCGTCATTTTTTGACACAGGGAAATACAAGGCAGTTAAATCTGATTACTTCTACTTCTAGGTGTTGTGTTCCTTCAGGACGTGGACGATCATGGCTCTCCACAACTTCCTATCTCCCATTTCCCTCTACAACCTCCTATCTCTCATGGCCATTAGAAGTATTTCTTCCTCTATCAAGACTCATTCCCCACCCTCACCATTCCGTTTTCCATTCACAGAAGTTCATCAGGTAGGTGGCTCAATGCCTCACCCCCTCTCTCACCCTTGCCCAGTGAGGGTTAAGTTTTCCAAATCCTCCTTCATTATGTGCCCAAGAAATTTCAGTTGTCTCTTTCTGATTCTGAGCATAAGTGTTCTTTTTGTTACAATTTTCTTTAAGATATCCTTGTTGCATACTCACTCCATCCATGGAATTCTCAGTATCCTCTGTAGAACCACATTTCTTTTACCTCCAGTTTTCTCTTCATCTGTGGGGAGATTGCCTATCATTCACTATCATATCAGGAGGATTTTTTTTTTTTTTTTTTTTTTTTTTAATCAATTCACCCCCAAGCAAGGCAATAATGCCACTAAGACACAAGGGGCTAATGGAAGTGAAAGAGAATGAAATGACTTTAGAAGGAGCCAGAAACCCCAACCTAAACAGGAAACAAGCAACAAACCTCTACACTTGTTCAAAAAACCAGGGAAGAGTTTGAGCCAGGCGATATATGTGAACCTATCAGATAGCAATTCCTTATTCTTTTTCTTGTTTCTAACAGTATTTTCCAGTTTCTTAGTATCTTGTTTAGCTTTTGGAATGTATTTTTTGCTAATCCAACATGTATTCAGATAAGAAAAGAATGACTGACTTAAATAGGGGAAGTCCTGCATCACTCTCAAAAAGTAGCAATACCATGGAATGCCACACAGCTGCATGACTGCCACGCAATGCCACACAGCTGCATGACCGCCACACAGCTGCATGACCGCCACACAGCTGCATGACCGCCACGCAATGCCACACAGCTGCATGACCGCCACGCAATGCCACACAGCTGCAAGAATGCAACTTTTAGGAGAACTTGAATCCATAAATTCACAATTCAATAGTTATATCTGAGTGTCCTGACATCAAAGGCATTATTGGCACTGAGGACTTTAATATATTTATTGGCACTAAAGATGAGAATATATTGTGTATACTTTTTTATTTTATAAAATCTCAAGATTTGACAAGCATTTTTCTCATGTAAGATTTTTTTCCCTTCCAATAATAAATATTCTTTCCTCTGTAGAAAATGTTTATATATATATATATATATATATATATATGGACTACTTTTCTTAATACACAATATATATGGGTTTCTTTTTTCATTGTTTACATCAATTGCTGAGGATTTCAAAAATAAAATACCGATATTGTTCATAATGCTTTCACATCTTCTCTATTTCGCATTGTAAGTCGGATTACAATAAGGACGTTAAAGTTGTCTTCTTTGCTTAGACATGCTTAAAATGTTTTAGAAAGAATGTCAGGCAGAATAAATTAGTTTGTATTAAATTTTAAGAACAAGAAAAAAATTTCTCTGTTCAAACAAATTATAAATTACAAACTGTTTCTTGCTCCACATACAATGCATCACTCCCCCACATGTACAGGTTTAAAAGGTTTCAAGCCTTACTAAGGTGTTTGTTCAGTCTAAATTCTATAGCAAGTAAATCAAAAATGTAAAAAGAATTACATTCCCTTGAAACTGTAAAATCATTTAATTGCAACCAAGCTTTTAGATTAAAAAGAAAACATTTGATCTCATTACATACACAGAAAAGGTCACATAGCCAATGATCTTTGCTCTGAGAAGATGTACCCTTATTAAATTTCAGCTTTGTATGGTATGAAACTAGTAATATACAGACACACTAATTTATATAAGATAATTTCACTTATACAGTAAATCTAACAATTCCCATTCAAGTTTTTTTAATACAAGAAAAAAAATCAGTTATTTCTATACAATTATAAAAGCATTATATATATATATATATTATATATATATTTACCCCAGGAGGTATTTATAAAGCCTTTTGAACCATTTAGATATACAATCAGAAAGTCACATTGCTTATGATCTTTACCTGGAAAATATGTAACCCTATGCCAAATTTCAGCTTCCCAGGTTCAAAACTATGGCCGACAACTTGATACACATCATACACACATCTACTTAAGTACTGGAGACTGCTTACATATTTAATAGATAGTGGAATGTGTGGTAAGACAAGAATGTTAAGATAATTGTATTTTTTTGTGAGAAAAGCACATTTCCTGAAGCCAAATTAGGCAAAAGTGAAATTGATTTGCTGGAAAGAGTGAAGTAGGCAATGGAGATGTAAAAAGATTAAGTGGGGGGGGGATTTTATCAGCAAAATGTAGCAGCTACAATAAGATAAAAGAAAATGTTCAAAATTTCTCAAAGATGCACTTAAAAACCTTTTTATCATCTTGCACTGTTTTTACAACATAAAAATAAAAAAGTAAACCTTCACAAATGAAAAATGCATTCACTTCACTAAATCAACAACAGAATTTGAGGTTTCTGCCTGAATTTTGGGGGATGATGCGTTATCATTTATACTCTGACTATTGTCCTTATCTTTGTTGTTCTTATCACAATGTTTCAGCTGCTATGCCCTCCAGCCTTCATCAAATGCTTGTTGAACAATTTAACATTTCAAACTGAACCCTTTATTGAATCCATGAGAGTAGATTATTCTCAATCCACTCTCACCCTGTTTATGGATATATCTCTCATCTTGTTCTTATTTAGTACTGCTCCTCAGTTGTTGCTTACTTCATTTCCACAGTGACTGAACAGACAATTACTGTGTCACCAAATTCCCAAATCAAGGTTTTAACCTATAAGGCTAGATTAAATAAGAAGTTCTGTTTGAAATTTCCTGAACGTTACCTGGATTGACAATCACCTGATGAAGGCCAAAGGCCACAACAGCTGAAATGTGATAACAACAACAAAGATTAGGACAATAGTCTGGGTGTAAATAATGTAAAGAATTTAAGTTTTTTAAAACAGATGTTGTTTGTAAGTAAACTTAAAATCAACTTTGGTGATGTGGAAATGACAAATTTAATTTTATATATATATATATATATATATATATATAATCTCAAACCTTGGCTGAACAAGCTAATCAGGCAAAGAATTAATACTATACTAAGTACAATCTTTTATCAGGTTCCTGTGTACTAGACAAACCCAAGATAGAAGTCAGTATATGCACAATGTATGTGTCAAAAAAGCAGAGTATGTAAAGAGTTAATGGTAAGTGAGACCATATTGTATCTTGATGTCATGGAAATGCAGAGACCAATATTAGTCAATGCTCTTACACCTGTTGAGTCAGTATAAATACTGGTTCAGTTGCTCATGGCAGGGTGACGTGAATTACTAGAGTTCAAATAAGGTATAAGAGTGGATGACAGACAGATGGAACATTTCTGAAATTATAAGGATATCACTCAATCTGCAATACTGCATGCGTACGGGGAATGCTGCTCACTGTAGACAGCTCAAGGCGGGGTGGAGTGGGGGGGATCTTGGCAACACAGAGTCCTTAATGATCATGAAAATAAGAGATGAGATACGGACTCAAATCACCCCCCACATTCAATGTATAAAGATACCAGGCACATATCAATTCAGCTTTCTTCAGCTTCCATAGGATAGGGAAGCAGAAGACACACCATGATGTTCTTGTTGACACCAGATACAGTGCCACACTTCGGCTTGTGACATTACTGATTGGGACCCCAAGGACTGGTATCTTGTCATATGATCATAATCATTTCAGGCTGATGGCAGAGTTCAGATGTGGTGAAGACCCCTTGTGGCTATGTAGCCTGGTTGTCAACAAGGCACTGTGCAAGCTTGTAAGCATTGTGTAATGGCATGGAAGATGTTTATATGTCCACTTAAACATCATCAACCAGTGCAGTTTTGTAACCAGTTGCCCCTTCATGGACCCCAACATTGATGGGTTATTCCAGCAGTGTTATGTCCAAGCTGTTCAGAATTAGTTTCAGGAAACTTTTGGAGACTTCTGATGAATAGTATGGCCGCTATTAAACACTTATGGGGCATGGTTGACAAGTCTATTTGTGTGCAAGGTCCTGTATCAAGAAATATTAAAGAGTTGTGGACAGCTACCAAGATGGCACAGCTCATCATCGCTGCAGATCTCTTCTAGCAACCTGTGGATAATGCCATGCATTGAGTTGCTGCATTTTGCCAGGCTAGATAGTGTCTTACAGGATATCAAGCATTTATCTCATGACTTTTGCTATGTCAGTGTGCATGTATTTCTAGATATTAAAAGTAATTCTCAGAATATTTAATCTAATGAAATTCATGGAATGAAACAATGAGGTATAAACAAAGTATTTATTGACAGACGCTTCATATGGTACAAGGCAAGAATAGTGAGTTATCTGTGAGGATAAGTGTCATGATACTAATTAATAGTATACTAATCTATGGCAGATGATTGCAATCTTGTAAGAATTCATCGCAAATGGAAGCAAAACTGAATTGCTACAAAAATAAACAAAAACATCAAATTCTCAAAGACCCTTATATCAGAATCAACCAACACTCAACAAAATTTATTATGAATATAGCAGCAACATATTAAAGTGCAAATAACATTTATATACTAATGCCATTTTACATTTCTACCAATTCCTGGTCAACTCCAATATATTGGAATGCTTGTTTTGTAAAAATTCCATGATGACAATGAATAAAAAATTATATATATATATATATATATATATATATATATATATATATATATATATATACCATAGGTTTTTTTTTTTTTTTAAACTCAAGTACTTTCTAAGATCATTTTCAGGAGTAAATTACAATGGCAAACATATACTAAATGCAATAAACTCTGCATTCTGTTGTGATGGTGATTTTTAAAAACACACACAAATGCACTGTTATAGATATTTTAGAAATTCTAAATTTTATCAGTTGTAGTTATGGTTTTTTTTTTACACAAAACAAGAATTTCAATAAAAGGGAGTTGACCAGGAATTAGTAAAAATCTAAAATGGCATTATAGTATATATTATATGCATTTTAATATGTTGTTGCTATATTCATAATAAATTTTGTTCAGTGTTGGTTGATAGATTTTGATATAAAGGGCTTTGAGAATTTCAAGTTTTTGTTTATTATTTTCATGGTGTAGTGTATTGGTGTTATTAACAAGTATTTTCCTGCACTTTGAAGGTGGACAGGAATGTGTTTTTAGATTTTGTGCAATAGAATTTTCATCCGACAAATAAAGTATAAGATGTCTTCATAATGTTGTGGTCATCAAACCAACACATATACTTACTTTTTTGTCAGAAATACAATCTCCCAAAGGACACAAACTGATATACAATGTTGCTTTTTGCCAAAACACTAGTTGATAGAGAAGAGTTAATGCATATAATTAAGTTGGTTGTGTTAAATTTAGTATAGTATATAATTAGTTTTACTTTTTAACTGGGATCAGTGGGGAATATATTAGTTATTTTTTTTTTTTTTTTTTTTTTTTTTAAAGAACATTTTCATTACAGTATAGTAGGTTGATATGTTTAGGATTATTTGAGGAAGTATTATGTTCTTTTTGATTTATATTAATATTTCTAATGCCTCATCTAATTTGTTCATCAAATATGTAATTAGGAAAGTCATTATTAATGAGAGTTTGTTTTATGTTTTTTTAATTCAGTGTAGAAAGATTTTTTTCATAGAGGGGTTAACTTTTGCACGGTGTATCAAATTATATACAACATTGTCCGCGCAGATGTTTCATATGTCTTATGGTCATCCCAACATGTACTGGATTCATGTTTCTTTTAATTCAGTACATTTGCTTACAGTCAAATCATACAGAAAGCACCCATTCTTGTTCATTTGTTCAGCAACTATTTGTTTTACTTTCTGATATTATATAAGCTATTTAGTGATTTCACCAAACAAAAGGCATTTCTGTCTCAGGAGATATTTATCCAATAAACTCTAGAAAACATTGAAAGGAAGTTTTAAAAAAAATAAAATAAATGTAGTCAATGGAAATTTAGTTTTTGAGGCATGGTGTCAAACAAAACCCCTTCCTCACAACTCAAGAGTCTTTCAGAGAATATTTAGGAGTAAATGATGATAACTATCTGTCGGTCTACAATACAGGTCTTAATTCTCCCTAAGCGCTATTTCAGTTTTCTAATTATTGTTCCAAGTGCATCCATTAAAACATGAATTAGTTCTAACATGTTTTAAGGTTTCTTCAGCTCCTAAGTTAAACCCTCGTCTTTTTTCAATCGTTCCACTTTTCTTTAGTGCCCCCCCCCCCACCCCTGTACAATGTGGAACAGCAAAGCCAATAACTTGACACTTGCTGCTCTCCTCATTTATAAGAATAAGGTCGGATGTTCCTGCTTCAATGACATGATATGTCTGGACTGAGAAATCCCATAATATCTTGTGACTGTCATTTTCTACCGCTACCTCTGGCTGATGTCGCTACCACGTCTCATTTACACTGAAACTAAACTAATGGCATACTTCTCAATGGCTTCTCTTAGCAATCCAATCATACTGTTGCTTGTACAATGTGTTCCAACTTAGGACATTATCACTACTACTACTATTGTTATTATTATTATTACTACTATGACTACTACTCAGTTGGCATAATCCAACTGCAACAGCAGCTAGCTGAAGATGAATCAAGTAGGACTGGTGGTGCTGGTGGGGGACTAGAAAGACAAAATGTCTTACATTTTCACTTAAAACAGGTTAGAAAAGACAAGTGTGGAATAATGTAGGTCACTATTGGCACCTGTTGTTATTGTGACAGCTTTATTACATAAGCTGCTCACTTTGGGCAAATTGGCATCAAGTGATATTAACACGTTATAGAATTTTTGTCCTATTCAGAAATCCTTATTTGATAAACACAAAGTTGAAGTTAGATTGTCTGAGAAAAAAAAAAAACATGACTCATTTCAATTAACACTTGCACTGTCATTGTTATAGCAACGTTTGCTGATCCATTTTGAGAAAATAGGAAGTTGTCATTTACTGGAAATAAATATGATTCTAAAGATGCTGATGGTAATTTTTCAAGGGCCCCACCAGTGGTATCCTATGCTCACATTGTATGAACAGTAGACTTACCCATATGGGCTATATATGTGACTTATCCACTCCCTTTATTTTGTAGCTGAGTTTTGTTTGACTAAATAAAATTTAGTAATTTTACTATTGTTCTGAATTTTGGTTTACATATCACAATTTATTTAGCTAAACAAATATAAAAATGAACATGGAAATTGTGTGGAAACCAAAGCACTTAGATATTGACCTCTGTTCACCAATGGCTGCCGGAGATATCACCATTGGCAAACCATCCCGTTGAGGTCTTCGTGAGGCACCTGTTGGCTATGAGACGACAGAAGCCAAGAGAGTTGGAAAAGCTGAGAAAGAACTGCAATTTCAGAGACCATACTGCTGAAGAATGCAGCAATGAAGCTATGCAAGACACCTTCAATACAGGCATAGGTTCACATCCCATACAGCAGTGTCTCCTGGAAAATAAAACTCTGGACCTACAAACAATTTATACACAGGCTTCTGCATTTGACTTGGCCTAATGGAATAACAACTTGTACTTTAGAAACTCAAATGGCAGCAATAGTCGACCTTAAACCCACAAAGCTATTTGGGAATGTTTTCAAACCTCTGGTTGAACCTAACAAACCAGCAGGAGCCGTGAAAACAACAATCAAAACATAAATGCCTTTTCTGTGTATTTCCATATCATTCATGGGATTGCTATCCTGTTTTGTGGAACGACTTGTGTAACTACTTGTAAAAAAAAATGCTCAAAGCAAGGACATTTTGCTTGTGCATCTCATTCAAAAATTTGTCAATTTTTTTTAGCAACAGTGGCTGCTTCTAATATACATGACCACACTTACTAACATAAACAGGAACTTTAAACTGTTTGACACACATAATTGGATGGAAATGGAAAAAACAAAAAGCATTCTACTCGATTCTTGTAGCACTGACATTTATCTCAGTGAAGGAGTCAGGCAGGAAACTAAATTTGAAAGTTCACCTGTCTAGTAAAGGTAACACCATGGCCAAGAAAACTTTAATCACTAATTCAAGGGGTTATGTAGTTGTAAATCTAACCCTTTCTCTCGTTTAACGACTAGTCATATTTTGCCACTCAGTTGGGTGTTTTGAAGGATTTGTGTTCTTGACATGATAATGATTTAAAAAGGATTTTCTGTGTCAGCATCAGAGGGCAATGTTTAAATAGGGGGATTTCTTGGGAATTAACTATCCATAGTGCTCATCTATTCTTTACATTAAACATGGCAGAGATAGAAGAACATTTACTATTTTCTAATTTATCACCAAACTGTAAGCCCATTTGCCAAGTCAAGGCACTTTTTTATAAAACAAGAAATATCAGGCCTTTGTCACTAAAAAAAAAATTTAGAACATGTTTTCTGAAGGAGTTTTTGAAGAAAGCATTTCACCATGGCAAACCCAGGATTAATAGTAGTGAAGGACCCTAACCACTGTCATAAAAAAGTTTGAACGTTTCAACATAGATTACTCACAGACGTTAAACCTATAACACAGAACTGAATGCTTATTCCCCTGCCAAGAATTGAAAAATGATTAATGACCTATTTGAAAGATTACAGCATTTTTTCTAAATTTAAATAAAAATATTTACCAAAGGTGAACTTAAAGAATCAGATAAAAAAACACTGCAAATTTTTTTTTTGTTTTAGTTCTGAAGAATTCTGTTTGAGGTCAAAAATGGAGCCATCTCATTCCAGAGATTTAATGACAAAATAATAAAGACTGAAAGTTCCTATGAAAGTAAAAAATTTTTATCAATGATATCACAATTGCAGGGCACACAATTAGTCAAACAGAAACGACCAAAACATAAAAAATTTTTTTTCCTGGAGGCTATTATGAAGGCTAAACAAGTTGAAATCTGTTTTTCAGTTTTTCTCCATCAATTTGCTGGGATACTCTGTCATTTGGTGAAGCATTAAGCCCAACCCAGAAAGTTTTGTCCCTTAAGATTTTTTTGATTCCAACAGAAATCTTGAAATCATTAAAATCTGTAACAAATGTGTGCAAATTATGTGAAATGAATAAACAAATTCTAAAATAAAATTAGCCTTTAACAGAAAAAAAAAAAGTTGACACTGAAGAAGAGTTTGAAGCTTTCAATCAAAATAAGAACTAGGTGAGGCTGCATTACAACCAGTAGATGAAAGCTATACCTTTCAAGGTTGAGTGCAACACATCAGACGTTGCTATTTCTGCCATCCTCAACTAAGGTGGACACCCCATAACATTCATATCAAAAACACTGCAGGGAAGCAAATTAAAATATCACATAGAGAAGGAGGCGACAACAATTATTGAGGCAGTTTACAGGTGGAATCGTTATCTATCATGACAACATTTCACCTTAGTTACTGACCAAAGATTGGTGGCCTTCATGTTTAACAATAAAAGCTGTACCAAAATTTAAAATGCCAAGATTCAGGAGTGGTGGTTAGAACTTGCAGCATTTGACTACACAATAAAACAGTGTCCTGGCAAGGAGAATGTGGTTCCTGACACATTTAGGCGAGCTTACGCTTGTTCAGCCCTCACCAACATTCAGAAAGAATTATAACACCCAGGAATTACCTTGATTCCTGCATTTTGTTAGAGCAAAAAAAAAAAAATCTCCCTTTTGCTACAGAGGAAGTAAAAAAAAATGTGTGAGCTTCTTGCAGAGTCTGTGCAAAAATGAAACCTCTTTTCTATCATGGTTTCCATTCATTTTCCCATGTTCAAACATGCATACAACATCAATAATTAAATCCCTAGATCTATTGTTCAACTTAACCAGGATACCCGGTTACATATACTCAGATAGAGGAACTGAGAAACTATCTCTTCCAAAAAGGGGTCACAACAAGTAAAACCATTCCATACCACCCAGCCGAGAATACACATGTTGAACGATTTGATGGCATTAAATGGAAGGTGATTTGTCTAGCTGTTTAGCTAAATAAAGCTTATTACTTTTACTACAAAAGTTTTGTTTTTACAAATGCAACCATGATGATTTTGAAAAACAGATTTCTGCAATACAGACTAAGCTAAAAAAAAAAAAAAAAAAAAAAACACAGTATTTTAAAAATGTATCAGAAATTTTGATTGTATTGTATGCTGGTGTGGAAATAGCACTAAGCACTAGTTAGTTTATAACATACAGGGACCTACATTTCACAGTGTCTTGAAAATGTATATCTATGTCAACAGCAGCTAATTTAAGTTTCATAAGTTTTATAAAGTACATGCACATGGTCAAGTAAGTTTTAAAAACCATCTTTAATTCAATGCAACATCTTTTCTTTATCACATATACAATCTATTTGGCTGTTACAAATGTGTTAAGTAATGAATAAAAGGTGCCTGTATTTTGCATATCCTCTTGCGCAGATATTTGAGTTATATTTCTGGTATTAGTTTGCACATTCATTTTTAATTTCAAGTGTTATGACAAATTATATCTATAGATGTTAGTTCCTTTCCACCAATTTAAATATTATTATATTAAAATATAATAAGTACTATTATCTTTTATTTTCACAAATTGTTGATAAATATGAAATTTTTTTTTTTAAACATTAAAGCATTTTACTTTAACATAATGAAATGTGATAAGTATAACAAAAGAGAAAGTAAATTTTTCCATGGTTAAATAATTTTGTGGCAAGATTCATATTATTCTAATAAAAATTTTATGGGAATAAAGATTTGAGATTGAAAAATTTAATTTACATAGGTACCTCCACGAAATCGCTAAAAAAGAGCATAGCTTGATGAAAAAGACGCCAACCTTGCCGAAAAACAAAATTTTATTGTCTAAATGCTTATGTTATTATTAAGAGGAAAGACCAAAGTTTTTTTAATTATTTTAAAAATTTTCCTTCTTTTAGAAAATTCTAAATTTTGATTAAAAAAACCTTGTTTCTATTTGTATCAGCGGAACTAGTAAATAACATAGACAATTTTAGCACGTTTTTTTTTTTTTTTTTTGGTATGACACACATTAATTTGAAAAAAATCGTGCAAAAATAGAAATAATTATCGGATGTTAATGAAACTTTCAGGAACTATTCACAGATGATCGAAATTATTATACATATGTTGTTTTTTTTAAAGTCATGGTAGAAATATTTTTTAAAAATATGTATTACCCCCCCTAACTAATTTTATGAAAACGCTAGAAATTCGATCGCATCGGGTTTAGTGATTACAATAATTAAAAGCACAGGGCTTTGAGGAATGCAAATCATGTTTTTTTTTTGTTTTTAATTGGATCCGCAGTACCTGAAAATCAGCTCTGAATTGTAACATACAAAACTCAATAAAACAAAGATATTATTTAATTTCAAATGCTTTTATTTGCTTTTAGTTGTTTTTATGAATATGGACAATATTTTCTGAAGCAAAAAATTTTTTTTCGATGAAAAATGAATTTTTAATACAATTATTTGTTATTTCATTAATTATAATAGATTTTACATTTAAGTTGTTAAAATATTATAAAATTAGTTAAAAGCCACAGGCTTTCATAAGTGTCCTTATGAGATAGATTTTTTTTTTAGCGCGTTGTAAATTGTATCATTTTGACTAATCAGAAGATCCCCAGTAATTAAGAAATGTAATTTTGTGTTTATAATCGAGCTGTAATTATAAAATACGGAAGACCAACCAGAATATAATTAAGTTGCGTTATTTGAGTTAAGCATTGTTCTCCGCTGTTAAGGCCTTTACTTTTTGCGAAACACGTGTGGAGAAGTTAATTTGATTTTTCAATTTCAACTGAGAAGGTTACCTACAAGTATCAGTATCATCTTATGAAATTTATATGATCTTATTTTTATATTAATCTCAGTTACGACATTTTTCCATAAATGAAATATCAAAATTAATAATAAAATGAATGCAAATACAAATAACAGTAGAATGTAATAAATGTACATAAAATTATAGTATTTTATGTACAATTCTGATAAAATTTCATAGAAAAGGTACCTATAAATTAATTAGATACCTTTCTTAAGAAATATGAAATTTAATGTCACTCTTAACAGTTTTATTTTAATTTATTTAGAATATATTTCCCATAAACCATCATAAACGTAAAGGTGAAAGCTAAGTACAAAAAAAAAAAAAAAAATTAGACCGCTGAAAGTTTTTCCTTAAAAATAACGGGGTAAATAATTTGTTCACGTAAATGTAAATTATTTCACTTTTCTCCTTCCGTAGAACAAATTAGCCTCATGGAATCCGTCAAAATATATCATTCATCACATGTCAAGAGACGCGAAAGTTTATGACCTGCTTTGTTTTATTTTCAAATTACATCTTTTTGGCACAAAAGCTAAGTTAAGTTTGGTTCAAAATATTTTAAATAAACATTATAATTTCTGATTTTCTTAAAATAAGTTTTGAAAAAAATGATAATTGATATTTTAAAAAATTTCAAAGTCAGATTTCCAGTTTTTTTTTTAAAATGAAAAAAAAAAATGGTCAATTTTGCTGACTCAAAAAAAAAAAACTTTTTTAACGAAAATTTCGGACGTGCTAGGAACGATTAAAAATGGAAAAAAAAATACCCCCAAAATACTTTGACCTTTCCTCTTAATGAATAACAAACATTTAGACGATAAAATTTTGTTTTCGTCAAGTTTGGCGTCTTTTTCATCATGCTATGCTCTTTTTTAGCGATCTCGTGGAGGTACCTAAATTTACAGGAAGTTTGAAGATTTTACAAACTATTAGAAGCAACAATAAAATCAAGAAACTAGACAATAAAAAAATTAAAATTCTTAAGATTAAAATTAGTCTGAAAGTTATAGTATTAGGTTTTAATTAACTTAATACTATCAAATGTTAGGGGTTTTATTTTTAAACCATCTCAAAAAAAAAAAAAAAAAAAAAATTATATATATATACATATATATATATATAAAAATCATCAACAGATCTGTGGGTAGTGAGATAAATTATCATAGAGAGACAAAGGAGTTCTGTAGGAAGGTAAAAGTACTGAAAGTGCTGCACATGACATTGCCTTGAACAAATGTATTAATAGACCCATGACCACAAAAAAACAAAACACGTTCAAAAGAAAATAGGGTGGTAGAAATTACAAAGTAAAATTTATTTTTAGCTTTGGCTAATAATAAATTACTTAATTCATGACAGCCAGACTGAATTCAGATTAATTGATCTCTGGTATAAAACAATAGAAACTGTATGTTTAGATGGACTGAGTAAAGGCCAAATAGACAGTTTGACTGACAGAAGATGGTTATGTTTACCCATTGAATGAAGTCAATCAGCTTTAGGAACAGTGACAGATACATTTAAA
This sequence comes from Acanthosepion pharaonis, assembly GCA_903632075.3. Lineage (NCBI taxonomy): Eukaryota > Metazoa > Mollusca > Cephalopoda > Sepiida > Sepiidae > Acanthosepion > Acanthosepion pharaonis. The sequence goes on from CAHIKZ030001707.1 coordinate 235,031, forward strand.
TAAATACGTGAAGAAATAATATTAAGTGAACTACTTTGAATACTTACTTCTGCGTGTGTTAATGGGTCCACCACGCATAGCCAGCACCAGTTTGAGAGTGGCCCCATCATGAATCTTATAGTCATCCAAGTTGTAATCATCTTCCAACTCCACAGATTGCCAGATCAGGTGCTGCTGTGACACAGGAATGCCTAAAGACAATAAAAAGACAATCATTAAATATTGATGCCATTGATAAGCATTACCTCTGGTCAGTCTCTTGCTAAATAGCTGCACATATTGTGTTCCAGATGAGAATGCAGAGTTTTTATTATTCTTAGTGATAAATCAAGTTTATCTTTCTTTCTCCATATAAAGACAACATTTTTTTAAAAAGTACAAGATACAACTGACAGAGAGAAAATTCCAGTTGATTGGGATGGAAAGACTTGCAACAAAAATCAGAAAGGCTGTAAAAGGAACAAAAACTTTAATAAATATAGGATTTCCTTACAAATATCTGCTTATATTATGAGGTAGTTGTGAACATGGTACCCAGAGATCTAATAATGATTTTGGAAATCAGATGAGGTAATTTCTATTCAGTTTCATTGCTGGGAAAGAAAGAGAAAGGAGGTCAAAGACAAGAGAAAGGAGGTCAAAGACAAGAGAAAGGAGGTCAAAGACAAGAGAAAGGAGGTCAAAGACAAGAGAAAGGATCAATAAAAGAGAAAGGGAGGTTCAAAGACAAGAGAAAATGAAAACTTGAAGATATTTTAGGTTTTTTTACAGATTTTGTTACTTAATGTAATTGCTATTTTTTTTTTTATTTTTTTTTACAACAAAATAAAGTGCAATTTTCTATTCTTGTCTTGAACAAAAGTATGTATTGGATTTTTCTGTGGAAAGTTTTTCAAAGCAATTATTAAACATTACTGGTTCAGGAGATGTATAAATAATACAAGTAAAGCAGGTGGGCATTATTTACAACTCCTTTTTATTACAACCATTTGTAAATACAAGGGTCATTTATGATTTATACATTGGGTATGTGTCCCTATTTTGGAAATGCCATTTCTATTCAGAACATCTACAATCATTGCTATGCATTCTTGAGATAAGTAATTCAAAATCAGAAATCCAAAAATTGGAATTTATTTTTTTTTTTCTTAGACTGATTGATATCCAAGGCTAAAGAGCCCAGTCTACACTGCTATTTAAACTATAGTAGAGGCAGAGAACAGATGGATTCATGGTGTTGTGGAGATGAACATACCATACCAGAAGAGGACTTGCACTCATTCAAATCCAAATAGAATGATGCTGAGAATCGTTAGTAGAAGGAGTAAACAAGCAACACACTACTTCTTGATTGTATTATCTTCATTCAATGCAATGAAGACATAACATGTGCCTTTTCCCAAAGGCATTTGTGGAAAAATAAATGCAACAGACTAGACCAGAATTTGAACTCTGCTCAATGATTTCTCTTTTAACAACAATAACTGCTGGACTCACCACACATCCCTATATAAAGTGGATTCTGGTAAAATTAACTTTCAACAATAAGGAATAGATGCTTAGTTTAACCAATTGTGCAAGAACAAAATTAAACATATTTTGTCCTTTTTACACAAATCTATTTAAATGGAATAAATTGCTGAAGTCTTCCGTATTTAGAACATACTTATCTGTGTATGTGTGACTGGTTTTGTTTTCCTAAGGTGACAAAATTGTCTGTTTAATTGCAAAGTTATCAAAACAAGTATTTAAAAAGTTAATTATTTGGCATTTTAAAATATTCCATGCCAAAGAGAAACTGACCAGTTGGCAAATTCAGATGACACTTTCTTTTTAGTAGAAAATACAAGATTGATAAAAACACACACACACACACACACACACAAAGGATAAGGTGGAAATGAATTACCCACAGCTGAGATATATCTCCCATGAATACAAGCGTATGTGCACACACTCTTCATGAATATGGGGACATGTTGAAACATGTTCTAGAAATGAAATGTGTCAACAATATGTAGAACAACCCATCGAGTGAAACACAATTTCAAAACACAAAATGTTTCTGTTTGTAACAAGGAGAATGAGAACTGACAATGAAGAGAATAAAAATTCTTTTGGCAATTCAGTACTTTGGAGTGCTGAAAAATTCACAGCCTTTTACTTAGACAAGATTATAAAGAAAAGAAATTCTGATATTTGCTTATTTGGTCTGATTTTAGGAAGTGGGTTGGGCCAGAAACTTTGAACACTTCCTTGTATGTGTTAACGAGCATCACTATCATGGCAGCTAAGATGCAATCCAAATCAATGAGAAAATATGCATACATATATATTTATATCAGAAACTGAAACTATTGAAGCTGAGTAGATCCCATTTTTGGGATTTATTTCCCCTTTTTCAAAAGAGGTCAGCCTTTATTTCATGTACATAAAATACAGTTTTATTTAGGAAACAATAAAGTTTTATATTTATATAATCTTACTAAAAGAAAATCAGGAATATGTGAATGTATAAAAGATTATGAGTTGCTTCCCTTTGTATGAAAGTTTTAGGAGAGCTCCAAAATATATGTGTGTGTGTGTGTGTTAAATATAACAGATAAAGAATGTCTATTATGCTTGATCATGAGCTGTTCTAAGCTTCATATAGTGGCTTTGCTTTATATATTTTTGGGGGGTGGGAGGGGACTGTTGACAAAGAGGTAAATCTTTTTGTGAGCTGTGTTTTTGTCCTTCACCAGACTAAAATGAATTTTATGTTGATGCAGCTACACATATGCATGAAAGAGAGGGCCCGCTGAGAATTTTAATTTAAAATTTTTTTCTAGATCATCCACAGTAATTTTACTTCCAGGTTCTTACATTTCACCTTTCTTGGCAGATCTATTATCTCAATGTTGGATATTTAATAACAAAAGTAATAAAAAGAAAATGAAACAAAATTTGGTAGATTATATACCCAAAACTAGGTACCACCACACTGATTTAGTTTTTAAAAAAAAAAAAAAAGAAAAAAATGCCCCAAACTTAAAAAACAAATTTTTATCATAGAAATCTTTGTTGTTATTATTAAGAGGAAAGACCAGTAAAGTTTTTGATTAATTTTTTTTTTTTTTAATCTATTTTAGAACATTTGATATTTTAGTTAATAATCTAGTTTTTCTTGTGTTTGGGGTGGGGGGGATGAAGATTAATATAGGAAATTTAGTGTTTTTTTTTTTTTTTGCAGTGAAAAACATTTATTTGGAAATTCTCGAGAAAAAAAAAAAAAATAAATAAAAAAAAATCAAATAATTGTTGGATTTTAATTAAACTTTCAGGGCTTATTCACAAATGAAATAAATTTTTTTTTTTTACATCTATTACCCTCCACAAAATTAAATTATTAGCTGATGAAAATGTTAAGAGCAAAAAAAAAATCAACTATTCTAACATCATCTTCAGATGTTCACAGAGTCATTCAGTTCACATTTAACATTCTTAATTCCGATTGCTCTTATTAAATGCTTTCACAACACATATGTATTGATTGCAAAATAAGAAAACCAAAATAAAGAAAGAAGGAATGGAAAGACAATCTATGTTAGAAGGGAAGATAGACTGATATAATGATATACTAAATAGTGGGGTCAGTGGAGGAACCCATTATGATATTGTTAAAAGAGGGGAAACATTACGTTTGCTAAACATAAAATTATCAATAGAAGAAAGTTGGGAGATGTTCAGTTCAGAGGAATTACATTTATGAATGCAAACAATATTTTCTTGTTGAAATTAATTTTTTTTTTTATCATCTTACCAAGATCCAAATACAAGTTCATTAGTGACAAAGAGAAACTGAAAAACAAGACATAGTCTAAACTAAATACACCAAATTGGTCATGTGTGAAACTTTCTGCTTTAAATTGAATGAAAACAAATTCTAAATGGTCCTTGAAGAGAGATTCAAAAGTCCTAAGTTGGACTTTATTACAAACTAGCTTAAAAGATGCACTCTAGGCAAAGACTATGTCTGGTCCAGCTTAGAAAACAATGATAATTTTGAAGAAATAACTCTGAGGTTATAAGTTCAATTCCAACCAAAAAATGATTTCATCTGAAAGTCCGATTAGGGTTGAAATTCCAGTTCAGGCCAAAAATTGAATCCTTCAAATCACAAACTTGATGGAACTTCAATTGAGTTGTGTTCTTCAAAATCTCACATCATGAAACTTCCCACTTTAACTCTGATTCCTTGGAATGTTGAAGAAACAATTTTTATTTTCACAATTCAAAATTTTTTTTAGAGATATTGTAAACTGAATTTAAAACAAAAAAATTTTCAAATTCAAAATTTTTGTTACTTTAAACTCAATATAAATTAAAAACTTTTAAAATCACTAATTTTTTTTCAGTTATTTTAAAATTTGATTTTTTAACCATTCCCTCATCTGGACACCATACTGAATGTTCAAGCACCAGATGAAGGACAAATTTTCAATCTCATGATCATCCTAATTACAAAAAGTATAATATGTCTATGTAGAGCAAGTGTGGTGCGAGTTGGGGGTGGGGAATCGGACAGACAGATGAAATTTGATGTTTATTTAAGATTTAAATTAAACTTTAATTTATACTTTATATTTATTTCAAAGAAAGTGTTCAGAAGGATATGACTGATAATTTTTTTTATTTTTAAAAAACACATGATTTTCTAAGTGCAAAGGTTAAATCCAGACAGAACATTGACAATTATTCTGATTGGGAAACCAAGCAATGATGATGACGAAATCAATGTAAACTATCGACAGACATTGAAATGGCAGATCAATATCTGATATATCAAAGATATCATGGAAAACTTCAATAACATTCAAGCTTTTTGCTTTTTCTCTTTATAATTGTGCATATATGTAAGAACACGTAAACTCCCCATTTATGTAACCTAAGATATCACAGGCAGGATTTATTAATCAAAATTTTCATTCACTCTAATGTAACACAGTGTTACAGTAAATTCTAGCAAGAGAAAGAAACAAAACTAAAACCACACACTCATACTGTATCCAAATCAATAGTGACTTGGTTCATTTCTTGGATTGTATATATGAGAAGGATTCTGAAAGGTACTGACCAAGTGTGTAGGAGTTGAAAATATTTATTAAATCCAAAAGAATCATAATTAAATAAGGAACAAGTGGAAGGATCTTTATTTAAATTTGCTTTCTTATGTTTTTCATACTTATTCTTTGTTTTTTTATTTTATAGCATATCAACCCATTGGGTCATTTAATGCAACTAGTAAGATTGCTGTTATGGTTGTATTTTTTAAAAATTTCAGTTTAATTTCACTTAGAAACTGGAATATGTAAATTGAATCAGTATCTTGAAAAATTTATTTTAAGTTTGTTGTTTGGTAGGATTTGAAGTTAAAATTGCTACAGTTTGTCAGTCAGTGTTTTATGATGAATGGCTCTTGTCATGCCACACATACTGATGGGTTTTTTTTTCTTTTTTTAGGATATACAAATGAGTTATGGTAGTATGTCCAATATGGAGCCTGAATATAATCATTTCTTCTCTTCTAGTTTGGTGTTTCTGATGCCATTCTCCTATAGTAAGTTTAATTTTGCACAGTTTATTGTTTGGAAAGGAGTTCCATAGGTTATGCCACTCCACCCAAATATATTTCTTGATTGTTGGTTTCAGGTCTGTATATAATATTTTCTCATATTCTACCATATAAGTTTATTGCCTGGTACCTGAGGAGGCATCACCAAAAAGGGGAAGTACTGGAAGAAGTATTGGGAATTTTCCACTTTAAAACAACATGATCTTGTGTCACATCTGGTTGTGCAGTGGGTACACTGGTAAATCCCTGTATATGGGATTTTGGTATTTAAGGGGGGTCTTATGTGTTTTTTTTATAGCGCAGAAGATTTTATGGCTGCTGAATCCACTATCATTCCCTGTGATACCAATATGGCTGTGGTCAATAACATGGAGTCAGTGTATATAAAAGATTTTCGTTTACATGAAATTTACGATGTCGCGGGCCAAGACAATAGCAGTTACCTCGGCACTAAATATGGAATCTTTGACCGAGAGTGGTTTCATTAATTTTAATTTTTGGTGGATGGCTGCACATCTAACTTTATTGTCATCTTTAGATTCATCCATATAGATGGTGGTCTGCATAGGCATCTTTGAGTAATTCTTCATGAAATGTGATAGGATTGGTTTTGGAACTTATTTTTAATAAGATGTTTGGTTGTTTTATCATTGAGGGAGGAGTTTTAGAGTTGATGGACTCCTAGATTTGTGCTGCATTTGTATTTTCTCAATGACATTTTTCATGTGGATACCAAATGTTGCGATGGCAATGTCTTTTCTATTAAAGAGATAAATATATTGTGGATGAAATATGCATTTCTATGTAGGATTTGGTGGACAGGTGGAGAATTTAATATTGAAGAGCCAGTTTTTGCCATCATACTGTTAATGGAGGTTTATGTGCTTCTGTGTATAGGCTTTCCAGAAGGGATATGGTGAAAGCTCTCAGAGATATTCTTAATGCTTGATAATGTACTGTATTGAGTTCTTTTGTGCAGCTTTTTCTTGCTTCACCATATATAAAGCAACTATAATTGAGTTTCAATCTAATTAATGCACAGTATTAATTGAGCAATGATTCTTTCTTTACTCCCCAGTCTCTATAACCAATAACTCTAAGCAGTTGTAGAGTTTTCTAGCATTTGGACTAAGCATTTTATATGGGGGTATGTTAGTTTTTTATCGAATATGATGGGGTACTTGTATTGTTCTACAACTGGAATTATGTTGCTGTTTAGTTTTAATGTTGAATTGTTATACATTTTTCAAAACTGGCAGAAGTCCATACATTTTTTTTTTTTTTTTTGAAAATTTAAACCCATTCTCTGTATCCCATTTGTTTTATTACAACATAGCTTGAGCTATCGATCTATAGTTGATCAAAAAGTCATCCACACAGAGGTCACAATCTGTTCCTGTATTTGTTTCTTTTTTCTTTTCTTTTTTTTACTATCTTATTAATTTTAATACTGAACAGGGTAACAGATAGAATGCTTCTCTGTAGGTTACCTTGTTCCTTGTCATGTAAATGCACCTTAAAATGTGTCTTGCAAAAAGTTTCAGATAAAGGATGGCATTCTGTCTTTTACTCCGGGGTTTTGTGCCTTTTTTTTTGCCATTCTTTCTGGTTGTATCATAAGAGTGTTCTACAAATCAAAGAATACTGCCATTAAATTTTTTTTATGAAGGTTTCTTGCATGGTTGTTTACAGTCGAATTAGATGATCAATAGAGTTTCTTTTGTTTTGGAAACCGTCATGTTATTTTGTTATTAGTTTCCAGATACCATATTAATCTGCTCTTAATAATCCTTTCAAGCATCTTACAAATACAGCTGCTGAGTGCTATTGGTTGGTAATTTATTGGGTTTCCATTGATGTTCTTGTTGACTTTTTTTTTGTATTCTTGTATTTTCTTTAGGAAATTTCTCTCTAGAGTTTTTTTTTTTTTTTTTTTGTTGGGGGAGTTTTCTTCAGTGAGGGTTGGAGGTGGATTGGAGATCTTTGTTTTATTAAATTATTTTTGATTAGTGATTTTTGGATAACCTGTGGGGAGGAGTCTCTAGGCTGCATCGTTATTTACATATTGCCAACCATGGCAAACACATGTCCTCATTGGGGGTATTTTATCCCCAATGAGGTGCAGTTGGCATATTCTGAAGCTCCAGTTGACAGGGCGGCATTCCTTATTTAATTGTGTGTGTGTGGTTGAATTTTAGTGCCAATTGCATTTGAATCCAATATACCAAGGCAAGATTTTGACTTTTCTTATAACTACCCACTGTCTTCACAAATACTTCATCACTCCTTTGTTTTCAATAATATTAAATTTACTTGGGATATAGTCATCAACTAATGTTGGGCAATTCTATTTTGACAAATTCATTTTAACATAATAATAATAATGGCAATAATAATAATAATGATAATACTCAGGCTGGTCTGAAAAAGAGATGTTAGTCAAATGTGGAAGGAAAAAAAAAAAATTATTTCCAGTTCCTCTTGACACTATAACCAGTCATCCTAGATGTCTGCCAATCTAATTCCCCACTCAAATAGACTAATACATTCAATGTTATTTCCCTAAAAATAAATGTAAGAAACAATTTGGAGGGGTGAGGTACGTTTTGCTTAAAGAAAGATTAAAAATCAATTACACAAAATATGTTAAAAATGTTTTTCTTTTTTTGGTAAACAGTTTTTAAAAATATCTTCCAATAAACCAATAAATCTGTCCATGTCTAAATTCAATTTAAAATTACTTTGGAGATTTAAAATTTTCTTTGATTTCTCCTATGTAGGTACCTCCAAAGATTTGCTAAAAAAATGAGCATATATGCCTCAAACATAATAAAAACAAAGTTTGATTTTCCAAAGCTGTGTTATTATTAAGAGGAAAGATCAGTGGATGTTTTGATTATTAAATTATATTCTTAATCCTTTAAGAACCTTCAAAGTTTTGTTTTTCTTGTGTCAAAGCAGAACCATATATTAGTATGAGAAATTTGAGCATCTTTTTGCAGTGAAAAGTCACATTTATTTGGAAATTCTTGCAAAATTCAGATAATCATTTAATTTTAATGAAACTTTCAAGACTGATTTACAAATGAATGAAAATATTTTTTAAACATTTCGTTTCTAGAAAATCTTGGTAAAACTTATTTTTCTTTTTACACATTACCCCTCACTTATAAGTACAAGTCCTTGGAGAATTTAAGTCATCTATTCTTTTTTAGAAAACAGGATCCCTGGTTACAGAAAATCTGTTTTAAATCATAATATAAAAAAATGCAATTAACCTAAGACATTATTTAATCAAGAAGACTTTTATGAATAAGATATATTATGGACAGTTTTTTTTTTTTTTTCAATGAATAATGAATTTTTACAAGAATTGGTTTCATTTTTTAAAATTATAATAATTTATAAAGTTATAAATCTTTTTAAAATTTTGCATTAATTTGTAGCAGTTACATAATATTATTAAGTTAAACTATACTTACTTATGAAAAAAATCATTTAAAAGCTTACTAAATTCAGTGCCCACCCAGTATTTTAAAAAGAATTTTGAATTTTTTTTTTGTGTGTGTGTGTATAAATGTGCCAATTTCTGTAAACACAGGCATCTTCACAAAACATTATCAGAAAATAAGAGCAGTAATTAAAATTTATTGGTAATTTTCTAAGATTTCTCCAACAAGCATCTTCGTAAGTCAGGGTGTAAAAAGATGATCAAGGTGAAAAGAATAGAATAAGACGGGGGGTTGTGCTGTTGAATAATTAGCAAGTTATTTTCATTCACCTAAAAGTGGCTATGTATTTCCTATCTAGGGTGGTAAAAAAGGGGGGAAGAAGGGGAGTAACAATAGGAACTTGTTGCAGTTAACTAGTTTTAATATAATACTTACTATTTTATAAATGGTTACTGATGTTCAGAAGTTATTAGGAACAAGATCTTATGCCAGACATGGTTTGTTCAAGAAAATTCTTATTCATTCTGTTCCTGATAAATTTAATACTATTTTAGGGTGGAGCGGGGTGAGAAACTCTCCTTACAGAGATGCCCCATAGTTACAAGCCGCTTGTTGGTCTATAAAATGCGCATCTATTTTTGGAAAGAAGCCCTGGAAGATATCTGGAATGACTGGTCCATAAGTCTGGTTATACACTTATGAATTTCAGGGGTGGGGAATATTGCATCCCACTTGTTAAAAACATGTTTTAATACATTGCCAAATTTGAAGAGGTGCTGAAAATTTCTCAGTCCAGCCAAGAAATTTATTGAGAGAGAGAGAGAGAAAAAAGAAAAGAAAAGAAAAGAAAGAAAGAACTGATGTTTGGTCATTTGTTCATATTATGGGAAGTGTGTCAAGCCAA
>CAHIKZ030001707.1:250000-272500 GCA_903632075.3 Acanthosepion pharaonis
TCTTTCACACCGCAAGATTGCCTATGCACCCACACAAGATTATGCGTTGTGTCTGGTGGACAGGTCATCAAGTGGTTCATTATGAACTGCTACCAACGGGCCAAACGGTCACTGGAGACCTATACTCGCAGCAGTTGAAATGTGTGCAACAGGCATTGATTGCACCAGAAGGAGCCAGCACTGGTGAATCACAAAGGTGTGCTTTTCTTCCATGACAACGCCAGGCCGTATGTCGCGCAAGTGGTCAGGGATACCATACAGCAACTTGGGTGGGAGACTTTGTGCCATCCACCTTATTCACCTGACCTTGCGCCATCCAATTACCACCTCTTCCACTTCCTGGATAATCATCTTCATGGGAAATCCTTCACCAATGAAGCAGACTTGCGCAAAGCCCTCATGGACTTCTTTGCGTCAAAGTTGGTTAGGATACACATTCTGGATGGCCTTCAACAGACGTCCAAAACTATTGAACATATGCAAAGGTTGCAAGAAAATGTCAATTGACAGTGCAAGAATTAGAAGATCTAGAGATTCCATGGGAACTGTCCAAACAGAATGTAGCCCCCACTCATCCATTTAGAATATGTTGAGAGCATGCTCTCCATATTTCAGATTGGGTCTTTTGATAAAAGACCTCATCATATCATCCAAATCTGTCAGCATTTCTTACAATCTAGATTTGGCTCCTTGTGATTTCTAATTTCTGTCTCAAATTTAAAACTGTAATTAAAAGGGGGGGGTTCATTGAAAGGAGGGAAATTTTAAACCAAAGACAAGCCATGAAGCAGCTGTGGACAATCCCCTAAAGAGGTTTTTTTACAGACTTTTTTAAAAAAGTGAATAGATGTTGAGAAGTTTCAGATGTCCGAAGGGGGAAATACTTTGAAGTGGACTAAGGTGTCATTTACCCTAGGTAGGCTACTTTTTGTTGAAATGATTGGATCATTGTGAACAGATCTCCAATATTCAGTTATTTTAGATCTTTTGGTACATATTTACAGTTTGGGTCTCTTCTACAATGTCACATCCCCAATTTATATGTTGTTATGCACAAAGCAATTTCAGGAGATGGCTTAAATGAGAAGTTTTGTTTTGTTTTTAATAAAATATTTTATTCTGAATTTAATTACATTGTTAGAAAAAATAATTAAGAAAGCAAACAAATTTTTTTCAATAAAATTTCTAAGTGTTCTGTTCTATTTAGAAAAACAAAACAAAAACAAGTTATCTCCCTCATTATCTCCTGTTAAAATGGCTTCACATGTGTGATGACAGCACATAAATTTGTGACATCAGCAAAATTCCAGAACAGACCCACACTGTACACATATCTTCATTTTTTTTCATTAAAGGAATAACATTTTAGAATAAAGATATTTTTTTTTATTTTTTTATGTAAAATGAAAGAAAGAGAATTTCTATAGATTCTATTCTCGAAATTGCAAACATGGGATATGGAATTTCTATGGGTTCTACTCATTACCTTACTAAAATTAAAGAATTAATTATCATTTTGGGAAGTTGTATTTTATTTCTAAAAATAGTCTTCAGCTTCTTGGCTTAATGCTGCCACTGACTCTTCACAAAGGCTCTGAGAAAGGGAAATACCACTCAAAAGAAATTCAACATATCTAGAAAGATAGAAAGTTTATTAAAATCAAAACACCTGATATTTAGATCAAGTGGACATGAGCTTGACAAATCATAATATTCAAGAGTTTTTGTGGTTGCTTTTAAAGTCTAACTGACTATATGGTAACAAGTCCATGACCAAAGGGTTTTTTTTTTACAGGGGAAATGATAAAAGTCATTTATTTGCTACTAATGAATAAGATTCGTCATCTCCAGTCTAATGATAAAACTTTATAGCAAGAGGTCAAAACAAGGGTCTCTAATGATATTGGTCCAGACATCTCAACTTCAGTCACTTTCCCCACTGCCTTAACAGTTTCCCCCCTCTCCCCTATTATTTCTATACATATTTTCATGGTAATTGTTATAATTAGCATTCCTTGAGTGCATGAATTTAAGCGTAGTACTAGATTGGCAACTTGGTCTCATCGTTTTACTCTTGAAATAGTGATATGCAACTGTCAGTTCTATTTTAATAGCTCCTTTTCTCGCACTTCTCACCTGTGGAACTTTTTTCTTGTTTCTTGATTCCCTGTTATCTAGGATCTTCAAAAATTTAAGTACAACATCAATTGCCATCTTCTGTCTTCATGAATCCTGTTTTTTTTTTTTGTTTTTTTTAATTGTCTTTTCACCTCATTCTTTTGTTTTTTTTTTACTCTCAGTGTCACTAAAATGTAAGGGACTACTCTATCTCCTGACTTGAGGGGAAATGATTAAAAAAAAAATTGAACAATGTGAAATGACAGACTTAATTTGTTCTAAAATTCAGAAAAAAAATAAAAATAAAAAAAAATAACCACATACACACACACGCAAATACAGTAAAATTTGACTCATAAACTGAAAAATACAATTTATCTACATTCTTTTTCTTTAAATGTATTTATCACCAAAAGTCTGTGTTTTATTTTATTGTCCTCAAAACTTTCCAGAAAAAATGATTTTCTGACATGAATCTCCAACATGGATTGTAACATGTTCATTATCAAGCATCTTATTTGATTGATTTGTCTTCTTTTTATGGTTTGTCAACCTTTAAACATTTTATCAATGTTGGAAGAATGACAAACATAAGGTGTCATCCCATCTATGGCATCAAAAACCCTATCTGTTGTAACCTAGGGAAGGAATAATCAAACGAAGGTGGGTAATGATCGATAATACTTAAGACAAGAGCAACACATATAAGATTCGCCTGTGGTGTGTTGAAGTAGTAGTCAACTGCTAAAAGCGAGTCAAGCGAATTCCACAATGAATCTCCAAACTGCAGACCAACATACAGTATTTACTACTGTATTTATATGAATGGGGGACATACTCATTATCATCCATAGGTATGCTAAGACACTATCATTTACAGAAAGCTGTCAATTTGGAATAAATGTGTTTGGTTTCTCTCCATGATAAATGTACATTGAAGAAAGCAAGACCAGTCACAATTGGTATTTGAAATCAAGACAGAAGTAATTACTCACAGATATTAATTCTAAGAGATAAAAATTAAATTTAACACTGAAATAAAGTTCCAAATAACATGCCACATTGTTGCGTATCTGTGCATATAGATATGTACAAGGTCTGTCTGAAAAGTAATGGAAATCGGGTGCGTTGCAGGAGCTGTGAGCTAAGAGGAATAAGCAGATTGTGATATCATCTGACATGATATCTTGGGATTATATAACTGTAATATTAGCTTTCTACAACCATTGCATTTGTTTTTTCACATGCTTTTGTGTCAGGACAAATTATGGCTGCTTCACCATGACAATGCAACTGCTCACAATGCCTTGAACATGCTGGCCGAGAAGAACTTCACCATAGTGGAACAACCACTCTATTCATCTGATCTTGCTCTATGTGACATTTTTTTCTTTTCCCCAAGCTCAAAGGGATCATCAAGGGGACTCATTTTGAAAGCATGGAAGTCATCAAGAGAGTCATAACAACAGAGTTGAGGGGCATCCAAAAGAATACTTTAAGTAGTACATAGAAGTGTGGCAGAGAAGGATTGAAAAGTGCATTAAACTTGAGAAGGGATTACTTTGAAGAGCAAACCATGTAGTTTGTTGTTGGAATTTAAATAAATTGTTTGTGACACCAGTCCTGTTACTTTTCAGACAGAATTCATAATATATACGTGTGTGTGTGTGTGTGTGTGTGGAACACAATTCCAAGGAGCAATTCATCTGAGTAAAATTTGTAAAGCTGCATTTGGTATGCATTTAAATAGATCAGATGAGACAGCAAAGAGTTGAATGCATAAAACGCACAGTAATCAAGTACAATGGCAGATTTATAAAAAAAGGGAGAAAAAAAATTTAAATGAAACAGGACTAAGAGAAAGTATTTTATCATCTGTTGTTATAGTTTAGTCAAACCTTCTAAATATGTAAATATATCTAATATATAAATATGAATGGAATGACACAGCAAACTGAAATGCTTTCCTATTATGACATCATTTTCTTTCAAAAGAAAAAAAGGGATTTATTATGCTTTAAGAATATTAGTAAAATTTTTCAGTTTTTGGCTGGCAGAGGATAGCAAAAAAAAAAAAAAAAAAAAAAAATTTTGTTTATAGTTACTGTGTTCAACCTTTTCTAATAAATAATTGTCATTCTAAAAAAAAAAAAAAAACTTTAAATAAACTAATATTCCTCAAAGTTTCAGAAAAGTTTTTCAGTTTTATTTTTAAAAAATGGTTTATAAAGTTGGTTAGATTTTCTTTCAGAAATCATTTTGACTATCTCGAGTGGCACCCAGATCTTATACAGGGTGAACCTTACTGTAAAAAAAAAAAAAAAAAAAATCAAAAGCTCTGAAATAATTTCTGATTAAAAGGTAAAACTTTATACAACAAAATATTTGAAAACCTCTTGCTTCGTTAATGTTACATAGAAATGAATGAACTGATATTCCACTTGGGTCATCATTGTCCCTCTGCTCATGATCAATTTGAAGCAGAAAAAATAAAATATCAAACGATAACTTAAGAATTATTTAAAGTAACTTGGTATTTCAATAATTTTGAGAATTGTTTTTTCACATTAAGTTGAAGAAAGTTTTTAACAACAAAAATGAAAAAGATTTCAAAAGATTCCAACTACAAACGAGTTTCACTTCTGCAAAGTTTTTGATTCTTTAGCAGCTTTTAAGCATGAGAAGACATTAAATCAGAGTATGACAAATTGAGGTTAGATTTAAAAGGAAAAGAAAAAACAGATTTAGTCCACTGAAAATTAAAAAAAAGAAAATAACTGCTGCTTGTATTGGTATGAAGGTAAGGTTTCTTTTATTGGAAAAAAAGTGAAATGACAAAGTTCAACAAATCAATAATTTTACCAGTGACCACTTTCAGTGTTATGAAGCTATATCAATAAAACCTTAATAACATAACATCTATTATAAAGTGCCAAAAATGAGATTTGATTGAAAAATGTAAGGAAAGTCCTTCAACAGTTGGACAATGATTCATCAGTTACAAAAGAAATTCATTGCAATTGAAAAAAAAGGTGTGCAAATTCCCTTGCGGGGAAAGAATAACTAGTCTGAATACAACTACACTTTCCTCTATCTCTCTCACAGTTTTTATTCAATAATAATTATTTTATTATTGAGCAGTTGTAGATTAAATTCATGCAGAAGCTAAGATAATTTATGATTAATCATAATAACTGGTCCCCCCACCTTCCCACCCAAACACACATGCAAAACTAAAAGGTCATGTTGAACAGTTGACATGGAATCTCATTTATGACTTCAAAACTCTTCCAATAATCAAAATTTTAGTAGTGACCAAGGATTGCCAGTAAACAATTCTACACACCAGAATCAGTAATGGACATAGAAAAAGTGGCAGTCAAAGAAGCTGTTCCATGATAAACAAAGTATTTTTAATGAAAGCAATTGCTTGCAATGACACTGAGTAGGCTGAAAAGGAATGAATTGTCTCCTGATTGTCTTCCAAGATTTTCCTCTCTTGGTTAATGACAGTTAATAATAATAATAATAATAATAATAAGAGCAACTCTAGCCAATAATCACTGTGTTTCCTTCATTCAATAAGTCTTATCAGCTGTTGCGTCTGCTGCTGGTCGGGTCCTGAGGTACAATCACTGACTAGCCATTGACGAACATCTGCCTATAAATTATACTATTTCGACAATGTCATCTCTTCGTATGGATTTTATAAGTATGCAATACAATACTAAATAAGATGAGAGGATTTTTTTTTCAACATAGTTCAATCCTACCTTTTAATGTTAATACATTATTATATCAGAAAACGAAACCAGAGTACAGAGTTCAAATTCAGGCTGCAGATTGAGGGCTTTTTATGCTAATCTTGCAAAGGATATAACAACTTCCATGCATACAGTCCCATCTCACACATGTCAAAATGAAGACTGATGCTGACATCAGGCCTGAAAGCAAATTTATATAATCCAGTTTATATAAAGACTAACACTATGAATTTTGTTTGGTTGAACTCTTGTGTTCTTGATTTTATCAACATATTTTGTCAGATTGATTCTTCAGCCTTCATCAATTGTATTTATCCATAAGAAAGGAACATATTTTTTTTCCTAAATGTGGTAGAAATATTGGTATCTTTAAAACAATTTTTCTGTCACATTTTTTTTTTCAAGAACACAAAGAGAAAATTCAACTGAACAAAATTCCTAATGTTATTAACTTTTTACAAAAGTTAAAGACAATATGAGAGGGTGCTAAAAATTCTCTCTGCTTGACCCTCTTCTCAAAATCTGACCAAATGACCACACTCAGAACTTTTTAAATCCTTTCTTGGTTGGACCGAGAACTTTTCAGTACCCCTTTATATTTTTTAACATTATTGCATTATATGAATTATTTTAAGATATTGTTTACAATACACACACACAAAAGACAAACCTTTCTCTTTGAATGAGAAACAGAGTTCATCATTAAGCTCAATTTTGAAAAATATCATACAAAAAGAACAATGTTTAGATTTCTTTACACCATGGGTGGACAAATGTTTTCTTCGGAGGGTCACATGTGTTGCCTGGTGGGTTGCAGGTATCAAAAAATACTTGAATAGTGAAAATACAAGAAACACTATTTTTAGCAATGACATTTAATAGTAACCAAAATTCCAATATTCACTTGGTCATTTTACAAATTTGTCATTCCCTCTAACATCAGTACATGATTAGAAAAACATTTCAGACAGTTTATTGCAAAATAAAACAACATGGTCACACTTTATTATTGCCTTTCAGGCTCTGGCAATTTTTCAATAGGACATGTCGAACTCCAGTGAATTGTTGGCTTGTAAAAAAGAACCTAGTAACAAATGTCTCTACAAATTTTATATTTTTTTCATGAACATTCAATAAAATCAATTGTTGCAGATTTTTCATTTATTTCCATTGGACGTTAACTAAAATTGATAAAAAGAAAAACCACTTAAATGAATCTATAATTCTCAAAGTGTGTGTGTGTGTGATCGGATGTTGTTTATGTGTTTCCACAGTTTTCATCTGATTTCGATGAATTTTTTTTTGTTTGATAGATAATTCTTCAGTGCCAGTTTTGAGTCCAAATTGTTGGCGACAATGGCCCTCCACTACTTCCTGTCCATTATAACTCTCGGCAACATTTTACTATTTACTGTTCTTGGATATATCTTTCATATAAAATTTAATAAAAATAAATACTTTAAATTATTACAATAATATTATCTATATCTATAATTCTCAAAATGTGTGTGTGTTGTTATAGACAAGCGTATGGTTGCAAGAAAGAAATACGACAACAGTAGAAATAGATTTACGTGGTTTATTTCAACAGGAACGTGAGGGTTTGGGACAGCTACCTTGTGGTAAAGTTCATAAGCCGGCTTTCGGATCTAGGTCGATCTCTCATAGTAGTTCACACATATTGACGGTGGTTGGTGCTCTCCTGCTGACAGCTGCTGAATGCTCGGCCTGACCGTGACAGGTCTCCTTTGTGGCCACCTGTAGACTGCCTGTTGAACTTCCATGTGACCCCTTTTATGGCTTATCAGGCTCAAGAAACGAAGCGAGTATAATTAGGAGGGAAGCATTTTTATTGGATGAAAAATAGAGCACTTTAAATATTATTTTATTTTTTGACCAGAACACGTGTGTTGGGAACATTTGTAAAGAAAGATAATGGTCATTTTGTGACGGGGCTTTGTCCCGTTCACATCCAGTTCTCACTCTTGAGTATTTGCCTGTAAATCAGCTGAGATATGTCTTATTTTATTTTATAACAGTGTGATCAGATGTTGTTTATGCATTTCCACAGTTTTCATCCAATTTGTGAAATTTTATTTGTTTGATAGATAATTCTTCAGTGCCAGTTTTGAGTCCAAATTACACATTCCCCTTCCCTTGGCCAAACTCCAATCTCTCTCAAGCGAGGTTACCTTTTCTGTTACATAAAGCCGACTACTACAGTTTTAAGGTGTTGCTTTCATTGTCGTTTATAGCTTTTCCCAAATTTTTTTTATTGTCCTGCCAGTTTTTGTATTGTATTCACTATAAGTAATAGTTATGCTTGGTTTTTTATTACTCAACATTTATTTTTCCAACTTTTCCTAAAGTTATTCGAGCTTAGTAATCCCTGTAGCTTTACAGCATTCTCTTCAGGTATTTGCCCATGCATTCCATTTGAAAATTCATACTTGTCTAAGACATGCCACCAAAGAAAAGAACTTGCCTAGGACACAAAACTGCTGCTGCCAGGTTTGCCATGCGAATAAGTCGTCTTTAGAACATTCAGTTTGCCTGTCTTAAAATGTTTCTCAGAATGCTTCAATCAGAGCCACCAAGTCTGAAGCTCAACATAGACATTGGCTTTCCAGAAGAGGCTGAAACAAGATTGAGAATGCAAAAACTGCCGTTTTCAGGGCCACCCCCATTCAAATTGTTACCCCCCCCCCATTTGGAGATGCGCCTCAGTTGCACCCAATTGTTATTACTAATATTTATTTTCGGATAGGCTGACTTTAAACTTAAACTGCTCCAATTGAACGGTAAAAATTCCCAGTAATGAATGACCAGGTCGAAGACAGGTTATACTGCTAGTATTGAATAATGCAGAGAGAAAAAAATATTTCTTTGAAATGCTTTTGCAGCTGCACTCAAACCCACTGCAGGCAGCAGGCCATCATTTACCCACCACTGCTTTACAAGATAATCTAGTTTAAATATTTCATGTAATTTGCATGTGATTTCTGGTTCACTGAAGATAAAAAAAATATTAACACTTTATTGATCTGCAGAAACTGTAAAATTCTAAATAATGTAATTACAAAGTTTTCTTTTTAAAGCTCTTAGCCCACATTATTTACAATTATTTATTCAAAGCAACAAACTTATTTCTCTAACAGTATTTAGTCAATGACCTGTTGTTTTTTTTTTTTTTTTTTTTTTTTTACACACACAGTACATTAAGAGTAATTTCATCAAATTGCACTTTGAAAAGACCATAATAGATTTTTAGTGGCTATAACCTTGAGAAGAGTCATTAATATGTATACCCAAAAAAAGGATTCACTGAAAAGTTCTATTAAAAACGAAGAAAAGATTTGAGCATCTGACCAATGTTTTAAACAATAAATTTTATATTACTTATAACTGACGTCTTTATCAACCAAGACAAGTCAGGATCTAATTTAATGTGCTGCAAAATGGAGGACATTTTGTCAACAAGGATTTTGGAGTTTAAACAGATAAATAGCCAGAAAACATTCTTGAGATAACAGTTCTGGTTTATCACTAGCATTTAACTTTTCCATTCTTTAATAAAAGAAACATTATGGAACCCATATCCTCTTGGTATCAGTTTAAACTGGAACCTTGTTTCTCCTCCTCCTCCATTCACCCAATATATCTTAACTAGAATTATAAATTATAATTTTTGGAATTTCACTGAGATATATTGGAACTTTTTATTTGAAATAAAAGTAAAGAAAAAAAAAAAAAAAAAAAAACTTTAACAAAAATGGTCACAATATATTGGGAAAAAAAAAAAAGTAGACAGTTTAAACTAGGTACCTCTGCTATTTCGGCATAAATTTTCGATACTGAAAATTTAAAATGAATTTTTATAAATGAAAAAACATACTTGAAGATTTCATTTTAGCTTTAATTGAGAGCTAAATGATTAAATTTATTATTTCCATTTTCCAGCAAGTAAAATATTCTGGTGTATTTTAGATAGAAATTATATAGATTAGAATGTGAAATTTAATTTCAAATTTCTAAAATTTTTTTTAAAAGCGGCCATTTTTCTTAAATTTATAAAAAAAAAATTTGCCCATTTAAAATAAATAAATACACACACACACATATATATATATATATATATATATATATATATATATTGAAATTTTTTAAAAATTTTATTCATCGAAAAATTTTATTTCTTCAGACAATAGTGTCTTTAATACAACTTATTTACAAAAGCAATTAAAAGCTTTTCTAATTAAATAATGTCATAGTTTTATTGCATTTATTATTTTTCAATTCAGAGCAGATTTTCAGTTAGAATAGCACAAATTTGAAAAAAAAAAAAAAATTAGGCGATTTACATTCTCCAAGGAGTCCTACACTTAACGAATAAAAAAAAATTCAGGAAATAGAAAGGTTTATTTTGAAATTTCATGAAGTATGTGGGGTGTAACATGTTAAAAAAAAAATAAAAAAAAATTTTTTACCAAAATTTAAAAAAAAAAAAAAAAAAAAATTTCAAAAATAATTTCATTCATTTGTGAATAAATCCTGAAAATTTCTTTAAAATCGGACAATTATTTGATTTTTACAAGAATTTCATAATCAATGTGTTTCCAAGGGAAAAAAAGTGTAAAAAAGTCAATGTTATTATATAGCCACTGCAATGATGTCAACAAAAGAATATTTTAACCAAAATTTTGAACATGTTAGAAAGGATTCAAAAATTTAAAAAAAAACAAAAAAAAACTTTGGTCTTTCATCTTATTAATAACAAACATTTAGACAATAAAACTTTATTCTAAAACTTTATTTAAGTTTATGGCCTTTTTCATTACACTATGCTGTTTTCCACAAAAAGTGGAGGTACCTAGTTTAAACTGACACCATGAGGATATGAATTCCCAAAGGGAATTTAATTTCAAGGTAATACAAGGAGTAGTAAGACACAGCATCAAAAAAGTCAGCATCTACAATAATATGAAATATGCAACACAAATACTGAAAATTTGGAAGCCATGTTGCAAAATGAAAGCTGACTTTTATTAAACACCCCAATTCATGTTCTATTTTTTTTTTTTTATCATTGGTTGAATAAAGAAAGCTAAGAATGCAAGTGGGTTCTATCAAAACTCAATAAGGGAAACTAAGCATGTGATCAGCATTTTTGTTTTAATGAATATTCTATGCAGTGAAATCTAGCAAACAATACAACACTTATTCTGGAGCAAAGGCAATCGTTTGCAGTAGCTGTTTGACTACAATTCTACTAACAGCTCTCAGCTCACAAAGGCATTCCAATCAATAAGTAAATATTAAATTGCAAATAACACTTTCTATTTGGTTAAAGTTGGAAACCACAAATAATTTATGATTAGCCATAAACTGTCAGCCATACAATTCATACAGGAACTTAAAAAAAAAAAAAAAAAAAAAAAATCAACTAAGGACAAAAAAAAGAACAATAACAAATTATTCATTGTCCATCTGAGGATGGTCAAAATTATATTTGTTAATAAATTTTCACACTGATAAAAATGGCATCTTTACACACAAAATTACCCAATAATGAACATAAATTGATTTCAGCAATTGTTGCCGTTTATTTCATTATTCATCCACAAATAGTAATTTAATTTAACATTTAAAAAAAAAAAAAAAAAAAAAAAAATTCCACCTGTATTTATCTCATTGAATTATCTATTAATACATATTTTCAATATCTACCTGCATAGGAAATGCTGTCAATTGTGATAATTTCTATTAGAAAAATATTCAGTAGAATTAAGGATTTGAAATAATTTAATGTAAAATTCCATTTGGCATACAGCTACTGTCTTTATGGATAATATCGTCAACACACAATTTTATATATATATATATATATATATATATATATATAACATTAATGGTTATAGCATCCATGTTTTTTTTTGTTTTTTTTAAAATAAAGCGCTGGGGGTGGGGAACAATTGATACAAATCACCTGAGGATACCATAAGGTTGAAACCAAGGTAGCAGATTTAACTGATCTCCTAATCTTTAAAAGTTTATATATATATATATATATATATATATATATGTGTGCATGCCATCAAGCACAGGCTGTACTTTCAGTTTTTTCAACTTTTGTGTATGCCTGTAATAAATGCTGCATTGAGACTTATCAGTCACAAATGTGCCTGCAATCAACATAAACAGACTACCTCTTGATCTTTGTTTTGTGGAGCCAAGCCGTTATATATATTTCTTGTTTATTTTGCCATCATTATCATTACTATTATCATTTTGATGTGTTGTCACATTATCCTTCACATTACAACAGAGTAGGAAACACTAAAACTATTTCTACATACATGCAAATTTCATTCTTGTGCATTAAACTTTTTGGGATTGCAACTAAGGTTTAATAAAATAGAATTCCTGACACCTGAACTATTTAACAATTTATTGTCATTAGTCATGCTCACTGAACCATGACACTCCCGATTTTTAATAACCAAATTTTATGATCAATTTTTGGCACTATGCCTGATCATAATCAACCAACCAAATCACATTTTAAACAGATAGCAATCAAAAAAAAAAAAAAAAAAAAAAATAAAAATAAAAAATGGAAAGAATTCTCCAGTCCCAATTAGATGTGAAACAGATCATGGCATAGCCACATATCTGTCCATCTCAATTTAACTATTGAAAATCATAGAACTGTGAATCCGGTAAAGTTACTCTAAATAAATATTCTTAAAGACTACAGTTGCATTTTCAACTTATGTGTGTGTATATACAAGAGAGAGAACTCTCACATTGATTTTAACATATAAGAGCTCAATTGCTAGCCTGCGAACAGAGATGGTTTGATCCAAAGGGTGAAGGCTTGGGTAGAACCAGCCAGACTTTGCAGAACAGCTCAACACAGATGATGCCACAAAACTTACAAACTGCCATCCTAGAGTTTCCCTTCTAAACTGGCTACTACCCCAAGCAAAAGAACCAAGTTAACCCTGTGATTTAACCCATAGCTGGAAGAAGATAAATTCATGTTTTTTTCAAAGGCATTAGTGTGAAGTGAACAAAGCAGAATCAACTACTTTTTCATTGGTCCATTGTTATATATTACAAAACAAACTGATCAAATGAGAATACAATAAATATATAATGGATTCAAATATATACATTAAAATCAATGTCCAAATTACCCTCTACTCCTTGCTAAATATAGATTTATGCTTAATTAGTCACTTACCACAGCATATGGCATTTTTTTTTTTTTTTCAGATAAAAACTGGCCTCAGAAAAAAAAAAAAACAGATTTGAAGAGAAAAGGTCTTACAGAATTTGAAATCCAGATACACAATTATTAATAACTAGCTTAAAAGCCACACACTGAGCAGACTTTTAAGCTAACACCTGTGGAGTGCCAGCTGGGTCTCGAGCCAAAAACTATTAAAGTGACCTCTAGTCCAGCTTAGTAGACAGCAATGGTATTTTTGAAAAAGTAACTTAATTCTTCAGTTCACCCCATGGAACTTCAAAACCTCACTTTAACTCTGATTCAGGCTATAAATCCAGTTCTGGCCAAAAGATTACTTTGGTCTGAAATTCCAAATCAGGCCAAAAATTGAGTTCTTCAAATCACAAACTCTGCAGAACTTCAAAACCTCATGACACAAAACCTCTTGTCTAATTTAGCAAGGACCAAATATTTCTATGTTCAAAAACACATACTAATACACACAAAAACATATACAATACATGCCTAAGTGTATGTACCTACTTGTATATGTTTTTGTGTGTATTAGTATGTGTTTTTGAACATAGAAATATTTGGTCCTTGCTAAATTAGACAATCGTTATATTCATCTTCATATATTTATATTTGATTTCTAACCTGTAGTCGATACTAATTTTCTCAATTACAATTTGCCCTTTAAGTAAACACAATTTTATTTTCCTTCATCCCATCTCTCTCCCCCCCCTCTTTTTCTTTTTTTTCCCCCCCTCCTATCCTAATTGTCTATGGTGTGTATATGTCACCAATGAAATGTATCTTTATGCATTAGACATCCGTCGACTTTTTTTTCTCCTCTTTTTAAATCCCCCCCACCCACATCTCTAAAAATTCTCTCTGTTAAGGTTTCATGTCCCTCCTCCTCATACTTACACTTTCTCTAAATTCTGTTTTGATTTCCGGAGTTGTTTTTTCTGTTTTCATTTTGAATTTGTAGGTCTGATGATTTGGATTGTATTTATGATTCCAATGGAATAAATTATGACCATGGAATATTAGTGTTTAAGCCTTTTTTTATTATATCCTTACTCTGTCCTAGACATTGAGTTCTACCTGGATCCTTCCTCTTGGAAAATTTTTTTTTTTTCTGAAAATATACATGTATGGGAATTTTTTATATATATTTTGCATATGTATGTATATTTTCCTAATAATATCTATCTATATATATATATATATATATATATATATATATATATATATATATATATATAGAGAGAGAGAGAGAGAGAGATAGAAATCTTGATATTTAATCTTGTATATTTACAGTGTTTGTGCATGTGTGTGTGTCCAAGCAACTCTTCTGCTCCTACTGGTCCGATTTCAATGATTCATAGCTCATTCAAAAGACCTGGAAAAATTAGGCACAGGGAACAATTTTCATTGAGCGCTGATTCAGGGTTGCCAGATTATATGAGGTTAAAATATATATTAATATATTATACTAGTCATTATTATTGCTTTCATGGTTCAAGGGGAGTAACTTATTTTTCTTTTGCATATGAAATTGCAGTGCATGTTTTATTGTAGACTAGCTTAAAAGCCGTCCTATCAGGCGGCATTTAAGTTAACTCCTGTGGAGGACTCTTGGTTTGGCCTTCATCACAATAGCTAGGTAGGAGTAGATGCGATAGGCAACAATAAACTACAGATGAACTCAAAATTGATCGCTGCATTTAAGTAATGAATTAATGTTTTAAGCTTACCTTTTAAAAGTTCAATGCTAATTCTTCTGCTGCCATTTACTTTAAAACTTAAAGATGATTTGATCTACGTAGATCCTTATTTTTCATACAAACAATTATTTTATTTCATGGGTAACAGAACAGGAGACAATTTATAAGATAAAATCAATATAGTGTAAAGACAGGAAAATAGAAATTAGAATTAGTTATAGATTCAACATTTAAAGAGTTAGAGAAACATAATATCTAATTAAGTAAAACCTATATTATCGAATCTATATGAATAAATGTAAAATTAGAGTTCAATTCTCCCACAAATTCTAATATTAAAAAACCCCAGCTCTACTTTTATTTGGTATTTATTCACCCCCCATATTTAATTAATTGTAACACAAAGGTCGGTTTAATGTGGGGAGCCCATAAACATACACCCAGGCTAGGAACAAAAAATTCCTGAGCCCCTATTACAGCCACAGTGCAAGCACCAATCACTCTCTCTGGCGCAATTTTTGGGTGCTGACCTGGATAAAGCTGGTCCATAGGGACGGCACCTCTTTCATTTGAAAATTTCCTCAGTTGCGACTGTCTTTCAACAGAGCCATTTTGAGCACACTCTGCCCAAAGACTGAATGCAACTGAAAGATGATAAATAAATGTGTTACAGACGACTTTATAGTAATTTATGAACTAAAAGCTCAATATCTGTATTATATATTATTGACTTCCAAGCAATATCACTTTTCAGGTTTAACTAATTTGCATGTTTTTAAAAAAAAAATTATTTCATTAATTAACTGTCTTTCATTACTGTTTTTTTTTAATTGATTGAATTTTCATATCAAAAAATAGTTCTGTTTAGGAATATCATCTTATGTAGTGCAGAAAAGTGATTGAAATTTGCATTTTACTTGGCCTTCAACAAGTTGGTATCTATAAGTAAAACTTTCCTTAACAAGACAATTTATGAATGAAATGTTCATTTAAAATTTATGCTTCAAAGATTTCAAGTAGTGAATATGTTAATTTGCAAAGCAAGTGGGTGAAGCCTGCTAGTGTGTGTGTGCATGCATATATATATATATATATATATAATTAAAACCATGTACACACTCTTGTTATTATCAAGTACAATACTTACTTTCCTAAAAAATAAATAATCATTAAGTGCATATTGTGTGAAATTTTCAAAATGTCAAATAAGATGTGGAGCCATTTTAGAGGGAGACTCTGGATAAATTGACTTATCTTTTACCAATTTTAAATGTTTCTTTTGTGGTTAACACATAAATGAATGTGACAAACTTTTTCTACATAGTGCACATGTGAAGGGGTGGGAAAAGATGAGTTCAAGAGCAACTTTCCCCAGCCCATGTTCTCCTTTAACGAGACAGTAATTGTCTGTAAGAAGAGAGTACTAACCCTCACCCTCCAACAATGCACTCCAAGCACTTGCAGTAATGAAGTGGGTCAGTGAGGGTGGTAGACAGAAGAAACAGATTGATTCACTGTTTGATGAAGAGGAAGACCAAGGTTGTATTTGTGGAATCTGGGATTAAAAGAGATCAACTATACAGAGCAACCAACGAGGAGAAGGAAAAAAAAAAAACAAAAAAAAACCAACAACATTGGTTGGTGGATCTTAGTTAAAAGAGCCAAGAACAGGTGAGTAACAAGGACAACAAACAGGTGCTGACAAGAAGGAATCAAGTGGCTACTTCTCACAGTGGGGGATATTGTTAAGGGCTTAAATAGGCTGAGAATAGTAATGCCAAATATCCTACAAGGCACACAACGTGGTTGGAGAGGATTGTGGGGGGGTTTGATCTTGAACACATGGAAAAGCATAGAAAACAAACTTGATGATAATTTACAAGAGAGTGAAAGGATCCAGACATAAATAAAGATTAAATTCAACTTTCTAAATGTTTGTTAGATGGTAAAACTTTTTTTTTTTTTTTTAAGTATTTCACAAAGAAAGGATTTCAAGCTAAAAACAGAAAGGCTTTGAAAAGAAACTAAGCAAATATATACCATGTATACTCAAGGATAGGGTTGCACTACCCAACACCCACCCACCAAAACTTTGATAAAAATCAGGAGTGCAATCTCTCCAGTCGGCATTATAGAAAATCTGAAGTAAACTGTGACATATCAGTAGTCCAAGTAAGTACCCTGTGCTTGAATATGAGCAAGGGAAAATATGAATTTTTCTTTACATTTCAATTTTACACAATCAACTCTTACAACAGAACCATGTCACACATTGAATAAAAGCAATCAATTTGCAATGCTCATATTTACCATTATCTGATTTACAATGAAAGATGATCATTTTCAAGTGATTTTAGGACTGAAATGATTATCAGTATCCAAATTTTCACCTAAACAGACCAACACTCGATAAGTAAATACCTTGCAATTAAAACCAATTACTTATGTTTCAATAGTAAACAAAGTTTTAAAAGTAAATGTAAACAAAATTTTAAAATAAAGGAGAATATCTGAAAATATTTAACAAATATTAGTTATATTTATGTTAAAAAAAGGGCCAGATTATAGTATGACCTATCTGGGAGTCAACCACAAATACCTACTTTCGCAACCCCAAAGTTAGAGTGCGACCTCTACACAAGTATGTACAGTATGTAAAATAAATAAAGTATATACACAAGTATGTACAAATAAATAAAAGTAGAAACTGCCATTTTCATACAGGTCAATCTTCAGGTACATCACTCCAATCTTCTGAGGTTGTGTCTATGTCATCTATGTCTTATTATTTTATGTCTGTATCTTCTTAGGTTGCATACAAAACATGGAAGATTAATGGATTGATTGGTTTTAGTGGTATGTCAACTTGCCCTGGGGTCATTTTATGCCAAGTGGTAAATTGTGGGGGGGATGGTTAAATTTATGTTCTTTTCAATGATTTTTCTTGATTTTCACAGTAAGTTGTCTGCAGTTGTTTGTTGCTAAATGGATTGGGAATTGTTTTGAGAGATAAGTTTCTAGGTAAAGTTCAAGTTTACAGCTATATTTTTGGGATATAATTCTTGTTTTTTTCAAGAAGTACAAAATGTCATCTATAGTTACATTTTTTTAATATCTCTCATGTGATTTGTGTTGTAAAAGTATTATCTGATAACGACAAGTTCACCACATTTTATTAGAATGTGTTTAACAGTATACTACATTCTGGCTGGTTTTCTTGTTTAACTAAAGTGAGTCAGTTTTGGGTGACTGATAAGTAGTCGGGATATAGTGACTTGTTCTTTTCTGAAGCCTGGTTTCCATTTTCTTCTTTTGGGTTTTATTGAGAAGAGTTTAAATTCAACAAAGTACAAGTCTTGAGAATCATACAAGTAAAAGGGTTTACTATTAAAATGGTAAATGATGAATGAGACGAGTGTGACATGAAAGAAAAGGAAGCAAAGATTACAAGGAACACAGAAAACAAATCGACTCTTAATGTGAAGAGGTCAAGATTGTCATATTCAGGAAAAAACCCACACAGGAGCCTATTCTACAAAGTGATAGTTCTTGGGGGTGGAGGAAGCTGTTTGAATGATTTTTGTTTTCATTTTCAAATAAGACATGTCCAAAATCAAAATTATAAACTGTCCATGTCTTCTGAGGCCCTCTCCTTCCCCACCAAGTACTTTCAGTCATTATCAACAACTGAATGTGGTAGAAAAGATTTCATTGGCTACATCCTAATATTTAGACAATTTATCCAGTTTTAATTCCGATGTATCTACACACAATTTATGTATTTATATCAACCATTTATTTCAGGATCTTGGCATGTTAATGCTCTCAATGTTTGAAAGAAAAAAATGAGAATGCTAAAATTTGGCACATGCTGCATCACTCAAATATATGGTACTGTGTGTGTGTGTGTGTATATATATATATATATATATATATATATCTATCTGCAAGTCCATAGCACAATTTTCTTTCAAATGCATAATACATTTAAATTATGTCCATAATTCAAGGTTGTGTATTGGCAATAAACTGATTATGTTACCTCAAAATAAATTCAACAAATTCTAAAACCTCAAAAAGATTTTAAATTCAATTTCAAGCTAAAACTCTAAATAACAAAAGACAGAAGAGCTGGTGTATGCCAAGATTTTATTTTAGGTTTCATTATTGATTGGAAATAACAAATTTAGCAGCATTTAATTCACTGTAGGAATAAAAAGAAAACCCTGGCACTTCTGCTGTACAATTCAAATGGATGGGGACAACATCTGTTCATTTTGATTTTTTCATAAACTTTATCTTTTTTAATCATTTCACCCCCAAACAAGGGAATAAAGCCACTAAGATTCGAGGGGGGGTATTGAATGTGAGAGAATATGAGAAAAAGAACAACATTAAGAGATCATTAAGAAAACAGAAGGTACTGATTAACATTGCATTTAAATTTTTGAGGATCAAAGTTGGCTGGAAAGCAAGAAGCCAGAAGAGAGGTTCACAAGTGAGAAGTGCAAGAAAAGAAAAGAAACTGTGAGCATAGAACTTAGTTACATCTCAACAATTCAACTATAAATTGATGAGACCTTGTTGCCAACTTAGTACTGCACTTAAATTAATAAAGTCTACATACCAAAGAGGAATACTTATTAGGACAATTATTATGAAAATATTTATGGAAAAGGCACAGGGAAGCTAAATGGGAAAGTGACCAAAGACAAGAGGCCAAGTCATGACCAATAACATTACAGATTCTTCTTTGTATTTTATTAAGAATCTCTAACTAAATAGCAGAAGCACTGGACCAGATGTGGCAGCAATATTCAAAACAAGGTTATGTTTTTTTTTTTTTGGGGGTTGTGTTCGTCTTGTCTGATTTTCCACACATTATGAGCACTTCTGTCAAATGAAATAAAGCTGTTGTTATATAGTTCTGTCAGTCCCAGACCCACACTGACTATTGACTAATACATGCCTAGTATCATTCGTATACAAATTTTGTCAGCACCACCAACTGTAAGTAGAATGTCCTCTTTCAACAGCCAATTGTGGAAGAGGACATAACTCCTGGTGCTTACTGCACCACATGTAACCAACTCTAGGTCTCTTGTCAGGTTGACCTGATTCTCCATTACACTACCCACCACCACCAATCTCAGCACCAACATGCAAGGGGTAGGCATTTCCTTCTGGTGCTCCTTTACAGGGGAGGTACTTCATCATCATTGTTGTCAGCACATGTCTGCAGATGATTTGATTTCACAAGTAATATGCAAGTCTTATTTGCATAAATAACAAAATATTAAAGTGTTCAAATATCCACAGAGATTAAAAATACGGGATATTAACTGACCATCAATGTAAGACAGTTATCTTGATCTAGAAATTGAATCACTTTACATTATTTAAGCATTTTTAATTCTTAGTGTAAAAGGGTTTTTCAACTGCAAATGACCATTATTTGAAATAAAGGAAAAACTGTATTTCTTCTGTAAATTGTTCAAAATCTAAAATATGAGAAAATTTCACATGAATAAAAAGAAAAAAAAATGAAACAAAGACAATTCTCAAAAAAATGTAGAGCATCACCAATGACACATGTCAAATTTCCCCCCACAAGCCACAATAACAAGATTTATCTCTGTACTAAACTGACCACACCCTCAGTTTCCTCTGAGTGAACTGTTTTTGTTATGAAGACCACATCTTCTGATAAAATAATCTCACATTGTTAAAGACAAGAAGTTTTATTTTGGATACAAATTGGATTTTATATAAATTATACAACTGCCTTGATTGAAAACTATTATTGATATACTGTGGAATTAAAACAAAGCATCCACATAAACAGATGTCACAGCCATCCCAGTTGATATGCTAAGCCACAGTGTGCTTGAAATGAGAAAGCAAACTCATGTATGTTCCCTTCGTGGTGGTGATCATCTCAGGGATGTAATATTCAAATCTTAGATAATATTTTGAACTCTTGTATATTATTTATGTAATAAATATATTTGTCATTTTTATAATCCAAGATAGTTGCATTTTTAAATGTGCCCTATCATTATGGGACACTATATAAGATGACTCCATTAATTTGCTGAAAAAAAGTACAAAACTTGATCAAAACAAAGTTTTATCATTAAAATATTCATTCAGAGGAAAGATTTTTTTTTTTTTATTTAAAATTGGGGGGGACTAGAGATTAGTATAGGAAATTTTAGTGCCTTTTTTGTGCTAAAAAGAAAAAACACAGATTTGGAAATTCTTACAAAATCAAAAATTTTGTTGGATCTTAGATATTCACAAATAAAGAAAATCGTTTCGCATTTTTTTTTACATTTGTTATCCCCACATAATTTTATGAAAATTTTGAGAAAATAAAATTTCACCTTTTTTCATAATTTTTCTCAGTTAAAAGCAGAACTCCTTGGAGAATTTCAATAAGTTTTTTTTCTAAAACAGAAACACCATTGACTGAAAATTTGCTCTGAATAGTAAAATAAAAAATGCAATAAAACCAAGACATTATTTAATTAGAAAAGATTTTAATTGCTTTTATAAATAAGATATATTAAGGACAGTATTTTCTTAAGAAAAACGTTTTTTGATGAATAATGAATTTTTACAAGAACTGTTTATTTTTTATTATTTTTTTTTTTATTAGAAATATTAAGTTTTAAATATTAAAATTCTGTCTTAATTTCATCCTTTTATGATGAAAGGATCTTGATTTGTAGTTTTATTAAAACCAAAACATTTTGGATTATAAAAAGAATTCTTTTTATGAGTGGATATTAAATTAACAATTTTTTGAAAATAATGATCCCCCACCCCAAAGATACAAGTGCTACTATTTAACCCATAGCTGATTTTTGGGGATAGGTTCATTGATGCATTTTTGTGAAGAGGGTATTTGTCGAGAGTCAATTGTATTGCTGGTAATTTTTTTTTTTTTTTTTCGAAAACAAAAGCGTATTGCTGGTATTTTTACAATAAGACCCTAGCTTGGGGGTTAACTATTTGCCAATAGCTGGGACCCTATCAGATTTGTAAATAATTAAATTTTTCTTATGAAACTCTCTAGTAACTTCTGGGTATTGCTTCTCCAGCTATGTTATATCTCAAGAATGACCATCATATTTAGTCTTTATCAAAAAGGAGACCTGTAACAAATGTGGAACACTTTCCTCAATCTTTGTCCTTTTGTTGACAGTTTCATGGTTTATGATAAGAACCAAGAAAGGAGGTAGGCTTAACCATATTATAAATATAATTCATATATACAAATGTCAACCGTGTAGTACCAACAATCTTTTTTTGTTGTTGTTTTCATGACAATTTTAATGAGAGAACAACTTCATTCAAACCATTCAACAATAACAACAATAATATCTAATATTTAATCTGGACTGAATAAACATTTTAATGAATCTGTTAACAAAACATCTTACTTTAGTCGATGGGACAGAGAGATAAAGAGAGTTGATTAACTTTGGGGAAGAGTGCCAACATTAAAAAAAGATCTAATCAGTTATATATATGACAAAGTTTTGAACTGAACAGAAAAAAAAAATTGTCTGTCCATCAAGACAAATGGTATTCAGGAGAGGAAAAAGAAATTTTTAATCATTTCATCCCAAGCAAGGAGATAGTG